>OX638372.1:89785805-90117117 GCA_951812925.1 Calliopum simillimum
CAGATCATGTGTTTCTTAAATTAATGTCAGAAATACTACTCCTGTAGACCTTCGTAATATACATTTCAACTAAGTTAGACCTAAAGTAGCGTAGAATTCGCACATTTTGGTCGAGCCGAGCGACATCAGTAAATTAAACAAATACTTTCACCGACACTACTGCATCTATCCTACGATCTCCTAAGTTTTATTCTTTTCTTGCAGCTTACACTTTAAGAAAAATAATTGTATTTCTCAATTGTATTTCTTCTTAAAGCAGCCACATTATACAAGAGCTTAATCCTAAACTTAACGAAACTAAGTATATCTACTTTTGTAAGTAAAACTTTCTTTCCTGCATAATCCCATTTACTAAACATTTAATAATTTGATATGTGCAGATTTTAACTTTTCTAAGCCATATCCATGAAAAGTTTCTTTGGCTTAAAGTAAACAAAAAAGGAGCAAAACAACACGCCAACTGTTAACACATATTAAGCAATTTAGAAAACTTGACGAAACATTTTTTCAACCAAACGAACTTACAAAGTCTTATTACTTAAGCAGACAACTGACAAAAAGTAGAAAAAAATTAAAGTGAAAAAAAAGGGATAAATTGGTTACACGCATATTAGAAAATTTACAGTTAACAAGACTGACGACAACATTGGCAACAACAATTGCTGATGTTGATATTGCTGTTGCTTGCTGCATCTGCAATCTTAACACTTTGTCACGATTGCAATCTCAGTGTTGCTGGCTGTGTTGCACAAGAAAAATAAGAAATCATTTTTTTTCTTTTGCTTCACATAGTTGTTTTTTCGTCACTCCGATCCTCCTGTGTGGCATTTTAAGTTACTAAAGCAACGACAGCAAAATAAAAAGGAAATCACTGTAAAGGACGTTACTGCAAGGATGCAGCCTAGCAAACCACACAAAAAGCCAAGTTAAAGGGGAGTATATGTACATACAAAAAAAGGAAGAAACACAAAATTGGAAATGTATAAAAAAAGGACATTGCAAACATTATGAAATGACATGTTAAGTTAAAAATTGAAAAGTCTGCGCTAACCTACTTGGGTTGAAAATCTTTTTAAGAGAAGCAAAAACTTGTCGTCTAGAACTTTCTTTTATTTTGTTGTTGTTTTTACCAGATTTCTTTCAGAGAACGGCCAAACTTTGCTTGTTTATTTTATAACTATCTTTTGCTAAACTTTTGCTTGGAGGAGTTTGAACATTTTGGTTTTTTTCTTATAATTCTGTTTTATTTTTATTTTGTTTCTTTAGTAGTTGAACATTATCTTTATATATGTATATTATATATGTAGTTATTTTTCTTTTATCTCTTGTAATACATGTGTACAATTTCTCTTTTTATATTTCTTTTCAGTTGCCATTACATGGACAAATGCACCAGAGAATCAATACCCAATTTTGGGCGCCGATTACACTGTTAAATGTGAAGTTAAAGCTGATCCAAATCCCACTATTGACTGGTTACGTAATGGTGATCCGGTACGTATCTATTTGATTTGTTGACAAAAGTAGAAAAAAGTTTTCCGTTTAACCCGTTTTCGCAACTGGCTTGTTGTCGTCTGTCCTGCTTACTTTGGGATTAATTTTAAGAAACTGAAGCAAGAGGTTACAAAGTTTGTCGTCTAATTTCAGTGGGGATTTTCTTCGCGGAGAAAGAAAAATCAAAAGCTTATTTGTTTTCATTTAAGTAGTGAGTTCAAAAATGTTATTTGACAGGAGGAGCATTAATTTAACGAAGCTTTTCATATGCTGTTTATGTAAAAGGTGTGACAAAAGTAATGTGATAATGTGAATTTTCGACCAGTTTGTTAAAAATGAAATAAAGTGGACTTTATTTTCCGTAAAATATATCTGAAAATGTGGAATTTAAGATATTAAATTATAAAAATGATAAAGATCATTGACCATCTTCAGAGTTGTTGCACCTTTTTATTCATTTTATGGCATTTGGCATTTAAATTAGTGATTAAATCCTCAATTTTGGCTTTTAAGAGTTCGTGGCTAACTAATTCTCTATCTCTTTACAATATACATATCAAATCACAATGACATTCTTCGCTATTTATGAAAAGTGAGGTACATAAACATAGACCATAGACCATAGACCATAGACCATAGACCATAGACCATAGACCATAGACCATAGACCATAGACCATAGACAATAGACCATAGACCATAGACCATAGACCATAGACCATAGACCATAGACCATAGACCATAGACCATAGACCATAGACCATAGACCATAGACCATAGACCATAGACCATAGACCATAGACCATAGACCATAGACCATAGACCATAGACCATAGACCATAGACCATAGACCATAGACCATAGACCATAGACCATAGACCATAGACCATAGACCATAGACCATAGACCATAGACCATAGACCATAGACCATAGACCATAGACCATAGACCATAGACCATAGACCATAGACCATAGACCATAGACCATAGACCATAGACCATAGACCATAGACCATAGACCATAGACCATAGACCATAGACCATAGACCATAGACCATAGACCATAGACCATAGACCATAGACCATAGACCATAGACCATAGACCATAGACCATAGACCATAGACCATAGACCATAGACCATAGACCATAGACCATAGACCATAGACCATAGACCATGACATTCTTCGCTATTTATGAAAAGTGAGGTACATAAACATAGACCATAGACCATAGACCATAGACCATAGACCATAGACCATAGACCATAGACCATAGACCATAGACCATAGACCATAGACCATAGACCATAGACCATAGACCATAGACCATAGACCATAGACCATAGACCATAGACCATAGACCATAGACCATAGACCATAGACCATAGACCATAGACCATAGACCATAGACCATAGACCATAGACCATAGACCATAGACCATAGACCATAGACCATAGACCATAGACCATAGACCATAGACCATAGACCATAGACCATAGACCATAGACCATAGACCATAGACCATAGACCATAGACCATAGACCATAGACCATAGACCATAGACCATAGACCATAGACCATAGACCATAGACCATAGACCATAGACCATAGACCATAGACCATAGACCATAGACCATAGACCATAGACCATAGACCATAGACCATAGACCATAGACCATAGACCATAGACCATAGACCATAGACCATAGACCATAGACCATAGACCATAGACCATAGACCATAGACCATAGACCATAGACCATAGACCATAGACCATAGACCATAGACCATAGACCATAGACCATAGACCATAGACCATAGACCATAGACCATAGACCATAGACCATAGACCATAGACCATAGACCATAGACCATAGACCATAGACCATAGACCATAGACCATAGACCATAGACCATAGACCATAGACCATAGACCATAGACCATAGACCATAGACCATAGACCATAGATCTGTAATCTGTGGTCTGTAGTCTGTATTCTGTTTTCCGTGGTCTGTGGTCTGTGGTCTATGGTCTGTTGTCTGTGGTCTGTGGTCTGTGGTCTGTGGTCTGTGGTCTGTGGTCTGTGGTCTGTGGTCTGTGGTCTGTGGTCTGTGGTCTGTGGTCTGTGGTCTGTGGTCTGTGGTCTGTGGTCTGTGGTCTGTGGTCTGTGGTCTGTGGTCTGTGGTCTGTGGTCTATGGTCTATGGTCTATCAGTGATTACTGCATATCCGAATACAACTTTCTGCACAGCTTCTAAGTTTAGTTGCCCAGCAGGAATGCCTTTGAAAAGGAACGATCTCAATTCGTTGGAGATTACTACCTATGGTACACAGACGACTCTAAAACGAATGAGGGAGTTGGAGCTGGCGTATATGGAGTTAAGCCGCAGAAAAATATATTTGCATGCATGAGTCTAGAAAACTAAGTACTCCAAGCGGAAGAACATGCAATCGAGCGTTGCCTGAGAGAATATGAAAGGAGGCTTCCCAATGGAATAAACGTCTGTATTCTATTCGACAGTTAAGCGGCACTTTTAGCCTTAAACTTCTTCAGAATAACATCGTTGTTAGTCTAGGAGTGCCTTCAACTACTAACCAAACTCTTTTTCCGAAATAAGGTTCACCTCATTTGGGTACCTGGACAAAGTCGAATAGAAGGTAATGAAACTGCAGATGAGCTTGCTAGGAAAGGGTCATCAACACAGCTCGTAGGTCCTTATTTATTCTGCCTCTAAACAATTGGCTTGTTGAAATTCAAGAAGCCTGGAACAACACCCTAGGCCACAGACAATCAAAAGCATTCATGCCGACGTTAGCGCAGTAGGCCTTATAGGCTGTGGTGGCATTTGGCGACTGGATCCTTACCCTTATCTTCCAATCCACAATTTATTTTTTTCAGATGCCGTTTAACTTAGCGTAAAACTTATTTTTTTCTTTTAAATAACTTCAACTCTTTTTATAATCTCTCTTCAGATACGCACTGGTGATAAATATGTCGTACAGACTCATGGTCTATTAATACGCAACGTACAAGAATCGGACGATGGTATCTATACCTGTCGTGCTGCTGTTATTGAAACTGGTGAATTACTTGAACGTACCATACGAGTTGAAGTCTACATACGTCCCGTCATTACACAATTACTAACTACTTTGGAAGCTGTCGAAGGCAAACCATTTGCAGCTAATTGTACCGCTACTGGCAAACCGGTGCCTGAGATTTCTTGGATCAAAGATGCCGCACAGCAAAATGTTGCCACCGCTGATCGTTTCCAAGTGAATCCACAAACTGGCCTGATGACCATTAACTCAGTTGCTCAAGAGGATTATGGCACCTATACGTGCATTGCGAAAAACGACGCTGGCGTTGTGGATCAAAAGACCAAACTGAATGTTCTCGTGCGTCCGACCGTCTATGAATTTTATAATGGTACCGGTGTTTTCCAGAAAGAAATTGCCATTACTTGTCGTTCTAGAGGACGTCCAGCACCTGCTATTACCTTCCGTCGCTGGGGTACCGAAGATGAATTTGCGCCCGGCGAACAACCCGATGATGATCGCATTGTGCTTGAACAATATTTTGATGAAGAACGTGGCGAAAGTACAGGCACATTACGCATTACACGTGTGATGCGCACTGATGATGGTCTCTACCAATGTATTGCACGCAACAAGGGCGATACAGCCTTTAAGACAGGACACATTGCCGTTGAATTCCCACCTGATTTTTCGCATATGAAAGAGTTGCCACCAGTCTTTAGCTGGGAGGAGCGTAAGGCCAATCTTAGTTGTCTAGCGATGGGCATTCCAAATGCAACCATCGAATGGCGTTGGAATGGACGTCCTCTTAAGGATGCATATGATAAGAATTTACTTATTATTGGTACTGGACCACGTAGTGATCTCATTGTACATCCTGTGGCACGTCAATATTATTCGGTATATAAATGTATTGCAACGAATATTCATGGTTTTGCTGAGCAAGATATGCAATTGAAGGAGGCACGTGTACCCGATGTTGTTAGCGCTGCTATACCAAAACAATTGACCGCTACAACAATAACATTTGATATACGTGGCCCTCCAACGGAGATAGGACTTCCCGTTACTGCGTTCACTGTACAATATAAAGAAGCGATAAATCCAGATTGGTCAACGGCTCAAAATCGCAGCTGGTCACCGGAGAGTCCATACATTGTTGAGGGCTTGAAACCACAAACGATGTATCATTTTCGATTTGCTGCACGTAATCAAGTCGGCTTAGGAATGTGGGGTGTAAATCAACAGCAGTCGACACCAAGACGTTCGGCGCCTGAAGAGCCAAAGCCATTGCATTCGCCGGTGCAAAATGATTTAGAAGAACCTGTTATTGTTTCACCTTATTCGGATCACTTTGAGCTCAGATGGAGTGTGCCTGCTGATAATGGAGAACCAATCGATTTCTATCAAGTCAAATACTGTCCGGTAAGTACGCAAAATGGTTTAAATTTTTAGACATGAGTAAGAGCATTGTTTTTAGACAAAACTGTGACTTAGCCAAAATTAATCTAAAATAGCAATTTAACTTCCAACATAAGAATTGGAATTAGTCCACAGCTGTCATTAAATGAGTATATTTTTTAAGTATACAAATTGAAGCCGGTCTTTTAATTCAAAAATATACTTAGGGTTGCCGTATCTAACCACCGTATAACAGTTTAACCCCTATTGGAAAATCGAACCGCTAAAAAAAAATTAACTTTCGTACAAAATATAGTCGGAAAATAGATGAAATGAAAACGCGCTGTTGTTTTTTGTAGTGCTGCCGTTTTACTAACCCTTAACTGACAGTTGTCAAACTGTTTTGTTTTTATACCCCACACCCAGGGTATATTCACTTTGTCCTTCCGATTGTAACGCAGAGATGGAGGAGTGGCAGATATAGAAAAGTATATATATTCTTGATCAGAGTCACTTTCTGAGTCGATATATCCATGTCCGTCTGGCTGGCTGGGTGACTGTGTGGAAATACATTTGCTGGGAAAACTGAGCAAGATAATTCAATGAAATTTGGTACACTGTCTCTGTCATCAAAGTTAGCTCTTGGGATTGAAAATGAACAAAATTGGTCAACGGACACGCCTACCGCCCATACAAAAAATATATTCAAAATGCAACTTTAGGAGTACTTTTCACGACAATGCAACCGAAATACACATAAATACGACGAATTGAAAGCGCAAGCTTTGGCAAAAAAAACTGTGCGAATTCGGACAAGAGGGCGTGGCACCTCCCATAGAAACAAAAGCTTCAAAACGTTATGCTGAAAGCGTTTTTCAAGGTAATCGAATTAAATTTCACTCAAATACTAAAAACTACAAATGCAAGCTTTGAGCAAAAACTGTATGAAATCGGACAAGAAGGCGTGGCACCTCCCATATAAGCAAAAGTTTCAAAATGCTATTCTGAAAATGTTTTTTGAGATAATCCAACTAAATTTCACTCAAATACTAAGGACTACAAACGCACGCTCTGAATTATAACTAAACGAACTCGGACAAGAGGGCGTGGCACATCCCATATAAGCAAAAGCTTGAAAACGCTATACTGAAAACGTTTTTTGAGATGTTTGATGTTTGAATATTTGGCCAGGCCAAAGGTTGCACCCTTACTAGTTTAGGGTAAGTAACACTTTACCGCATAAGAAATTACATATTCAAATCTTGCGTTAATTATGGGACACTCCTCATATTTTATTTTAATGTCACAAATATAAAAGACCAGAATATTCTCATATATTCGTGACAGAACTCTCTGCTTGCAGATTTTTACGATCGATTTTCTGCACGAATTTTAATAATTTATAAATCATTCTTTATTTTTTTCTTGAAACAGGGTGTCAAAATTGCCGGCACATGGCATGAACTTGAAAATGAATGCGTTCAGACGGATGTTGTCGAGACGACCAGCTTCGATATGACACGCCTCAGTGGCAACACATATTATCGCATCGAATTGCGTGCACACAATGCAATCGGTTTCTCATCGCCGGCGAGTATCGTTATGAAAACAACACGAGGTGAGTCCGATTCAGCTAATAATAATCTGGGAACCCTTTTATATTCGGCCGGTTTTAATTCGGCCGCAAGTTCGAAACATAAAAAATATTCGTACTCGTACATGCTCACCAACAAAAACACCAAAACAACAACAACCACAGCTATCACAGAAATCACAGCTATAACAACAACAACATGCATAACATTATTTAGCATCTTTGCATCGATGTTAGTTTAGTCCATTTTTTTTCTCTCTCTCGAATTACAAACGAAAAAAAATTTAAAAAAAATTAATGAAATATTTACGAAATTCACATACGAAAATAATTAATTTAAAAGTAAAAAAAAGAAAAACAATTCGAACAGATTAAAAAAAAAACGTTTTTATTTTGATTTTTTAAAAGTTACGAAACGTTGAAGATTAGATCATTAGTAGTTGAAGCTTTTTTTAAAGTGTATTTATTCCTATACCAAAATGCAATTTTAAAGTAGTTCTTTACGTTACTTGCATGATTTTGTTAAAAAAAAAAATTTTTAATTTTTTATTAAAATTTCCTGTTTTCGTATATATAGTCGATTCGCCTATAGAATTAAATATGCTCGAGCAGTGGTCATTTTAATATTTTTGCTATGATTCCTTACTTTTTTATAATCTACCAAAAAATCTAAATTTGATTTTTTTAGTATTCAAAAACACCCTTTTTGTCTTACTAAAGTCATTTTGACGACAAATGGACGGTATGTGTTACATTTTTTCTTCAGGAACATGACTTTAAAGCATTTCAGCTGTTTTCTGGAATTCAAATTTTTGTCCCTGGTTTCTGCAAAAAGTCCTAAAGTAGACAATGTCCATATGAACCAATATCATCGGGTTAAAACTACAACCAGACATCTTCATTTTTGTTATTTTGAGAAAAACCCTTTTTTCAAGTTTTTTGCTTTTTAGTTTTTATATAAAATTGGTTTGGACAGCATTTCAAAAAACCAACTAGACTGGGGCGTGGAGCCATTTTTCTACATGTTTCTGCATACTTATTTCAAAACATCAATAAATGTCTAGTTGTAGTTTTATCCCGACAATATTTCATTTGGGTATTGGAAATTAGATTGACATATTTTTTTTTTCTTTTTGGAAGATAAAAAATTTTAAGAATTTAGAATGACCCTATTCTATATATTGATTAAATCAATTTTGTTTTATGTGCGCAACGACTATATGTATTCAAAATAATTAGTTTAAATCTAATAGCTTGTGCTTGTGTGTTAATTGTGTATCTTAACATTTTAAAATTTCACTTTACTATTTATATTTTTTTTTATGTGAAATTGATTGATTCTTAACATTTTCGGAGTAAATGCTTAACTTTTTTATAATTCACACAACCTTATAACATGACCCACACAAAACAAATCTTAAAGAAACTTCATTTGACTTAAAGCTCTTTTGTAACCTTTTACAGGTATTACATTTTAAATCAAACCTTTTTTGATAGTAGATTAAGGAATTCCCAACTTAAAGTGTCTCTTATAATAGCTACTATACATTCGAGTACTTATATAGAATCAATTTTGATAATAATTTACATTAATCAATTAAATAAAGCAAGGGGATTTATTCAATTTGTAAAAAAAAAATTAATTTTGCTTACAAAAAGTTTTATTTGATTTCGAAAAGATTTAATTTGAAGTGTAAAAGTTCTGCTTTTTTCAAAAATAGGTCTTTTTATTTTTAAAAAGTGGTAAAGTCCAAAAATAATCCCAAATCATTAAATGACATAAAGTGAAGGAAGCACCTTATTATCAGCTTAAAACATGCGTGTTTCTTGAGTACACAGTATTTTTTATACACTTTTGCGATGAAAATTATGTTTTTTCCAAAATTTTAGCAGCTAATTTTCCAGAAATTTTTTCTTTTTACAATAATATAGCGTACTTTTTCTGAACCAAAAAAAAAGTAAAACTGAAAGTTTTCTACCTGTAAATAGATTAAATAAACCACGAAAAATTTATGGTGCTCAGAAGTTATTGAATTTTTACGTCTTTTAAATATGAAAGGCCTGAAAAAAAAGTTAACAAACAGAAACCAAAATGGTCATATCAATCCTATGACTGAATCCGGTCACTCTGTAACGTCAGAATTTTAAGATATCCCAACCAATACGTGGGCTGCTCGATATATTTCTGGCCTAAAATAGAAAATGCGAATAGTTATCATCAAAAATGGTTTTATTGTTTTTCAAAGTATTCTCCAGCATGATTTATACACTTTTGCATGCGCTCAAACCAATTGTCGATGCACTTTTTCCACTTCCACTGAGACACCTTTAAAACATGGTTTTTGAACGCTTCATCAGCATCTTCTGGCGACGAAAATCATTGACCACGCATTTTTTTCTTAATGTGCGGGAATAGAAAGAAGTCATTGGGTGCCAAGTCGGGGCTGTACGGCGGATGACCCATCAATTCGACGTTTTTTCCGGTCAAAAAGGCGGCGGTTTGAGCCGATGTGTGAGAAATCACATTGCCATGATCTTCTCTTGTTCGTTTTTCGAATTTTTCCGAAGACTTCAGGCAAACAAATTGTGGTGTACTACTCAGAATTGGCCGTCCTACGTTGCTCAAGCAGAACAGTCGCCACAAGACCAGTTTTGCCGAAGAAACAGGCGACCATTTGCTTCGAAGTGCTTTTCCCACGAACAACTTTCGTTGTATTTGGCTCGTCTTCGAAGACCCACACGATCGATTCCTTTTTTGTTTCGGGCTCATACGCATAGATCCATGATTCGTCATCTGTGACGATCTTATAAACGTCTTTTGAAGCACCGTGATCATATTTTTTCAACATTTCTTTGCACCAATCGACACGAGCCTTTTTTTGAGCGATTGTCAAATTGTGCGGGATCCAACGAGAACAAACATTTTTTACGGCCAGGTGTTCATGCAAAATCAAATGTATTGGAGTGGAACTAATGTGCAAGGATGCCTCTATCTTACGGTATGTCAAATGACGATCTTGCATTATCAGTTCACGCACGGCATCAATGTTCTCTGGCACAACGGCAATTTTTGGACGACCTTCACGGAATTCGTCTTTGAGCGATCGTCGGCCACGATTGAATTCATTTAACCAGTTTTTCACAGTGCTATAAGATGGTGTTTCATAGCCATACAAAGATTTAAGTCCATCGATGCACTCTTGTCGTGATAATCCACGTCGAAAGTTATGAAAAATGATCGCACGAAAATGTTCACAAGTTAATTCCATTTTTTTGCCAAATTTATTTTTTCAAGTCACTGTAAACAACATAAATGATGGTCGTACGTCAAAACGTTCTGAGTACGTTTGTGCTAAAAAATATCAAACTTTCTAATAGAAATATCAGATTGCACCTGGCAACACTTAGTGTTGCCTTGGCCAGAAATATATCGAGCAGCCTACGTATGTGCGAAAAAACCAAGAACAATGGTATCTTTGTCCATACAACCCTTGCTTGTACAACCCTTGATGAATTATATCGTTCTTTTTTTTTTCTTCGCCGAAACATGTACCAAGTACCGGAAAAATGGATTTACCTACAAATTTTACCTTAAATATATCGAAAATAGGTACTGGCAGTGACATTTGAACTAGAAATGTATGTCGATGTGGGAAAAAATTGGTATTTTCGACATATTTAGCCTTTGGTTTTTGAAAGCTGACACTTATGTCAGAATGTCTGATTTTTTTTAAAAAATTTAATATATATCCATACAAAATCATCCAATTTTACTTTTTATATTTTTGCATTTTTACGATTCTTGACTCTTTAGTTGCGAAAATCAAGCAAACACTGTAACAACACAATAAATAATAAATACACTGCGAAAAAAAGCAACACTTAAACTTGATAATTTTTCTTGCATTAAAAAAAAAAAACAAAATAAAAACGTTTCAGCTTTAAACCATACAATTTTATACATTAATCACAAAATCAAAATCATAAAATATCAAAATCATAAAACATCAAAATCATACACTTTTTACAAATTTTCAATGTTTTGCGTTTCATCTGTTTAATTCGGCGTCTTTTCCCTAAGTTTTTATTTTCGCATAAGCATAGCTATGCGTTAGACATTTTAAAAATTTATATATATTTTGTTAAGTGATTGTCCAAAAAGTGTTTTGTTAATGTCATGCTATTAATTTTGTGTACGTACTACATGTGTGTGTATTTTTTTACACCAACGCTTCTGTTAAGCTTTTTTTAATATTTCAAATTAACTTAAGACAAACACAAAACTCAATGCAAGAGAGATGATTCCCGCGGCATCAAGTGTTGATTGGTAATTTTTGTAGAACACAATGAGACATACAATAAATAGCTCTAAAACAATGCTAAAATATACCTATTATTTAATAAAAAACTGCTTGTCTTATAAAGTTCTACAAAAAACAAGCTTCCAAACTTGTTGTCCCGTAAATCGTACGCTCTCCAGTATACTTTACATATAATATCGACAACATTTAAAGCCTAGCTAACAGAAATTATCTGAATATTCAAACGTCAAAAATTATATTTTTAATACAACACAATTTTCAAAAAAAGCAGAAAAAAACGTTAACTTTTAAAATTCCATTAAATTTAACAATTAACCTCAAAATTAAGTAAACTTAAGTTAGTATTATAAAAAACAAAATCAAAATACTTAAAAATTTAATGTAAATTCAATCGATATGTCTTAAAAGAAAAATATACGTTTAAATAATAAAATTGAATTTTTACAAAATACATAAAAATAAACTTTTAAATAACATACATAGTTGCATATTTTAATTTAAATTTATAAGCATAATTTTAATTTACAGTATCTAGTACTTTTCTTAATTTCTAAAACGAATTCATTAAAATATAGATTCTTTAATTTAAAGTTTTTTTTTATGTTGTCAAAACTTTTCTACAATATTTGCAATTTCTCTGCTTATCATTTTTCATACAATTTATCAATATATATAATTTTAAATATTTTATATTTTTGTGTGTGCAAATTGAAATATTTGAAATTAATTAATTTTTAGTTTTTAGCATTCTTTTAGTACTTTTTAATTATTATTTTTTTAGCTAAGCAAATTTTTCTAACTCAATATTCTAATTTTAACTTAAATAATTCATAAAAAAAATTGCAATAAAATTTATTTAAATATTTAAAAGAAAAAGTAGTTTTTGTTTTATTTTGACATTGGTTTTTCTTTAATAAAATTTTTTTTGAAAAACTTGAAATTATTTGGCTAGTGTGTGTTGTTTGCCTTTTAATTTTTTCAGTGTAAGCTCTTTAACTCTCTTGCTATTTATTTGTCTCTCTTGCCTGCTTTGTTTTTTGCTCATGTAAGTGTTGCCACATTATATTTTTTTCATTATTCGTTAAAGTGTAGTTTAAGTTTGGGTAATTCTTATGCAATTGAGACTTTTAAGCGCTTCATTATGCTTGTCAAATTTGAGCACTATGAGTATCTCAATTGTATGAAACAATCAAAAAAAATTTTAGATTTACGTATGTTTTAAAGTATGCCAATTTGTTAGTCAGCGATAACATTTTTCTTAAAAACAAAGGCCCGTAGTTACAGAAAAATTAAAACCAGGTTTTAAGAACTTAGAGTGCATTTTTACACACTCTTAGTTCCTAAAACCTGGGGTCGAATCGACGAATCCGTGAACGTAAAACTCGCGACGTAAAATTCAGCCCCTAATTTTAATTTTCTATTACTACGGGCCAAAATGTTTAAAAAAGACGGAATATTGTTTTTTAACTAAAATTATTAAATCAAAATTAAGTTTATTTGGGGCTTATAATTATATTGTTTCTATAAGAATTTTTCAGTGCTAAATTTGAGTGATCTCAAGAAATCAATGGAAGTATACCTAATGTTGCTATTAATGCATGGCATCGGCATTCAATTTTCCTTTATAGTGACGTCAAATATTTTCTAGCCATGCTAGACATTCTGCTTTCTCGGTTTTCAGCCGACTTTGCCGAGCTTAATCATTGCTTTCAATGAATGAAATATTTTCAAAATAACCAATTTCGATAATGGCATATTACTAACATGCGAATTTCTTCCTATTCAAAGAGAATTTATTTTCATATTTCAGATTGAAAGCGATGAATCACCTTGGGAAAGCTCATCTTATAAGCTATAAAAGCTTAAAAAATATAAAAATTGTTCTTTGTTATTAACATTAGTTACTCTGTTCATTTTAATTTATTGTGAAATGTTTAAAGTTCAAGAAATAAATTTGTTGTTGTTTGTTATTAATGCATAAGATTCTCTAGGATTTTTCTTCTTTTCTAGAAAAAAATATTAAAATTAAAAAAAAAACATCCAAATTTTAGAAATAATTCTATGGCAAAAAGGAAAAACTTCTTAAGTCGACTTAAGCTCTAATGAAAATACAGCATGCATATTGTGTAAAAGCACAAAGTGTATGTTGATTTGTTTTCTGATCGAAATCTACTTAAGCAGTTTTTCCTTCCTCCTACAGAACTTTTAATTTTCAGCCCCATAAAGCTTTGAACGAAAAACCTTGTAAAGTGATTAGAAACGAAGTGTACGCAAAAAGTGCTTAATTATTGTATTTTGTCATTTGTCAATTTTTAGAGTAGTGCATTTGTTGGCAAAATAATGTTTAAAGATGGATTTGCTTTGAATTATTAATGGGGACTATCTTTCTTTAGAAAATATTTATTTCTTTTTGTATATATAAATGACTTTTTGACCAAAGTTAATAGATTTAACTTATTTTTAAATACAAGGCATCATTTCAAAGTAAGTCAAACAAGGCTATTCATATACCTGACTATTTTTAAAGGGTGAAATTGTTACTCTCGTTTAAACTTTACGAATGCAATTTTTTGAGCATTAATAGGCCTTTAGCCAATATAGCGAATGTTAGTAAAGTTTTTTGTTATTTAATGTTTTTTGTCGTATTTAATTGTATTAATTAACACTAAATTTTAGTTCGAAAATCAACCTAACCTAAAATTCTCTCCTCAAAAACACAAATTTAATTATTTTGTAACTAAGTTCGCTCTTTCTTGCTCATGCTCATAGACATATCATATCAAAACAATCAATAAGGAAATATTTGTCCTACAACTCAATAAAATAAAAAAATTAACAAAGCAACACAGCATCTCGATAATCGTGTTTTCTGTTTTTAACAAAATCTTTTCATTATTGTTTCTTATGTTAATTTTGTCAATCACCATTCGCACCTTTTATAAAAAAAAAAATGCGGCCCACCTTTAATTTCGTTGAGATTTTAAGAGAAAATAGCAAACAAACAAAATTTGTGTGTGTTTCTGTTTCTTTTTTCTCTTTCTTTGTCTCTTTCTCTTTCTCTCTCTTCTTGTTTTCTTCTTTGCTGGCAAAAAAAAAACATAAACAAATGAAACAAAAAACCCCAAATTTTATATATAGATAATCCCTATAATGCGGCAAGTAGTTTGCTTTTGAAACACTGGCAACACTGTACGTTGCTTATCGCGCTGGCAGCACTCTCACTAGTTTTAACGACGCCGCATACATTCGACAGGAAGTTACTAAGAATGGACGACGAAGCTACAGTGGCGGTTAAAGGAATTATTACGGAAATGAATCAAACTACGACAGCGCAAAATCCCAACTGAATTAACAGTCAAGTATCAAACTAATGGTGTACATAAGAAGCGAAGAACCCAGTCAACTAATAAATGTCTAGTTAATTTTATTAGAAAAATATATCAACCACCATAGCATTATCATAATTATTGTTAAACCCAGTTGAAATTGTTAGATTTCAGTTTTCTATTAAATGAAAGAATTATTCCATATATGTAAATGTACAAATTAAGAAGTTGTAAAATACATAAAGATATACATAATTGTTAAGAAATTGTGTTGAATTTAATTATATTTTATATAAAAATTTATGAACAACATAATTCAAGTTTTCCACAGATGTAATTTTCGATTGTTGTATAGTTGTTTTAAATATTTTTATGCAATAATTTTTTATAAAAATAAAAAAATTGTTACATTTTTATAAAAAACAAACATACATAAATAAATTTTATTTTAGTAAAATCTTTAAATTTATAATAATAATGCATTTATTTACACGGCTATAAATTTTTTGTTTTATTTAACACAAATATTCAGAAGAGTATAAATATTTTTGTTTCACAAAGACATAGAAATTGCTTTATTTAAAGGAAAAAAGAACGTTAATCGCCGTTACATTAAAAAAATAATAATAACTAATTCAATAGGAAAAAAGCGCGAAAATTCGCATTATTGTGAAAAAGTATGAGAGTAGACTTCGTTTTCAAACGTTAAAGTGAATAAAATACTTTTCACTTTGAACAAAGCTATAAGTATATATGTATATTATTTTTAGTAAAGCTATATTAAATTTACATGTGCTTTTTAGAAAAATATTCTAAATTCTAGATCTAACCTAAATCGAATTTAATTTAAGAACTTTTTAAACTTATCAATGAATTAAATTGCGAAAATGCAGTTTTTTTTTTTTTTTTTTTTTGTTTCATTTAGGAAGTAATTATTAAAGCCTTCACATATAAACATTTTTTTTATTTAACATTTTTCGTTATATGAATAGTATAAAGTAGTGTAAAAAAAACAATACTATGACACTGCCAAATATTTGATAAAAACATTTGTAACCAAATTTGCTAATATCAAATCTTAGAACTTTAAAATAATGAGCATATACAAAAACCAAATCTAAACATAGGGCTTTTACACATAAATATAAATCTGTCTGTTAAGTGAGAAAGAATTTCAAATAGCGTCAAAATATAAACGTTAATTTTGTAAGCAAATGAGATTGAAATAAAAAAGATTTTGATAAAAATATATATGCATCGTAAGTGTGGAAAAACATTTTAAAAATACTTTCAAAAACTTGAAAAATTTCATATTTATTTTATAAAAAATTTCATTAAAATTTGAATAAATTTGTAAGGACCTCCATTAGATACATATGAGTAGTAATGATCGCTGCTCAGCATATAAAAATTTAATATGTACAATTCACTTAACTGTAGAAAAATATCAATATAAATCGATTAATTTAATTGCATATACCGACCATCCACTGTCAGCAACTGAAACCATTCGGGATCTGCTAAAGATTGTAACTTTGCAGTGAATCTTTCTTTTCTTCCTTATTGCACGAACTTATTAAAAATCATGGCATAAATCAAAATAAATCAATGCAAAAGTTTGTCTCTTATATATAAATTATGGTTTTTGAGAGTACATAGTTTGAAAATGGAGTTTATATCCACAGTATAATGAACAGTGCTGGGCACCACTACATGCAACTTACTTTTTGTCTCGCTTTATCTTATACGAAAAGATACGCAAAAAATCCTCTCTTTGATACGAAGCTGCCCTAGGGCAACGTTTTGCCCACCACCGATAATGAATATCACGGTGGATAAAACTATGATGGCACCCGAAACTATAGTGTGAATAATTTACTAATGTTTGTTTTTGTTACATGTATTTTTATTTGCTTTTCAAGTCAGTAAAGTGATTTTTAATAAGTTTTTTTTTTATCATAGCTTAAAGACAATAACATATGCATAATTTACCTGATCTAACATTGTATGTAATGTCTTAAGCTACAATTTCTTCATATGATATTTTCAAATGCAATAGAAGCGCATTTGAGTTGAAAACTTTTAAATAATCCATTAAAATGTTATACAAAAACACATATACCATATATGTATGTTAGGATTTTCGATTCATATAGTCTGTTTTAGGACATCATTTAAAAATACTCAAAATGAGGGAAAACAAATATCACTTAAATACATAATTTACCTATGAATAGTTTAAAATTGCCCGCCTATGGTACCAAAATTGGCTAAAATAAAGCAACATATATGACTTTAATGTTTTACTCGACAAGTAAATAATCTGAACTGTTTTAGAAGAGTATATATACAATAAGGTTTTTTTGTAAATAAAAAATAAATTAAGTTAATGTAATTTAAGTTAATAAGTATTTGATAGTTAAAAAATAATACTTGAAGCTAACAGATTAACAAAAATACACAAAAAAAAAATATGATTGTAAAAATTATATGTATAAGATTATTAAGAGATGTTTACTAACAATATATACTAACAAATAAATGATTTAAGATGATTTAAATTAAAAATTGCAAAAGTTTTAATTTTATTTTGTCAATTTTTAAGCCATCTCATTTAGAATTAAATTAACCCATAACTTTTTGTTTCATTAGTAAATTACTTTAATTCGAAATTACATAAAAAATAAGTGTTATGATTTAGGTTAAATAAGCATATATTATTTATTTATTGAATAACTATTTATTTTAAGTTATGTACCTTTTTCTAATTCATCAATGCTTCATAATTTAATTTTATGGAAAATATTTCAGTTTTTATTTATAAAATTCGTGTTCAAAAAGAAAATCATAACAATTCAATCAGTTATTCAAAATTAACTTACAGATAGATTCTGAACAAAATTTTCAGAAATGGCTAAAAACTACATAATTCGCAAATATTACGAATTTCTCAGATATTTTTTGATAAGTTTTATTTATCTTAATAATATACAAGCTTTCTTCTCAATACTTGTCTTAACTTTTTATAATACGTAATTCTAAAATATATTGGCTTGTTCCGCAATCCAAGTGGTTTCAATTACTTTTCACTTTAGAGGCTTTTTGATGAAAATGGTGTGTCACACGATATAAAGTATGAGAATCTTTTTTGAGGAGAATTGCAGGTTCTTCAAATAATATTGATTTATAGAGGTAACTGTCTCAGAAATATTCGATAAAGTCGAATTTTTCGACTTTTTGTGGTTTTTTAAAAATATTTACTAAACTGTTACTTTTTCGCAAATATAAATCAATATTATTTGAAGAACCTGTAATTCCTCACAAAAAAGATTCTAGTTCTTTTTATCGTGTGGCTCACCATTTTCATCAAAAAGCCTCCTAAATGAAAAGTAATTGAAAACACACGGATAACTAAACAGGCCTGATGGAAAGTTTTCGAAATTGCGTAGTTTTTATAAAAAAATTACCAACCCAGTTGCTTATGTTTCAAAAACGTATTACAGAAATTTTTTACGATTTTGTAACAATGGAAATAAATTGTTTTCATAGATTGAAACACTTAAAAATAACGAAATTGACACGAACTTGATTCTTATGTGTGTATCATTCTAATGCAATAAACTTTTCATCGATTTATTTATTGCTTAAATTACCAATTTTTTTTTCGCCTGCACTGTATCAAACTTCAGCCGACTTAGGGTCAGCGCATACATGCAGCTTATCAGGCCCGTGCACACGGGGGTATTTTGGGGGTTCAAACCTCCCCCAGGATGATCTTTTTACATATAAAACAGTACAAATTTAGAGGTAAGGATAGTGTTGCTTGTTTTTGTTGGGTTTTTTTTTTATATGAAAAACCCCAACCCAAGAGCAAATATTGCGCACGGTGCTGCAGCTTATTAGTTGACTAACTTTCTGACTGACAAACTTGTCAACGAAATTTTTAAACAAAAGCTGACACCTAAGTGTAATAAATTGAGAAAAGAAAATTGTGAATGAGATCTCGATACCTTTTTTTGGTTAATTTGTAATCGCTGATTCTCAAACTGGCAACCATTTTTCTCTACCCGGTATACGAATTATGCATTAAAGTTCAGTAAACACTCTTTTCAGACAAATGGCTTATATCAAAGAAGCAGTTGAGTTCACTTTTGTCATCAGCATCCAACTTTTCAAATTGGATCATAACTTTCCAAAATATCATCAATTGAAGTAAAGGTAGCTCAACTCAATACAACTTTAATTTAGTTCTTTACATAGAGTTGCGATATAATTTTTTCAATCGATGATATCTCGGAAAATTATAATCCAATTAGAAAATTTAGAAGGAAATATATAATGACGAATATTAAGACTATTCGATGCCGTTGGAAAAAGTGACAGCAATACTTTCTGCATATGCGCCATTTGTCTGAAAAACCGCTTTATGCACTTTAGACCAAAGATAACTCAGATCCCAGACATGTTTTCAATTCAACACTGCAAAAAGACCAAAAAAGCTATCAAAATTTTATTTAAAATATCGTTATTTACAATCGTTGGAAATCTTTTTCAACTGTCTTCAACGATTGTCCAACAATCTCAAATGGTTCTCAGTCCTTATTGAGATTACTTTCAAGAGCTTCTTATCTAATTTTATCAATGCTGGTTGAAGATTCTTCTTTTGAGTTGTAATATTAAATTGAGTCGAGCATGGCCTGCATTAAATCATTGATGCGCCTGCTTCGGATTTTGCCGCGGTTAAGTAAGTCCCACCTCAAATATCAGCTGCACAAGACGTCTTGTTGAAGCTTAAAAACATTCCGTTACAATGTGCGTTACTTCTTGTAGACGCTTTTTAGTTATCAAATACTTCAGTTAAGTGTCGCGTGCAAAAGTCTTGACATTACCTGGATATGAAAGAGGAGAAATGAAATACTACACAGACCTGTCTTGTCTGATTGGCTTCAGTTCAGTGCATATACTGTAGTTTTAGTGTATACTACAAAATCCTTCTTTAGTGACAAAAGTAGATTTTCGCCCACTTATTGTGTACCTCTCTCTCGTGAAAATATAATCCTGCGTTACCAATGCGTTGGAACTTACGAGTATAACCATTAGACTGCTTCATAATTTTTTTTTTACTTCCGATTTGCTTTCCAATAAGTTTTTCTGTTTAAACAATAGAAACTAAAAATTCTGGTGCAAGGAGAGTTCATAATATTAATATTTACTGGTGGCGCATCGCATTTCTTTGTATTAAGTTTGAAAGAGTACTCTTCTGAACACTTTTGTATATATCTCGTGAAGGAGAGAACACAGACAAATGGGACTGCCACCATTAAAAAGAGCATAAAATTTTTCATAATAAAGTTTACAATAATTTTTTTCGTAAAGATGTTACTTCGGTAGGTTTTAAGCTTTCAAAGTAAAAATCGTTATGAAACTAAATATTTCGCTTTAAAGCTGAACACAGTTTTCTCAAGACTTAAAACGATTTTAAACTTTGAAAGCTAAAAAACTAACGAAGTAACATCTTTACGAAAAAAGTTATTAGAAACTTTGTTATGAAAAATTGTATGCTCTTTCCAATGGTAGCAGTTTCAATTGTCTGTGTTCTCTCCTTCACGAGATATATACAAAAGTGTTCAGAAGAGTACTCTTTCAAACTTAAAACAAAGAAATGCGATGCGCCACCAGTAAATATTAATATTATGGACTCTCCTTGCACCAGAATTTTTAGTTTCTATCGTTTTAACAGAAAAATTTGTTGGAAGAAAGCAAATCAGAAGTAAAAAAAAAATTATGAAGCAGTCTAATAACCATATTATAAATTTTAGTGTAGTTTTTCTACTCGCACGTTTTACACAGACCTGAAGTATTTGTATAAAATGCAGTACACTGAAGTATTTTTTGTGAATCAGGTTTTTTTGACACTGACAAATGTCAAAAAATGCTTTGAATCTTGAGTTTTTTGGATCAAATACTTCAGTTTAGTGAGAAATGCGCGAGTAAAAAAAAAGTACACTATATTCTAAGATGTCTTGTGCAGGCCCGTATTGCCAATGCAGTGTTGCATTTTTAGGCAGATGTATTTCATTACGAGTAAATTTTGAATTCTGTTGCTGAAGTCGAAAATGCTTTCTTTTATGTTCAAATTTATACTGTGTTGTTTATAAATACTATATATATTTTGTGTTTCCAATGTGCCTTAACAGTGAAAAAATTTTAACATGATTGCTGCTGTCACAAAAAAAAAACTTATTATAAAGGTAAATTTCTTAGCATATGTACATTGTAACTTAGAAAAAAGAATGTTATATTAATTTTATAGAAAAAAAACAAACAAAATAGTTGTTTATACATACATTTTTATTGTTTAAAAAAATCCTAAAATACTAACAACCTCAAACATAATAATTTTTTTAGCAGGGGTACTCACAGTATATACGATGAGCACTCCCTTCGTGTGTTCTCTGTATCAAGATCATATGCATTCTAATACTCGTATATTGTGAATACTCTAAATACGTTTATGGAGTAGTAGCAGTAGTATAGTTGAAAGCATTCTGCTATAAACACTCTATAAACCTGTTATGAATTATAATGATTAAGGATGTAACAGTTTTAACACAAAATTAATAAAACACGCGGAATGGCCATTGTTTTAGAATGAACTATGTATATGTTATACTTACTTTTTTGTTAATGAAACAAAAGCTTCTACTGAAAACTAACTATATAGTCGTATATTATTAAACGTTTGTATGTTTTCGAAATTAACAAATACTCATGTCTAATTTAACCCTTACTCCTTTAACCCTAACTCTATATTAAAACTAAAAGAATGTTCACAGGACTTGTTTAATGATCGAAAATTTTTTAAATTGTAAATATTTCGAA
Organism: Calliopum simillimum; assembly: GCA_951812925.1. Taxonomy (NCBI): domain Eukaryota; kingdom Metazoa; phylum Arthropoda; class Insecta; order Diptera; family Lauxaniidae; genus Calliopum; species Calliopum simillimum. Next base: position 89,807,864 of record OX638372.1, read on the forward strand.
AAATTTTCATCAAATTGCCTCTAGTATTATATGCTGTCCCTATTTTCAAAAAACAACAAACAAAATCTTTTTATGACTAATTTTCTTATTTTCATTTTTATATTATTTTTTTCAGAATATATTAATATTTATATCATTTGTGTACGTTTTATAAAATGCTTTAGCTTTTTTATTATTATGAATAAACCCTTATTTAAGCATTAAATTCTAAAAATGTAAATTTGTTGCTATTTTCGTTGTAAAATATTATTTTGCATGTCGGTTTTATTTGTTTTATTCAAGCTTAATTGACATGAAAATTGGTGCTTTTTGTAAAATAATTTCTTTGAATGTACATTATATATTTTTATTTTATTTATTTTTTAAAATTTTTAATTTTTTTATTATTATTTAATGCCTTTATTTTAAACACACACACAAAAATGTAAAATATTTACGCTGTTTTACGTTATTTGTAAAAAAAAAAAAAAAAAAAAAATAATTTCTTTAGCTTTAGCTTAAGGAAAATTACTTTTTTTCTTAACAACTATATATATTTATTAAAAGCTGAAAATACTGCCAGCAAATCGGTTACAGCATATGAATGGTGTTCACACTAATCAATTTTTATTTTTTACTGTAACTTTTACTGAAGCTAAGTACATACAAGCAATAATTATAGCTTTTTGATAGCTTTTGCTTTGGCATGACGAATAAAAAATAGCAATTGCTTTATCTGAAGTCATTTAGAAAACAACTTTCTATGACCTATTGAGTAAAACATTTAAACATTTTCGAAAGAAAAGCTTTTTGAAAATGTTTGATTGAGACGCACAAAGTAAAACTTAAAAAGTTTAGCCCTGTATTTGTTTTTGATTGAGATTTTATTTATATCATAAAATATGTAAGATGCACTCTATAAATTCTTTTCCAGAGCCCTTCTTTCTAATAGGGCATTTGCAACATGTATTAAACGTCAAATAAATCTCTGGTTTAAATGTAATATAAGTTTTACATAAATCATATCTTTTCATCCAATATACACCCTTGAACACTCAACTAGCAAGGGTGTAACTTTTGGCCTGGCCAAAAAATAAATACCCTGCACTGCAGTATTTTGAAAATTTTGCTTATATGGGAGGTGTCACGCCCTCTTGTCCGAGTTCACCCAGTTTTTGCTCAGAGCTCGCATTTATAGTTTTTTGTATCTGAATGAAATTTGGTTGGATTATCTTAAAAAACGTTTTCAGCATAGCTTTTTGAAGCTTTTGCTTGTATAGAAGGTGCCACGCCCTCTTGTCCGAGTTCGTCTGGTTTTAGATTAGAGCGTGCATTTATTGTCTTTAGTATTTGAGTGAAATTTAGTTGGATTATCTCAAAAAAACTGTTTCAGTATAGCATTTTGAAACTTTTGCCTATATGGGAGGTGCCACGCCCCATTGTCTGAATTCACTCAATTTTTGTTGAGAGCTTTCATTTATTATTTTTAGTATCTGAGGCAAATTTGGTTCGATTATATTAAAAAAACGTATTCAGTATAGCGTTTTTAAGCTTTTGCTTATAAGGGAGGTGGCACGCCCTCTTGTCCGAATTTGCCCAGTTTTTTTTTAGAACTTTCGCTTATAATTCGTAGTATTTATGTGTATTTTGGTTGCATTGTCGTAAAAAATACTCCTTAAATTGCATTTTGACTATATTTTTTGTATCGGCGGTAGGCGTGTCCGTTGACCGATTTTGTTCGTTTTCAATCCCCCGAGCTAACTTTGACGACGCAGGCTGTGCATTAAATTTCATTGAGTTATCTTGCTCAGTTTTCTCAAAAAGTGTATTTCCACACACAGCCAGCCACCCAGCCAACCAGACAGACGGACATGGCTATATCGACTCAGGAGGTGACGCTGATCAAGAATATATATACTTTTCTATATCTGCCACGCTTCCTTCTCTGCGTTACAAGCGGAAGGACAAAGTGAATATACCCTGGGTGTAGGGTATAAAAAGCATGACTTGCTAAGTCACAAAGAATATCACTACTCGGACACACCCATCAAATATTTTCCTGCTGACAATTCGAATTTTTTACTGAACTTCTTTTAGGAAAGGGTCACTCATAAAAATAATACATATCCTCTTCTATCTTGCCCTACATGCAAAAGTGAATCGACGGCAGGAAATAAACGACTCCACACCCATATCTGTCAGAAGATGATAAAACATGATATCTCCATTTTTATAAATTTTTAATTAGACGGAATTTTAATTTGATTGGAAAAAATAAATAAAATCTTTCATATCAAATTCTGTAATCAATTTTATCTCGGGAACCAGAAGGCGTCTAGAAATAAGATTTTTTCAAATCCTAGATATCAACTGAGAGCTGCTTGGGTAAAGAAAAAAACGCATTATGAAAAAATCGAACTGTCATATTTTACAATTTTTGCCCAGATACAAGGTGTTTCAAAAGAAAGTTTATATTTGTTTAGCTCCATGCGTGTACGCAACGAATCCGAGGGTCGCGGAAGATATGTTAATCGGTAGCTTGGCTCTTGGGAATTCAGTCGCTATCAAGTATTTCTCGGGAGCGGACAGCGTGTTTTGTGTGCAAAAGTTTTACTAAAATTGTGCGACGTTTTCTGCCGTTCTTGATGATCTTAGTCGCCCCGCTTTTGGTTTTTACAATGTTGTACCGGTCTTTTCAAACTTCTTCGTTCATTTTCGAATGAGAGGTATGATTGGTGCCTCAATTAAGTGGCGAAAGCTTCAAAGAAAATATCCATCACGAAATGGCTGCCATCACAGAGCCTACCTGCCGCCGAGCCGTCATAAGAAATTTTAGTGTTCAAATAAATGAGTACCATGGCCGCTAGGGTTTACATTGGACGATATTATTTTTAAGAATTAAATTCTCTAATTGTGTGCTTTAATGAAAAATAAGCACATTCTTGATATATTGCATACTTTTTTTGTAATTGATCCCCTAATTGAAAAACTTTCTTTTGAAATAACTTGCAATTGAATGTTTTGGACAAAGATTGTATCGGATTTTTGAGAAAATATTCAGTTTTTCGCGAGTCTGGAATAAGAGTACTTCATCTTAATAATTTCGAGGTCCGTTTCAAGTTCTCGTTGTTCTTGCAATAAAAGCCTTCGAAATGTTATTGCAGGCTTGGAGTGAGTTTACCATGTTCTTTTTCCATACAAATAGCACCCGAAGAAGCGAAATCTGAACCCGTCAATCATTAAGGTGTCACTATCAAGAACATAATCCACATACAATTCGCTTTTACTCGCATGATATGTTACTAACTCCCGAGTTCAGACTTGTTAATGATTTAATTGAAATGCGGAATGATTTGACTTGATTCAGTTTCAGGTATCAATAAATTTTTTTCCCTTATTTGAGATCAAGTTACACCGTTCGACACAAAAAAAAAAAACACATAAGAAAATCCAAAAAATTCTTAAAGTAGACGTTAAAAAAAACTACCCGTGTCTCGTGGTTTTTTCCCAGTACGTCACATTTTTTTTTTTAATCGAATTTTGAAGTTTTTTATACACTGTACATGAAAAAAACAAAAATACCGCATTCTTGTGTTTAATGGATGAATTTAACTATATGATTCTTACATTTAAGGTGTATCATGTGTTCAGAAAACTTATGCAAGATATTGCGGGGAATATTTTTGTAGAAATTTTTAACCCTGTACAACCCCCACATTTGGGTCATTTTTGCCCTTTTCTTGAAAAGGTACAAAAATGACACCTAAAATAGGGGAATATTGAGTCAGTATGTACTACAGAAATATTCGTTATACAATTTCACTACTAGTTGCTGAACACTTAAAAAGCAAAATTTTATCCTGAAAGCAAATCTCACAAGATCGTAACGAAATCACACAAGGATCATTTTCCTAGAATACATTAACCTATTATATCCTCTTTTTATGGTTCTTTTTAACCGCTTTTTCTAAAACTGAGCCACAATGGGTTAAAAAATTTTGCAAAAATATCCTGAAAAAAATTTCACTAAGAGTTACCAACGACGAAAAATTCTTAAAACTTAAGGTAAGCGCGTCAGGGATGTAACTAATATGCAATGTGTCCTAATTGATTTTAACGATTTTTTTGGTTTCGGGCTCAAATTTTGATCTTTACGTGTTTAAAAACTAGTAGTGAAATTTTATAGCGAATATTTCTGTAGTACTTACTGACTCAATATTACCCCGTTTTGGGTGTCATTTTTGTACCTTTTTAAGAAAAGGGCAAAAACTACCCACATGTGCGGGTTAAACAGGGTTAAAATTTTATACAAAAATATTCCCCGCAATATCCTGCATAAGTTGCTGAACACATGATACACCTCAGATGTAAGGATCATATAGTTAAATTCATCGATTTAACACAAGAATGCGGTATTTTTGGTTTTTTCATGTACAGTGGATAAAAAAACTTCAAAAATCGATTAAAAAAAAATGTGACGTGTTAGAGAAAAACCACGAGAACGGGTCTACTTTAAGAATTTTTTGGATTTTCTAATGTGTTTTTAAAAATGTTCGAAATTGTCGAACAGAGTTATCATTCACTTCCTAGTACATCTATTCATTTTCAGCGATTTCCCAATAATTTAAAAACTTTTTTTTAAAACCTAACTTCTTTTAAAAATCTAAGTAAAAAGTAATTGCTATTTTTGATTGCATTAGGCCCTTATTACTTGAAAGCAATAAAATCAACAGCATTCAATTATTTTAAAGAAAAATATGCTGTTTCTTTTATTTTTTCAAAGCACAGCAATCGACAGTAAAAACTAATTTTTTTTTTTAATCTTAAAACAAAATTTTCTTCAAATTAATAAAAAATAATGTTATGCAGCGGTTGACGGTACCTATACAATGCAATTTTTTTCCAAAAGTAATTTTCCAAATGAACGAATTATAAACATATATATAAATGCTGTCAATTAAATGTAGAATTTTAGCTGAAGAAACTAAATTTAACTACTTATTTTCAAATATACACATATTAATTCAACTTCTTTTTTTGCTTGCTGCCTTTTTTTCACACCCAATCTATAGGTGTCGATGTTATACAAGTTGCTGATCGTCAAGTATTATCATCAGCCTCTATTGTCGGCATAGCAGTTGGAGGCGTGTTACTACTATTAATCGTTATTGACTTCCTTTGCTGCATAACGGTGCATATGGGTGTTATGGCAACGATGTGTCGACGTCATAAACGATCACCATCGGAAATTGATGAAGAAGCGAAATTGGGCAGGTAATTGATAAAAAAAAAATATAATTTTTTAATAAAAATTATCTTAACTAAATGTTTACTATATATAATTTAGTACAGACTTATACTACAGTATATAAATATAGGTCAATTATATTTTAAAATTTTACATATTTATAACAAAAAAAAGTTTAAATGTTTATATATAATATTGCACTAAATATAAAATGAATTGAAAATAATACACTTTATTTTTCTTATATTTGTTTCTTTTCAAAATTGTTCAACGTATTAATGAAAAAAAAAAATCCAAAATTACTACATATACAAATATACATACATACATATATAAAAAATGCACAACATTATGTTATAAATCACACCCCTTGTATAATACCAGCTCCCATATAAATAAGGAACTTGAATATACTTGGGTGTTTGCTAGACCAAAATCATTTTTATTCAATCGCAATTCACTGGTGTTTATTTAAATGTTGTTGAAATCTTTGGTTTTTCGACTAATTTTTTATTTATTGTAAAATTGTAAATATTTTAGTGCAATATTGTATATTTATTGAATAGATTAGTGTTTCCCCAAGATATTCCATATCCAATTTGAAGTCTTCCATTCCATACAAAGAACACGGATTTATAGTTTTAACTACATTTTTATAGAAACCGAATCAAGCATGTTCTTTGAATAAAAGTGACCTGGCAAAAGTTCGTTACATTGATAGTGAAAATAAACAAAAATAAAAAGGATTTTCAGTTTTACGTATGTATATTAGCTATGGGCTTGATAACAATTTTTCGATTTTTATACCCTGCGGTGGTTTTTTATGTGAGGTTCGATGAAAAAGTAACTGAGCCAAAATTTGGAGGGGGTGGGGTGGGTCTAACCCTTGCCAGATTTGAGTCAAAGTTCGAATTTCGGGGGTGAAATTTTGAAAAAAGCTCCTAACTGCCAACCAGTTGTACTTACAGGCATAAAATGTATGACCCCATTAAATTTTCTACCCCAACATTTTCACCGAACATACTTACCATACTTATCTTGACCAATTAGGGTCGCTCCCATATAAGCCTTAATTTTCATGACATTTTTATAAAATCAACCTCCACCACCCCCAGGCTGCCTCTACATTGTTCAAAAGTATGACCTACCCCCTTATTTTTTCTACCCCATCATTTTCACGAAACATACTTATCCCCTATCTACACCCCCTAGGGGTGCTCCCATACAAAAGTACTCATATTTATGTTAATTAATAAACATTTTTGCTCTCATCACCCCTGCCCCCATAGTGCTACTTAGGAAGGTAAAATGTATGACCGACCCCCATTAGTTTTTCCAGCCCGACAATTTTACTAAACATACTTGCCCTCTATCTCCGCCCTCTAGGGGTGCTCTCATACAAAAGCACTCCGGGGTGCGACTTTATACTGGTGTACTAATATTGGTTCTGTTACAAAAATTAATTGACACAGTTACAGTGGTTTTGAATTCAAAAACAAAAAAACGCGTATCACGTATGACGGAAACGAGCAGTTGGGTGTGCCGATCGTACCATCTGGTAAAGGTAAAGGACGGAGATAGAGGGCAAGTTTTTTTAGTAAAATTGTCGGGCTGGAAAAATTAATGGGGGTTGGTTACGCATTTTACCTTCCTAAGTAGCACTATGGGGGCAGTAGGGGTGATGAGAGCAGAAATGTTTATTAATTAACATAAATATGAGTATTTTTGTTTGGGAGCACCCCTTGGGGGTGGAGATAGGGGGTAAGTACGTTTCGTGAAAATTATGGGGTGTAAAAAATAATGGGGGTAGGTCATACTTTTGAACAATGTAGGGGCAGCCGGGGGGTGGTGGAGGTCGGTTTTATAAAAATGTCATGAAAATTAAGACTTATATGGGAGCGACCCTAAGGGGTGAAGATAGGAGGTAAGTATGTTCGGTGAAAATGTTGGGGTGGAAAATTTAATGTGGGTTAGACATACATTTTATGCCTGTAAGTGCAACTGATTGGCAGTTAGGAGCTTTTTTCAAAATTTTACCCCCGAAACTCGAACTTTGACTCAAATCTGGCAAGGGTTAGACCCACCCCACCTCCTCCAAATTTTGGCTCGCTCACTTTTCCATCAAAGCTCACATAAAAAACCACCGCAGGGTATAAAAAGTTATTTTTTAAAAATGTCCATACAAACTAGCTTATAGCTAATGTATATGCAACAGAATGTTAAATTTTCATCTTATTTATTTTCTTCATATAATTTCCACCAATTACAATCAGTGGCGGATCCAGGGGGGGCGATGGGGCCGATCAGCCCCCCCTCTCAAACCAAGTGAATACATTTTTTTTTTAACCCTTTCGACCCGGCTGGGACAATATATATATGTAAATTGGGATATATTGTCCCAGCCGGGTCGAAAGGGTTAAATTATATGTAAAGAATTAAAAATCATTCTGTTATTATCTAGAAATGTAGCCACTGATTACAATACATTCTTTAAAATCATCTTTTCAGGGTTTTCAGTATTTCGGCAATAATTTGATTATAGCCGCATTCCCCTGAATCTTTTATACTTTTGGAAAAAACATACATTTTATGGTACCCTATCAAGGGAATATTATCTTTTTTATCTCTTTAATCTCCTTATGAAACCCAGTTCACCCTTTTTGGGTTGACGCTTTGTATTTTTAAAATAATTTTTGGGAGATGAGATTCTCCGAAAAATGTTCCATTCAATCTCCCGCGGCTTAAAACCGTGTTTAAAGATCAAGTTTGATATTTTAATTAATTAATACAAAAAAATAAACAAAAAATTTAAATTAATAAAAAAAATATAAATGTTTTACTATGAAATTATAACATAAAGTGTTAAAAACTCATTCTCCTGCCTGTTTCAAACCGCTTAGTAATGGACTAAATTTGCTCGTTTCGAATTTACATTTAGTTACAGTTTTTCTGTGTTAACTCTTCGAAAAATATTATTCACATTGAATTGACAAACACAGAAGTTGGTCCCTCATTCTAGACTATCTCCACCCAGTTTTATTCTAACTATAATTATTTTAAATATTGAGTAAAAATATAAATGAAAGAAGATGGAAAGTGGAGCCTTAGTTCTTACTTAGCTCAACCAGTTTTGGATTTTCGACAGTCACCGTTAGTGCATTTTTTTTAAGCTTAGAACACGAGTGTGTGACATTCTCCTGTAAGGACCATAGGTATTCTTTTATCTTTAGATAATTGAATTAATTTTCAATTAGGATCCCTATACACCAGTTTCGAGTTTTTAAAAAATGTTTGCTATTGTCATTGTAATATTGACATTTTAGCATTCTCCTGGTTTGACATTCTCCTGTCAAGTTTACTCTAACTTTTAAATTGTTTTTACCCAATTTTTCAAAATATGCAAAAAATTATCCTCAATATTTTTAAATGGTTTTAATCTTTAACTTATTCCAGAAGTTAAGGCCGTCATATTCTTTACCTCCAATTAATAAAAAAAATAAAAAATATATATAAAAATAGGAGAGGACACCAAAAAGGCATGTTTTTGTTACTTTTTTCGGAGAATCACACTTATACATATAAACTTAATTAATTTCAAGTAAGAATAGTGACAACTCCCAACTGAAGTAAATTTTACCTTTAGAATTTAGAATTATCGAATCTAGTAATTTTTTTGAAAAAATTGAATTGATATTTACCTTACTATAAAGTTCAAAAAACAAATAAAAAAAACAAAAAACCAATTGACCGCACTAAGGTCCAAACCATTGTCCGTCCTCTTGATAAGTAGAAACTTATCCTCTGCACTACTGTCGCATATAATGAAAAGACATAAAATTTGTTTATGAATCAAATGTCTGTCTATTTTTACTAGAATCTAAAATCAGAATAGCTTTATCTTTTTATGATATTTATCTAAAGTATAGTTTGAACACAAAAATTTTTAAAGTCAAAATTAAAATAAATTCAAATTTTTTTTTTTTTTTTTTTTTTTTTTTTTAGTTTTTGGAACAGATGATTATTAGCTACCAACAATGAAAATACATTGATGGTCGGAGCTTACTGTTCAGTGTTTTTGAGTAAAACAACAATAAAAACACAAAAAACAAGGCAAAAATACACATAAATAAAAAAATGTATCGGAAGGCTGGTTTGCGTTACTAGTTTCGGGACCCATCACAGGTCAAAATTGACTTAAGTCGAAATTGACTTAAGTTAATTCCTCATCAGACGCTTTGCCGACATCTTATAGAATTCTGCAAGCATACTTTATTTAACTTTTAGCATAGATTAGACGAGAATCACAGCTACAATAAAAACAAAGCACATGCAAAAATTCCAATTTCTTTGTTTTATCCCTTCATATGCATTGCATTGCTACTTCGTTTTGTCTCGGCAAAAAACCTCGCAAACGAAGCGCTATGCAAAAATTGTATAACATCGATGACTCACAACGGCAGGGCAATGCATATAAATAAGCAGTTTGGCCGGAATCATGTCGGCCAGTAAAAAAAAAAAAAAATAGAATTTTCTGCTCTGCTCTAACTTATGAAATTTCAACTAACTGTTTCACTTGCACCTGTTCCTGCATTGATTGTGGATAGGGCATTAAGTGGGTTTCTACATTGATTCTAAGGGTATAAAGGAACAGAAAATGCAAAATAAAAAAAATCGATTTTTTGAAAAAAGATTACCCTACTGATCCCTTAAGTCAATTTCGACTTAAGTCAATTTTGACCTGTGATGGGTCCCGAAACTAGTAACGCAAACCAGCCTTCCGATACATTTTTTTGGTTTTTTTATTTATATGTATTTTTGCCTTGTTTTTTGTTTTTTTATTGTTGTTTTACTCAAAAACACTGAACAGTAAGCTCCGACCATCAATGTATTTTCATTGTTGGTAGCTAAAAATTAAAAATTGTTACACATTTTTTAAATGAAAGTATATTTCACTCTGCATAAAGTCAAATGTATGAAATTTGAAGTAAATATTTCTTTATTATTGTACTGTATTTTACTTGTAAATATTACTTTTCGGAACCAACAAATAGTTCAAACGTAAAGTAATTTATGTAAAAATTATGAGGCGGATTTTTCTCCGTGTGGATCTCACGTATCTTATGTATCACCAACTGAACGGACTTTTGTTGGGCGCTCCTTAATTAAAACAAAGAACATTTGGCGGTTTAAGTGTTGCCATTTTATCAACTCATATATATCATAGAGTCATAATTTCCCTACTAACTTATTATATCGTTTTTGTTTTATTATTATGTGCCTTTTCATTTCACCTCATCTGCCTTATAACTAATGGTTTAATCATCTTCATTGCCATTATTTACTTATATACTTTTTATTCCATAATCCTTAAACTATTTTGATATATCATACAATCATGCTTCATATCGCTATCATTTGTACTATTTTATAATTATTTACCACTACTACTTCAATACTACTACTACCACAACCATTCATCCATTCAAAAAATACCCAATTCAAAAAAAAAAAAAAAAATTAACCATGCAGTCTTTACGGTTGGCGTTTCCCGCTACCTTATTGCAGTGGACAGTTGGTTAAGGAGCCTCCACCATCACCGTTACCACTACCACCACCGGTAAAACTAGGTGGCTCACCAATGACATCGCCATTGTACGTATCACCATCATCCTTTGAAGATATCAATTACGAGTAATAATTGTTAACAATTTCTCTAGATGTTGCATGTTGTATTGGTGTTGTAAAAATTAATACTTTAATACTTATCTATTTTTAGAATATTGCATGCTTTTTTCTGTTTTAGCGTATTTTATAGATATTATACATTTGTACATATGTATATTTAATATCACTTTTCCTTAAATTTACTCACAAAGAGCTGATAATGCCGAAACTGTGAAAATTATGGAATCATATTATACATTTTTTCGTTTAAATACGATTTTTGAAAATTCTATTCAACTAGAAAATCGTGACATTGGTCCGTTGCAAAATTATGATTTGAATGAACAAGAAAGACATCGGTATCGGACAAAATTCAGAATATTTGAAAACTGTGGAGTAATTTTGGAAAAAAAATCCAGAACATGATAAAACAACCTTTTCCAAAAGCTTTAAACTGCGCCTCATTTAATGGTATTATCCAACCCAAAAATAATTATTCAGAAAACTAGAGCCATGCAGGATTTCGAGATATCCATGCTTCAAATGGCAGAAAACACTGTTTTCAGGCAAATAGCGTATTTCCAGGAAACAGTACGATTATCCTTATCAAACCATGCCATTAAATTTAAATTAGACTCTCATTTCAAGATTTATCATCCATTGACTAACTCATTTCATTTCTCTATCAAAACAGTTCCGTGGTATTTATGTTGTCTAAGTAATTGAGGTCTAAAATCACGGCACCTATGTACTTAATTCTAGACACTTAAGTATTGAGAGCGCTTCTCTTAGCTAAGAAATCTGCCCTTTCATTGCCTTCATATCCTGGTATCCAGATTAGAGTGACATCATTCCTCCTGGATAAGACTGGAGAAGTTCAAAACAATCCCAGACTAGCTTTGAGTATATTGAAAAAGCCATTAAAGTTTTTATACTCGCTTGACTGTCCTACAAAATGCATATGTCGGTGCCGTAAGTACTCTTGAGACATTCAAGCGTGGACCTCCGCCTTAAAAATGGAAACTGTTTTTGGTCCATTCAAGTATAACCTAAGCAAATTTTCAATGATTTTAGACCCCCTCCTCACATGTAAGCAAAAATAAGCAAATCCCCATATGCTAAGATGTAAGCATAAGCGTTTTTCAAATCCTTTATTTAATATAAAAATAAGAATTCTGGCACTAAAATATTTTTACAATTAAAGCAATAATGTTTGGCAATATGGAAATTGAAATTTGTATAGTTTTTTCTAACGTCAGATTTTTATCGTCCCCTCCATCCCCTATATAAATAAAAATATGCAAATTTTGAACCCTTTCCCCACAAACATGCTTACGTAATAATTGAATGGCCTCTTTTCCCATTTCAACGATTCCAACTCCTACGCTGCCATCTTTCATTTTGGACCCATCTGAGAAGCATAGCTGTGAGCCTTGTTAAATGTTTGTATCATTCTACCGCGTTAAAATTTTTGGAAGAAAACAAACTTTTTACCCACCTTATCGGAGACTGCTAGATATGGTATATCCCAGAATACATCCAGAATTTTAACTTGACTTGTTGATTTAAGTAAGGTAATCTGAAGGCCGAGCAGCCTGCTCTTTCCTAACTGTTAGGTGAAACGAAGTGAGTCCCGTAAAAATTCCAAGAGCAACTGATGGGCATGTTCTTAATGCACCTGTGAGACTCAAGCAGGCTATTCTGAAGATTCTGTTTAATTCCTTCTGAGCCTTTTCTTGGCCTACCTTTGGTCACCATGATTATGAATCATAAGTGACCATAGGCATAATGACAGTTTTGCAAGACCATCCAATCCTGTTTGAAGCTGTTAGATAAAGTTTTTTTTTTGATCAAAATAGACTTTTTTCTCAAACTCAAATATTCTGAAAGTCGTAGTCGATAAAGCTTTTCTTCTTAATGAGACATTATCTGAATTAATCAATAAGAAATTACATGTGGGGTATCTGCACTCAAAGAAAGATTTTTGCAAATAAACAACAGAGTTTATTGAAATACTGAAATAATTCGAGTGAATAACACGTTTTGTGGATTATCCTCAATGTTTAATATAAATTCGAAGAGTTTGTTTACGATGCTCAAAGGGGTATGAAGTTTTGGAGGTCTTGCATGTTTAGAGGAATCTCTTTATTATAATTACACAGGACCACAAAAAAAAAGTCCTGTAGTAGGAAGTTGAGGTACCATACGGTATGGTTTTCAATGTGCTAAAAACGAATCCGAGGTCAGAATTCAGCCATCACCCTCAGATTTTGAGATATCCTTGCTTAAAGTTGCAGGAAGCACTGTTTTCAGGCTTATGGTGCAGTTCCAGGAAACGATGGAGTTCGATATTTTCAATGGAATCGAATAGCCATAATCTTCCTTATATACATTCTAATTTTTTCGATTGGACTTTTACTTTCCGAGATATCAACGTTTGACGTAAACGTATCTCAACCCCCATACAAAGCACTACATTATATTTGTAGCGTAAAATCCATTTAACATATAAAAATTATAACCCTTTACTTCAAAGTTAGATAACTCTGAAAGTAAGAGTCCAATCGGAAAAGTTTGAAGGCATAGTTTAATAAGGAAGATTGTGGCTATTCGATGTCATTGAAAAAATGGAACTACCACATTTCCTGGAACTGCACCATAAGCCTGAAAACAGCGCTTTCTGCAACTTTAAGCAAGGATATCTCAAGATCTGAGGGTGATGGCTAAATTCTGACGTCGGATTCGTTTTAAGCACATTGAAAAGCATACCGTATGGTACCTCAACTTTCTACCACAGGACTTTTTTTTTTTTTGTGGTCCTGTGTTATCATTAAAAAAAGTTTGAAAAATGTAAAATTTATAAATATTTATGTAATTATTCTTTTTTCACAGTTTTGTAGATTTATTTAAGTGTTTTAGTTGTAGTAAATTTAGAAGTTTTTTTCAAAAAAGTTGTCAATTTATGATAAGCCTTTACATCGCACACAAGTAAAAGTGAAAAATTCTAGAGTTTATTTTAAAAAACTTTTTCTATTAAATTGTGTGCTTATACTACGTTTCCACCGAAGATTTATGAGGTGATTTACGTCTGTTTCGAGATTTATCTCTTAATTTACCGTGCAAAAATAAATCTATTTCTGAAGAAATTTATTTTTAGTCATATTAATCTCAACAAAGCCACTGATTCAGGCCATTAACTTTGACAATTGGCATTAAGTGTCATTAAAATGAAAAGCAAATGGAAAAAAATATTAAGAAGAAAATAACGACTTTCATTCTTCTGCTTATAACATTTACTGTCAAAAGTAAATCTCTTGAGGCCGGTGGAAACGCTTAGGATTCAACAACGAGATTTATAAATCTCGTCACAGCTAAATCTCCGGTGGAAACGTACTATAAGTTTATAAATTGACAACGATTTTCTGTAATTTTTTAGTCAAAATTTAATACTTTTAAAATTATAAATTAAAACGATAATTACAAAAATTTTTAATTTTTCTTTTCAACAAAAAACAGGGACGAAAAAACGCCGCTACAAACGCCACCAGGCAGCATAAAACAAAACTCCACAATTGAATTCGATGGAAAATTTGTGCACTCACGCAGCGGTGAAATAATTGGCAAAAATTCTGCAGTGTGAATAAAACTTTATAGAAGCCAACTTTAAAGTGTGCAAGAGAGAGATCAAGTTAATAAAAACAAGAAAAAATTAAAACAAGTTCAACAAACAAAATCACAAAAGTAACGCAACATAAATGAAATTTAAATTACAAACAAAAAAAAAGAGTATTTTTTTTTTATTTTAAGCAAAAGTTAAAAAAAATTTCAAATAGCAAAACTAAGACATTGATAGAAAAACCAAAGTCATTCTTACTCGCTGTTAAATTTTGTATAATGCATGAAATGAACAAATACAAATATTAAAAAGAAATTTATGTTTTCTTGTAAAAATAACTGAGAACAAATTGGGCATTATACAAAATTCAAAATAACAATATAAAAAAAACTATTTTTATTTAAGCCTACATAATACTTAATTTAGTTTTTTTTTTTTTTTTGATATACATATACTATAAAACATTTACAAAGATATTTTGCATTTTTGTACCAACATTCACATTGTTATTACCGTATTTTTATGTTGTAGTTTTAATGCCTGTAAACTGGCAGTTAACAAAAACAAGGAAGCAAATTAAGTTACTGAACACTCTGATGTTTTACGGGTATGGCAACATAGCTCTGTCCGCTGATTTTTGTTTACATTTATTATAGCAAGCAGTAAACAAAACTCAGCTGATTGCAATGTTGCCATATCCTTATCAGAAAGGGTGTACAATAACCTAATATCTTTGTTCACACGTTGATGCGCGTTGATGCTCGTTGATGCTAAAGCAACGACGTATATAAATAAGATACCCAAATTCTATTCGTTTGACTTACTCGCTGGTCTGTGCAATTTGGTTAGACACAAATAAAGCTGCTGAAAGCGGAATAAAATGTTGCTATGCCAACGCTGCGTTCGATTTCCTGAAAATTTTATATTAAACAGACGCAGAATTCGAAAAACAAACGCATTTCGACATATCGTTTGTCCGCTTTCAGCAACATTTTATCAATTTTACCAAATTCCACAGACCGCAGTAACGAACTGTGTATCTTGATAAAAATATACGTCGTTGGCTAAAGTTTAAAATTTTTCACGCGTTAATGCAAAAAAAGTGTACATTTTCCCAATTACGCATCAACGTGTGAATACCCTGTAGGTAATTATCATGCATATGAATTATAAACATTTTACAAAAAACAAAAAGTCCCATTCATTTTTGCCTTAATTATTGCATAAATAAATACTTAATTTAGCATAAATTAGTTCATAAGTTTCGCCGCCATATTTAATGTAATTACTAAATAAATTACCAAGGATATAATTTTAAAAATTAAGCATTTATTTTCAAAAAATTTGAATGACAAGCAAATTGCTATGAGAAAAAAAAACATGACAAAACTTAAAATGACTGCTCAAATATTTACTTGTATTAAGCAAAACAAAATTTTACTTAAATTGAAAGCATAATTTTTCGAAAAGGAATAAAATTGCACGTACTTAAATTTGGAATAAAATAAGACTTACAAATTTAATCTCACTTTGTTGAAAATTATTACTAAAATTTTCTTTTTTCTATACAATGAGGGTGTTCCTTAAAACATGTAAATGACACGAAAACCTCGTAACTCTCAAAATTCTTATGGATTTTGACAACTATTACAAGTTCATGAGGTTTGCGAGGCATTTACACGTCTTAGCGAATACCCTAATTATACCTTGATAATTTTAAAATATTAATGTTGGACACCTTGTTAGTCTACCGCACTACTGGAAAAAGTAGTTAAAGATTTTAGGGACTATTTACAAGCCAAATTGTTAGTCTACCGTACTACTGAAAAAAATAGTTAAAGATTTTCGAGACTTTTTACGAATCAAATTTGCCTCGAAAATATACGAATTCCATCCGAATTTTGACAGCTCTGTTGCACGCCTCGAAAACTTATGAGTTCACAAGGTTTTCGTGGCATTTGCACGTTTTATGTATGTATGTATGTATGTATTCTCCTTTAACTCCTAGGAGGAGCATAGGGCCAATATGAAATCTCTCCATTTGTCACAATCCCTTGCGATGACTTTGATCTCTTGCCACGATTTTCCCGATTCTTGGATTTCCTTTTCCAACGACCTTTTCCAGTTGGTTTTGGGTCTACCACGTCCTCTACTGCCTTGTGGATTCCACTCAAGGGCCTGGCGGCAAACTTCGCTGTGTGGTTTTCGGAGAGTGTGACCAATCCATCCCCATTTGCGCAGCTTGACTTAGCAAAAATCCAACTCCATCCCTGTGGATGTCATCTTGCGATCTACCGGAGTATAGAAATTTTTCGCCGTCAGGAAGTACATATTCGCCGGCACCGTTCCATCTACACTCGCTTAATCCCAATATCTCAAGGATGAATTTGTGGAGTTCTCTAACGGCTTGGTGTATTTTGCCTGGTTCATTTAGAGTTCGGACATTCCAAGAGCCGATGCGTGTTCGAGTTTTCATCGAAAGGATTTTAAAATTTTGAGAAACCATATTGGTTCCAGTTATAGGAGAATCATTCCTAACTATGCATGTTTCTTGCACCTCCAAATCCGATGTGCATGCTGCCGAGGCAGGTGGATTAACCACACTCTGGTGGGTACCACTTGGAGAGTTATTTCCCATCGTTTTTCGATCCATGCTTCATTAGTATAATCTTCTCGGAAACGCCCCACGCAGTAAGTTATAAGCTTAAAGCTGGATCCGGCAAGCGCTGCAAATATAGTGGCCAAATTCACTTTTAATTTCAGCCGCCCAATCTGGAACAGACGCTGACCTGGGAGCCGCCCACTCTGGATCAGACGCTTCAGGATTTCGACAAGATGCTTATTTTAAGGCGGCATCGACTCGCCTTGTCAGTGCCAGTTACGGGCATTGTGGGTTTTTCTTTCGAGGCGCAACGCTGTCCAACGCTACACCCTTCCACACCCTGGCTGGTCACCTGCTTTTAGTCGCCTTTTACGACAGGCATGCTTACCTCGGGCATATTCTGACCCCTTACCCGCAGGGGCAACAAGGCAGCACGTTTTATGGAGTACCCTAATTATATTTCATAATTCATATATTTTTTAATGGCTTAGAAGTTTTTCTTCAGCTCAGCGATTGAGTTACTTGACAATGGATTTTACTTTGACATCGTAGTAGTATTTCGCCTAAAAGGACTGTAGCTTTTCATGCGTAGCATCATGTATATAAATTTAAGTGGAAATACAACTGACGTTTTAAGGGTGATTCACAAGAAACAAAATTTCCTGAGAAAGTTGTTCAAAAACTAAAAATTTTCAAAATATTCACGATTAAACTTTCAATGAGTTTACATATTAAGCTGAAAGCAAATTAAGTTCAAAAACCAACTTTCTTTATTTTATTAAAGACTATAAGGCTTCGAAAAAATGTTTATATATGTGACCTTTTTACAAAGCAACCTAACTCGAAATTGGCAACCTTTCAGAAGAGCTAAAAAAGTTTTACTGCTTCTGAATAATATGGCTGAATTTGATTGATGCAGAATTCAATCTTCTCCTTCCATGCATTTTTACTAAGCCTTAACTGTCAGCTGTCAAATTGTTTTTTTTTTTTTTTTTTTTTTTTTTTTGGCAACCCTTTACCGCGGCAAATTCCAATCTTGCTTAAATTATGGAACACCTTTATGTCTCTGGAACTAAAGCGTCTTTAAATTTTATATAAATGACTGAAATTCTAAAAAATGGTTTTATCATTAGTTAGGTCGTTTTGTCAAAAGTCCTCAAAAAAGTATGTCAAAAAAGACTAACAAAAGTTACCATTATATAACGTTCGTTCCTGAACTTTTCTATTCAAAAATCAAGGTATTCATCATAACAATATTTCATAAAATTTATAGAAATTCATATTGTCCAAAACTTAAATTTCAACAAATTCTTAAAAACAACGTACGTTCTTGGAAAAAATTACTGAATGTACATACAATAAAATTAATGCAGCTTAATTATCTGCTTTTATTAAAAAAAAAAAAAAATATTCTCATTTATATGACATAAAATAATTATAACTTATTGCATAAAAAAAGCTTAATTTTGATATGTATTGTAAAATAATTCTATGTAGTATTATAATTAAGACAAATTTAGTTTAAAAAGAAAACAAAAAATCAAAAAATTATAAAAAATTTATATTTAATGTAAATGTATTTTATAGCTTTTAAGTGAGTTTGCAAAGAAAAGAAAAATGTGAAAAAGAAGAACTTTATAATAAAATAAATATTACTTTTTAAATAAATACAAAATTTTTTGTTTTTCATTTTATTTTTAATTGCAAGTTTTTAACAAATAATTTGCCAAACCCTAAACAAATATACTTCAGCGCCTTTTAGAGCTTCTCAAATACATTAAAAAAATAATAATAATAATTAAATCACAACAATTAATAAAAATCATAACAAAAATATATATTTATGAAAATAAAAAAAAATAAAATATTGTATAGAAATATATTATTGTTCAGACAAGTGGCCAAAAAATAAAATAAAAAAAGTTTAAATTAAAACAAAATATTAAGAGACTGTTCGAATAATATTATATTGATACATGTGCTATATACCCATAACATGTCGTCTCAATTAGATAGTAATACCACGTAGAGATTTTGCGTTAGACATTTTTGACCAACATTAACCTTCACGAGTGAGTGACTGAATATTACTTGAAAATAACATCCGATTGAAGCTTTTAATTAAGAACTGACTTCGACTCAAGCGTTCATTCCAACTTAAATAGCAAAGCATGTTAGCAAAACTTTCAATCTATGTCTTAACTTTTAAAGCATAAGTAAGTAGCTGAAAATCGGACACTCACTTGTTTCGATACACAGAATTAGGGGGTAAGTGTCTTCACTCAAAGCTAATCAAGACGACATGAAAATTTGAAATTGATTTGATTGATTTGAAATATTAAATAGAACGGAATTTTGTTGATATTTTTTTTATTTTTTTTTATCCTTGTTCTTTTTTTTAAAAAAAAAAAAACATACTTATATCGAGAGCTCTTAAACTTTTAATAAAAGTTGATTACGATTTGAAAGGGCTGCCATCTAATGTGCGATTAATTTGGCAGATATATTCACTTTGAGCATTCCAAGCGTCCAGGGACTTTCGTAAATATTTTTGAAAAGCAGCCATACTGTTTGTCAAATGCCAAAAAAATAAAACCGAAAAGGCAAAAAATTTTTAAAAAACAATTTTAAGAGTATCAATTGTTCGAATTCGAACAGATTTATTTACGAATAGAACTACGGAGTGACTCTCCAGTGTTCTCTACCAATACCATATGGTCCATATAGTTTCAAACAGTTTGGAATTACCAACATCAATTATCTCATGTATCCACAAAACGTGTAAGCCTCTCGAAAACCTTTCTAACTCATTAAATTATCAAAGTTTGTATTGATTTTGATAGCATACAATGTTTTACAGGGTTTTACACGTTTTGTGGAGTACCCACAAAAGTTTGGGCTTGTTTTGTTTCGTTATGTAAATTTTGATTTCTTACAAAAAATATAATCTTCGTTAAATTAAAACTTTAATGGAACGTTCACTATTTTCTTTTAACTTTGTAAAAACAGTCATTGTATATACTATAGTACAGATTTGGAGGTATTACATATTTATGTTAAAATTGTCTGAAACATTGAGAATAAAACTATTTATTTTAATGACTTGGACATACGATTTTTCCAATCCTTGGAAAATTTTTAGAACCAGGCCATAGCAAAATCTATTTATTTAATATTTTAAATATATTTGCAAAGGCTAACTGAACAAAGACATTGATGCAGTAAAATTTGGGTTAAATCAAGATCACATCATTTTATAATGTTTCATAAAACACTTTTTGAGCGGTTCAGGATGTTTTTATAAAAATGGCTCAAATATAAACATAACATAAAGGCTTGACAAATAAAGTTCAAGTTCTAGATGAACTTGGTAAAAAAAATCGTTAGAGCGTTTCTGAAAATATAAAAAGTTTTAAAAATTGTTCACTCTAGCGATACTCCAGCCTTCAAAAACTGTGCATAATATTTTTATGCAACAGTTTCTCCTTTTGTATAAAAATAATTCATTATTATTACTGTTACCGCATTATTTTGCATTTATGTTACAATTTATTTGGCATAGAACATAACATTTTTAAATTCAAGTGCCATCTTTATAAAAAAATCAAACAAACTTTGTTCGAGATAGGTACCCTAAAAGAGTGATTTATGAAACAAAAATACTTTATGATCTCATCCTGGATGTATCTTTAGTGATGCCTTTGTTTACTAAGCCTTACATTTTGGAAAATTATGGCAAATATAGTAAATTAATATGGAAAAATTAAGAAATTTCAATAAATACAGTTAATAAAATTTGTGTATGTAACTTTTTTATGTAAGGAAAAGCATAAATAAATAAAAAATAAAAAATCTATTTAAAATTCAAAAGAACATTTTTTTCATTTTAAGTTTCCTGTCGTCTGAAAACTTTAAACTCTGACTAGAGATCGCTCCTTATTGATGATTCCATTGGCTAAACCTAACCAATAAACGCAATTTTGCGAAAAAACGTCTGGAAACGCTTATATGGCAACCCTAAATTTTTGTTTCGTTGTTTTCGGACCCAATTTATCAAATTGTACAGAAAAAATTATGATCTTAGCAATTCATTGAAAGAAAATTCCATATCGGTGCAGTAGTTTCGAAGATATTCAAATTTAAATGTGATTGAACTGCAGCGCCATCTGGTGAAAATTATCAGAACTTTTAACATTTCATACGATAGTTCGATCTATAAGCAATCTAATGGTGAAATCCTCGACCAAATCGGCGCAGTAGTTTCGAAGATATAACGTGTTAAAATATTTAATCATTAAAAAGCGCCATCTGGTGAAAAATTTTAGAATCTTTAACCTTTTCATTTCGTGGGCCAACTAATTAGCAATCCAATGGTGAAAACCTCGTCCAAATCGGTGCAGTAGTTTTGAAGATATTCAACTTTAAAGAGAAGTTTTTTTGAATTTCAACCTGCTGCTGTTTCTGATCGCCTGGTATTTCGTAAAATTTTCTGTATGGAGAAATCGCAAAATTTCAAAAATGCGAAATCAAAACACAGAAAATGCTTTATCTCTGTACCGAAAGCTGCTATCCTTTTGAAACTTGGAATATGGATGTTTATTGTATCTACCATTCACGAGGCGAAATTTGGGGGGGATCGGACGAGGGGGCGTTGTAGCCCCCATACAAAATCAACACACAAAATGCTATATCTCGGCGCCTGTTGCAGCTATCATTATGAAACTTGATGCATGGATGTATATTATGTCTACCATTCACCATCCAAAATTTGGGGGGGATTGAACGAGGGGGCGTTGTACCCCCCATACAAAAAAAGCACACAAAATGCTATATCTCTGTAGTTATAGCAGCTATCATTTTGAAACTTGGTAAATGGATGTTTGTTGCATCTACCATTCATCATGCAAAATTTGGGGAGGATTGAACGAGGGGGCGTTGTACCCCCCATACAAAAAAAACACACAAAATGCTATATCTCTGCGCCTATAGCAGCTATGATTATGAAACTTGATGCATAGATGTTTATTGCATCTACCATTCACCATGAAAAATTTGGGAGGGATTGAACGAGGGGGCGTTGTACCTCTCAACCAAAAAAAAACACAAAATGCTATATCTTTGCGCCTATAGCAGCTATGATTTTGAAACTTGTTACATAGATGTTTATTGCATCTACCATTCACCATGAAAAATTTGGGAGGGATTGAACGAGGGGGCGTTGTATCCCCCATACAAAAAAAAGCACACAAATGCTATATCTCGGCTCGTGCAACAGCTATCATTATTAAACTTGGTACGTGAAAGTTTATTGTATCTACCATTATTCACCAAGAAATATTCAGGGAGGATTGGACGAGGGGCGTTGTACCCCCCATACAAAATCAACACACAAATCGCTATATCTCAGCGCCTGTTACAGCTATCATTATGAAACTTGATGCATGGATGTACATATATTGGGGGTTATCGTGAATCAAGATTCCCGGGGAATTTTCTTAAGCTGCAACAGAGAATGCACGGCAGTCTGACAAAATTCCCCGGGAATATTTATTCACGATAACCCCCATATTATGTCTACCATTCACCATCCGAAATTTGGGGGGATTGAACAAGGAGGCGTTGTGACCCTCATACAAAACAAACACACAAAATGGTATATCTCTGCGCCTATAGCAGTTATCAGTATGAAAATTGGTACATGGATGTTTATTGTATCTAACATTCACCATGCAAAATCAGGGGGGTTGATCGACAGGGCGTTGCACCCCCAATACAATATCAGCACATAAACTGCTATACCTCGGCACCTATAGCAGTTATCATTATGAAACTTGGTATATGATTCCCCAGATTTCCGGGGAATTTTCTTAAACTGCAATAGAGAATGCACGGCAGTTTGAGAAAATTCCACGGGAATATTTATTCACGATAACCCTATATCTACGATTAACCGTGCAAAATTCAGGGGGGGGATTGATCGAAGGGATGTTATACGGTTATTATTTCGTGTACACAAATCCATGTAATTTGTGGAGTATGTAATGCTCTACAAAAGATATACTTTTTATCGTGAGACTTACGAAAAAAGCTTTCGAAACGGAAAGAAATTGAAATTACACGGATTCCGGAAAAGGTCTGAATAGCTATGAAAATTTTCTATCTATAACAGAAAAAAAATATTCAAATATCTTTTTTCGTTCAATTGGACTGCCACTCATCTGATTATGCTCACTTTTCGATTGGCATGCGGAAGTGGCGCCAATTCAGAAAATTCTTGGCAAATCTTACTCCACCTTTGCTTATTGAAATCATATTCAGATGTTTTTTAGTGCTTTGATTGATTTTAAATGAATGTGAGAGGGATCAGATAAATGGGGTGTTGTACGCCCCATACAAAAAACCACATTATTATTAGTATTTTTGTATTTTTTTTCTGTCATCGCATCACGCCTTAACTACTTAATTAGTATATCCATACCATATTTTCAGCAACTTTTAACAAAAAAAAAAACCACTCAAAACGCTATATCTCCGCAGGTGTCAATTCGAAACTTGATTAATGGATGTCCTTACTAGTATATGGTATTTACCAAGAACCCTACGAAAAATAGAGGTAATTGAATCAGGAGGAATTGTATCCCCCATACAAAAAATTCTGAACAATCAATAATTCTGAAGTTGCGAAACTTGTACATGGTATCACCAAAGGCCAAAAAACAAAAAATGGGGGAATTGGGCCAGGAGCATATAGAAGCTATCGTTATGATACCTGATACCTGGTGCATGAATGTATATGTATCCACCAAATACAGTGCACAAAATAAAGGGGATTCGACCAAGGGGTCAGATTAAGGTAAAGACATATCTCTTATTTTTTAAAAGAAGATGACATTTTCTTTAAAATGCTGTATTAAAAAACGTCTTAGGTTAAAAATTGGCCGAAATATGGCTACTCGAACATGGAAATTTTGTTTATGAGGTCGGAAAAACGGTTTTTACTTAAAACCAAGGCGTTTTACGGAAAAAGTGCTTACGACAAAAAATGCCCAGAATCGTCCAAGAAATACGTGTGAATTTTTCAGAAATTTTTCCAACTTTTTTTAATTTTTTTTTTTTTGAAAATTTTTGAAAAATTATAAAATATTCCCAAAAATTCTGAAAAAAATCATTCGAATTCTTTGGACGATTCTAAGAAAAAAAAAAATTCGGAGAGTGCTATTAAATTAGAGGGTGGAAATCGGATGAAATCTAAGACTCCTTGATTTTGAGTAAAAAAAAGTATTTCGATGGGAAATTTAATTCTCTACAAAGAGTTTTCTAAAAGAAAAATCGAAATGTTGCTTCGTTTGCTGGATATATTGGAAAATCTATAAAAAAAACCCTTTAAATTAATAGCGTTCCGCGATTCTTTCTTCTTAAATGACCTATTTACCGATATCCGTAATAAAAATACGTAAACGTTTTAGTTTCATTTTATATGACTTAATCAGTAGAACTTATCCCTCCAAAATTAATTACTTTACCCCCCCTTGTGATTTAACAAAAACATCCACTATTCTTAACCGGACTAACAAGAATGAGATGAAAATCTTCTCCTTATGTATTCTGCGTTTTCACTGATAGTCACTGATAGACGCTATCAAATTTTTGTAGAATAATTTAACATATTATAACCAAGTTAATGAAAAAATAGACCAAAAAGACCCATTAAAATAAGACATAATAGGTTAAAATGTTCTAAAAAAACTGTTCCTTTCTTGATTTTATGACGACATTGGTACAAGCTATGTCCAAAATGTAATTTTAGAGTTCTACAGTGGGGTAAAATTTCGAAAATACGTCTTTTGTGGGTATTTAACATAGAAAAACAATATATAAATAACACAGGCCTACAAAAAATTTTACCAGAAACCAGACTATACTTTTCCGATGTATTTTGACGTGCTGAATCCAAATCCGGGGTCAGAATTGCTCTATTGGCTCAGGATTCCGAGATATTCTAGCCTAAAAGTGCTAAAAACACCGTTTCAGCCTATATTTACGGTTATATATCATCGCCTATTGATTTTTACTCCAAAACCTGTAAACATCATCTTAAAGTATGACCCTTAATCTTTTAAATGCCGTTGAGTTTGCTCAAATATCTTTTTTTTTTCACTGAGATATGCCACTTTGAAAAATTCAAAATTCAAAAATTTGAATTCAGCACGTCAAAATACATCGGAAAAGTATAGTCTGTGTGTAATGTTCGAGATTTATTTTTAATATACATTTTAAGTGAAAACATTTTCATTCGTGGCGCCATAGAAATCGTGGTATTCTTGTATATAAAGTTCTAAGCCTGCGCTACGTTTTTCGTAAGATAATGGCTTGTTGATATCTCGAAAATGAAGCGAGATATCGAAAAATTTTGTTACATAAAGTTGTGTCACTCTGACACAAAGTGTGGAAAAATATGAAATGCGCAATTTCCCAGGTTTTGAATGAGGACCCCTAGTATTATAAGAGGCGCAAAATGGAATTATTAGCTGCCTTTTCGATGACAGAATCTATCCGTGCTTATCCTAAGCACACTTATATATCTGTGTTATATTAAGCACATTTGCTGTGGCTTTCCCATACGTATCTCAGAATGTGCTTACACAAGCAAAGATAAACTGTCGTCGAAAACACAGCTACTGTCTAATGCGTGAGTTCAAGCCAATGAAATCTGAAAAAAAAAATCAAGAAATTTATGTTTTTTCAACAGAGAATGGTTTCAATTGGCTTGGTTTCAAAAGACCCTCAAAATAAATAAGCTTCTTCTTCTTCTTCTTATTGTATGCTGAACATTACGAACAGCATAGGTATCAATAAAGGACTATCACAGACTCTAGGTCCTTTTTATAGTCCTTCGCGTGTACCACCAGTACGTATCCGGAAGGCCGATACCAAATCCTGAACGGAAGACTGGTGTTTTTCTATTTTCTCGCGCGATTTTAAAAGTTCTTTTTTTTTTAATTACCAACGAACGGTAAAATTGACCATTTTATTTTTAATCGACCGAAAAAGTATAACTGTTCATTTCGTGTTATATTAAACAAAATGATGGCGCATTATAGTTAATTTGTAAGGTTAGAAACCAAAATTTCCACGTGATGTGTCCAAGGACATATATTTTTTTAAAAGTTCATTTTATTTTATTGCAAAAAAAAAAAAAATTAAACTTTTTTTTTCATTCGGTATTGTTCTCTAAATAATACTACAAATGTCACAAATTCACTCTACCAACTCAGTTGGTATCACACTCATTTTTTAACATTAGAAAACGCGTCATTTAAAACTAAAAACACTACACTAAAAGACTGATAATATTAAT
The DNA here is from genome assembly GCA_951812925.1 of Calliopum simillimum. NCBI lineage: Eukaryota > Metazoa > Arthropoda > Insecta > Diptera > Lauxaniidae > Calliopum > Calliopum simillimum. The sequence goes on from OX638372.1 coordinate 89,834,331, forward strand.
TTATACAACATTAAAAAGTTCCTAAACAAAATAACATAGTTTTTTTTTCATTTTATTTTATTTTTCACTGTTTTTATGATAACGCTTTATTTAATTAATTAACTTATAAAAAACCCGTGCTTCGGCTTACGCGGTTAGCCGAAGAATCAAAAAAATAAAATAAATAAGCAATAATAGTTGTAACTTCTAAACGCAAGCATTTAACGTAGTCAAATATGACAGCTTGTTACGTGACAGTTACAACTTCTTGTCCCTTTCACGCTCGTTGTTGATTTTTTTTGCAAGTTTTGTCGAAATTTGTTTAGTTTACTTTCGAGTTATTAGAAAAAGCGCTTCAAATGGAAATTTTATGGAGGAACACGTAACCATTTTATTTGTTTAACCAACTAATTGTTTGTTTTTAATTTATTTTATCAAATACTCGCAATAATATAAGAAGTACAACATATCATCATGTCGGAAATGCGCATTCGTCCACGTCAAGTCTTGATTCTGATTCTCGTCTTTCTTTTAATTTTGCTTATGGTGCATCGGAATGGAAAACGCACTTGCCAAGGTCCGGAGTATCTCCAAAAAATTTACGCTCAGGAGCAGGATAAGCCATTGCCGAAAATTTATGCCATAACACCAACGTACAAACGACCAGCACAAAAAGCTGAACTAACAAGGTAAGTTTTTTATTGCATTGGACGAAACTTCTTCAAGAAATGATTGGTGTTGTGCTAAATTATCAAATGTATTCGCAGAAAATTGTATCCAATTCATATTATGACATAACTTTTGTCCCCATTTTTGTAGGGAAGTATACGGAAATTCGTACAACAACAACAACAGCAAAAAAGTGTTAGAAAGACTTACTTCCCCAATTTGTGTATAATGCTTGTTAATTCATGTACCGATTATTATCTTGATAACTCTATTTGTTTAAAAAAAGTTATTAATAAAATTCCGCTAGATGACCCATTTCTCCCACTGTGCAATGTATATAATCTATGCTGAAGGAGGTCAACTTTGTTTTTAAAATAAAAATATAAATATAAATTCATTCTTTTGGGACTCAAACTCATAAAAAGGTTGATGTAAGGTGCGAATTAAATCAGCAATTTAAAGGCTAGCGTCTTGTCCTTAATCTGTAGATTATAATCTGCAATGTATTTCTATCGATATTTCAATAGTGTAGGTAAAAGCTACATATTTGGGTAACGGTTCGTTTACATTTAAAAATTATACTGATCTTCAATATCTTTTTAATGAGGTACATAGTACCTTTGCATGCATTTTTATGCATGACGAAACGAATAAAGTGACTGGAAGTTAATCTCTAATATCAACCGATTGAAACTTTTCATTAAGAATTTGCTTTGACCAAAGCGTTCATTTCAGCCCAAGGAAAAAAATTTTTATATATATCAACTCATTTCTTAACTTTAAAGATGTCCGCAGTTGAAAATTACATCTTTCATCTTCCAGAGTGTTTCTTAATTTCACAAAACTTTTGAAATGTTTATGAGAAACAAATTTGTAGCTTCGCCCTTTGAATTCATATTGCTGCTTAAAGTTTATTTTGTGAAAATTTTATTCAATACAAGCCAAATTAATGGAATAATTTCTTGCTTTTTAGATTATCGCACATTTTTATGCTATTACCTAATCTACATTGGATTATAGTAGAAGATGCCAACGAAACCGGCGCAATCGTACATAATGTGCTCTTAGCAGCTGGCCTCAGCGAACGCTCCGTACAACTGAACATCAAAACACCACCAGCATTCAAGTTACAAGGCAAAGATCCAAATTGGATAAAACCACGCGGTGTTGAACAACGTAATATGGCATTATCCTGGATACGAGCCAATGTTGACCCAGAACAACATAGTTTAGTATATTTCATGGATGATGATAATTCATATAGCGTTGAGCTTTTTCTGGAAATGACCAAAATAGAGCCGGGACGAGTTGGTGTCTGGCCTGTAGGCCTTGTGGGTGGCCTTATGGTAGAGAAACCACTGTTGAGTGCTGATAAAACTGAAGTTAAAGGTTTTAATGCTGTCTGGCGGCCAGAACGTCCTTTTCCATTAGATATGGCTGGATTTGCAATCGCTACAGATCTTTTATTTAAATATCCACAGGCAATATTTTCATATGAAGTTCAGCGTGGCTATCAGGAAAGCGAGATTTTAAGGCATCTAACACAATTGAATAAATTGCAACCGATGGCAAATAATTGTCGAGATGTGCTGGTATGGCATACGCGCACTGAGAAAACAAAACTCGTTGCTGAGGAAGCGCTTAATAAGAAAGGACAGCACTCAGATGCTGGTATGGAAGTTTAGTAGTACGGGGTTATGACGTAAATAGGAAACTTAAATTAATTTATTTATGAAAACAAAATTTTTATTTTAATTTTTTATTTTTTTTTTTTTTTTTTTCATACAAATGTTTTACAATTTGTTTCTCCTTCTCATTTTTCTTTGGTATTTTGCAATGAATTTAATAATCTTACGAGTAAGTTGAAAACTTAAAACTTTACTTAAGCTATAAAGACTTTTTAGATTGCTCAAAAATGTTTAAAACAATTTAAATTATCAAAAATACATATTATTTATTTTAAAAGAAAAAAGTCTTTCCTGTTTAAAGCAAAGGCTGTGCATATCGTTTTTTGAAAGAAATAAATACTATTAAAATTATACGTGCAATTAAGATTCAAATAAATTTGCATTTTTCATTTCGATTTGGGTATTTTCTGCATTCTCTTTTTCAGCACAGTGCATAATTTCAGCACTGTCCATAATTTCAGCGCGACGCCAAATTATTCTAGAACCCACAAGCGTATTGCTGGCATTGATTAATCTATCAATATCATCATTATGATAGGCGTGTATTGAAATTTCTGTAGCCATTGGAAAACGTTGCATTATCTTGAGCAAGGTCGTTTTAATGACATTCGAAGAATTCAAATCACATTCATATGCATGAAATGCAACACGATATCTTAATTTTAATTGGTTTCTTAAACTTTCGACGCTTCGTAGGCTTGTACTTAAACCAATTACTGTAAATTCTTGAAGCAGCAAATCCTTTACTATTGGCCATCCGTTCTTCGTGTTGGCACCAATGACAACAGCTAATTTTGAAGACATTTTTGTTAACGAGAAATTGAAATTAATTGACTGGCAGATCGAATAATACTGACTTTCTGCAGTAGTGCACTTGTCTTTTATAGGTACAATTTACTACCTTGGGAATTACCCCAGTTCCTTTAAGTTAAGTACTGCGATATTGAATGTACATGTGATTGTATTTGATGGCTAGGGATAGCACCCACATTCTGTCAATTATTTTTCTGGATAAATATTATAGCCCAGGAAAATAAGACCAAAAAATAACTGCTGTGCAAAATAATTCCAAGTGAATTTTTTTCACCGGAATGATCTTAATTAATGCATGATAAATAAAGTGTGAAAAGTCCATTGCAAAGTCGTGTGCACATAAAAAGTTATTAAGGCTGAAAGGTCGCTAAAATCAGTTTTTAGCAAATATCTCGCTAATGCTAACTTACAGAAAAATGTTGGTACCTAATTTTGTAGCACAGGAAATTTCCCACAAAAGTACGTTAAAAATGTTTTCGTACGACTTATAGCTTAGAAGACCACCCAACTTAAAAAGATGTTAACAATTATGATACGAAATGCTACCCATGAGTTCATATCTTACTTTTTATATAGCGATAACTCTTTAATGAGGAGTCGTACAAACAAAACTTAAATACCGTTTAAAAGATAATTTGATTCTCTATATAGTGTATTAGTTTTTTTTCGAACGACCCATGGTTTTAAAGATATTTTTGAAAAATCATTAAGACTTCGAAAATACTGGTTTTTGAAGAATATTTCCGAAACGAAGAGTCATATGATAAAAAGTAATACGTGTAATACCAATTTTGTAAAAAATTGCAAGATCTACAAGAGGTAAGCAATATGTGTACACATAGAAGTAACCGTTTAAAAGATATTCCAAAAAAATCCTTAAAATGCCAAAAAACCGGTTTTTATTGAATATCTTCTGTACGGTTACTTCTATGTGTACACTTAACGCTTATTTTTTGTGATTCTCTAGTTGGTCACCTTACTTTTTATCGTAGTGCTTACCGATTCGGAGATATCCTTGAAAAACCAGAATGTTCGAAGTCTTAACGGTTTTTCGAGAATATCTTTAAGGCCATGGGTCGTTTGAAAAAAAGATTTAGTACGCTATATAGAAAATCAAATTATCTTTTAATCGGTTTTTTAATTTTGTTTTTTCAACTCCTCATTGAAGAGTTAACGCAATTTAAAAAGTAATATATTTGAATATGAACTCATAGGTAGCATTTCGAATCATACCTGTTAACAACTTCTTCTAAACTATAAGTCGTACGAACACATTTTTAACGTACTTTTGTAGGAAATTTCCTGTACTACAAAATTGGAGACCAAAATTTTTCTGTAAAAGTTAGCATTAGCGAGATATTTGCAAAAAACTGATTTTAGCAACTTTTTATGCTCACAATGGACTTCAATGGACTTTTTACACTTTATTTATCATACATAATTCCGGTGAAAAAAATTCACTTGGAACTATTTCGCACAGCAGCTCTTTTTTTGTCTAGTTTTCCTGGACTATAAACCGAACTGCGAAAAAATTTCATAAATTTTCTAGGGATATAACCCATACATAATCTTTCAATTGTATACATGAGTGCATGGTTTCGTTTTTGTATTAACAATCAAATATATGGTATGTATGCACATTTGCCGTCTTGCTAGTTCGCAGCATTAAAAGAATAATTTTTGCTATTGAAATATTTTGTGAAATGATTTTGTGTGTGAGAATTTTAATGATTTGGTTGCGTCTTTAACAGCAAATAAATATAAGTATTTTTGTTATGACTAAATTACTTCTGGATTTCCACTTCAAATAACTATGCTCTCAAACATTGAGATACGCAATTTCGTTGTTAATGTAAATAGTATAATGCATGAGGAGTGATTTTTCAAAAGTGCGTATTTCAACTTCCGACCTCGAACAAACCTAATAATGCCATCATCATTATGCTAAAATGCATCCTCTAGTTCAAAATCCATTACAAAAATGGCATTATTTGAAGAGAAGCTCGTGATTGAAAATCGAAGTTTCATACATAACGACACATTTCCATCTTAGAGTTTGATAAAAGGAAGTATTTCGTAACATTTAATATTTTTGTATATGCCTCAGGATATATAAGTGCTTACTTTAATGGCCAAATGGTGAAATAAGAGTGATTCTAAATGTTTTTTGTTTGTTCTAATTTAAGCAAACATTTAAAAAAAAAATCCTTACTGTAAACAGTCCCCAAAAGTTTTTTCTCATTACTGAAAATTTGTTTAACATGGAAATACGGAAATACGCACTTTTGAAAAATCACTCCTCAGATATGTAGGGTAGACTGGGGAGAACATGTGTTAGCTTGTCTCAAACCTTAATTATTAAATAATAAAATGTTGGTCAAAATTTTCTTGTAAAGGTATTGCAGGTAGTTTTTTTTTCGAAATAAATGTAAAAAGTCGTTTTCGCCGAATGTGCCCCATGTTGAGGTAGCTTCGGCATTTGGTATAAAGTAACATGAAATGATAAAAAACTTTTTAGCAATCATTTTTTGACTTCACTTAACCTTTTATTGTATTTAATATTATAAAAAAAAAAAAAACATTCCATGATGTAATTCAAAAGTACAAGAAGCAAAACCTCTACGCAGCGCAAAACATCTGCTGTGATTTTTTCATCAATCGGATTCCTACGGCTCTTACTTTTATACATATAAAGCTAAAAAACACCAAATAAAAGTATGTTAGATAGAATTTTGTTCTGAATATACAAAAACACGTGTAACTTTTTCAGCTGTGAAGATACAGATGGCGAACTTTGTGAGGGTATTTCTAATTCATAGTTAAAAAAAATTTTGTTCGATGGCTTCTTCATCCCAAAAACGCCATTGCCAAAGGTACCCCAACGCCGAAGCCTGCCTATATAAATATATCGAGTGCGTATCATTAAATCACCCGGAATAAATAACAAATAAAAATCACATTTTGCAAAATATGATTTTATGTATTATCTGCAATATGTATTTTAAACCGACTATTAAATTTATTCGTGAAAAGTCCTTTGACCTTTAAGATACAGCAAAAATTCAAAAACTCAAACATTGATAATTTTTGAAAACTCTCCCAAATCGATAAGTTTAATTTAATAGTTTTCGCGATAAATTCAGTGATATGAAATCTCGAAAAAATGCACTTCATTATGGCTAATGGTGATTCGTGAATATCTTGAGAATGGAAATTATATTTCCAGCAGGTATATTTTTTTCTTCCAATTCTAAAAAAAATATAGGGGAGAATGGGGAGTCAGTATATATATTGACAATTGAGGCGTTGCGTGCAATAACGCCCCAAGTCGAAAAATGGCATTTCGAGATAATTCAATTTAAAGTTTTTAAATGCTGATAAAAAGAACAAACCATAATTTAAACCTTGAAAAACAAATTTATTCAATTAAACCTAATAAAATGAGTAAATAATTACCGCTAACACATAATACTTACGCATGTTGACAGAATTATCGAAGAAGGAAAAATTTAAATTGTAGGGCGTTTTTGCATAAATCCATTTGACTATCACTGGAGTAACGTTAGCATTTTGCTTGGGAAACCGGCGAAACGGTTCCGATTTTAATGATTTTTTTTTTAAAATGAGGGGAATGAAATATACTTTCACCTTAATTATTTATAAATGTGCGTTTTTGTTTATTTCTTTAAAATTTTAATATTATAAAATGCACGCATACATTTGCATGTAAGTTTTGCACCTGGTAACGTTAGCATTTTGCTTGGGAAACCGGCAAAACTGTTCCGATTTTAATGATTTTTTTTTTTTAAAATGAGGGGAATGAAATATACTTTCACCGTAATTATTTATAAATGTGCATTTTTGTTTATTTTTTTAAAATTTTAATTTTATAAAATGCATGCATACATTTGCATCTAAGTTTTGCACTTGGTAAATATTTTTTTTGCAAACGGTTATAGAGATTTTAACGAAATTTGGTACAATGTTCTATATTAGTATAACATTAAGACTGGGATCAATTCTAACCCTGTAGATAATCATAGAAAGGCGTACCAAATGCTTTAAAATTATAATTTATTTGGCAATATTTCGCAAACGGTGGTTAAGTTTGGTAAACAAATGCTGATTATAAATAGCGTAAATGGGATGGGATGGCAATAGTGTCACACCTACTTTTAAAGAATTAAATATTTTGATTCAATATTACACAAAAGCGGCGCAATGAATTTTAATGAATATTGAAATCAAAAAAAAAAAATTTCGAATTCTTGTCTTTTTTTTACTCTTTCGACAATAACTTTTTTTTAGATCAAAGATAGGAAAAGACAAAAATTGATAAAAAATAAGGAGATACGTTTCCTTTAAACTGCTTTATTGAAAATTTTCTTAAGCTAAAAATTTATCGAAATATGGCCACTCAAACATAGCAATTTTTTTACCCGGCCTGAAAAATGGATTTAATTCAAAAGCAAGGTGCCTTACGAAAAAAGTGTACTAGGCAGCAAATACTTAGAATCGTCCAAAAAATATGTGTGAATTTTTTCAGAATTTTTTCGAAAAAAAAAATCTAAAAAAAATCACACGTACTCTTTGGACAATTCTAAGCATTTTTGCCATATAAAATTTTTTCGTTCAGCACCTTGGTTTTATGTAAAAACCGTTTTTCCTACCGCGAATTGATTTATGCAAAAACGCCCCAAGTCGCACTACGCCCTTCTTGCACGCAACTCTTTAAACAGTATATATATATTGCTCTACCATATTCTGTGATCGAAATTGGAAGTTGAAATTAAGTTCACATATATTTGAGGACCCAAGCTTTTCAAAAAAGCGATGGGCGCAAAAACGCCCTAAGTCGACTTAGGGCGTTAATGCACGCAACGCCTCAATTATGATCAGTTTTAAGTGACTGAAAACACCGCAAACACAAAATTCGACGGGACGAGTGCTTGTAAAAAAGTTAGATCGTATCGAGACAAACAATTGACGGTAGTTGGTCACATGACAACTATTGTCATTTGACATTCATCGACGTGTTGCACAACTCCCTCTATTGCAAAACTCCCCATTCTCCCCTATATGTATTTGACCTGGTCTATGAAAAGGGTGCTTAGGTGTCAACAAAAAAATTTTTCTATTTTTTGCCGATTCGCATAAATTGACCTTTAAAAGTTGTTTTCCAGCTGTTTTCAAGAATTTTTTTTTTCGCACATAAGCCCCCTTTTCATAGACCAGGTCACATACATCTAAATTTCATTAAAAAGAATCAAAACAAAGTAAAATTACAAAATTGGTGATAGTCTACAAGTTTGACCAAATATATGAAGAAGTGAAAAGTAACAATGCTATACAAATTCATAAACTTTAGTCAAGTTTACTTAAGTGTTTTATAACCAAGTTTATTTTAGAAGCTTTTAACTCTACGAAAGAATATGTAATCAAAAAGTGTCGCTTGAATCTAGTTTCGGGAATATAACCTTTGGAAGATCTGGATATAGCATTTAGAAAAATCTGCATAAGTGAGAAATCCTTGAATTGATATCAACAATATTGATTTCATATCAAAGGTATTTTTTTGACTTACTTTATTTATTCACGTTTCGAATTCAATGTTCAAAAAATTGAAGGATAAGTCTTACAAAAAATTACAAAATTTTCGCTGCCACATTATTGCCGATAGCCTTACCCTCCAGTGAATTTTGTTCTTCCAGAAAATTTTTTATTTTTTTTTGCGATTGCATGCTAGGAATTCCAAGAAAAATTCTCGAGAATGTTTATTCATGATAAAGCCTAATATCTTTGGTGTATCGGTCTCTGACCAAAAGTCTTTTACTATTTCAACTGTTTCGATAATTTAGAATTTTCAAACAAACATTTTTTTTTTTAATTTAAATCATTTCTAGATTATTTTTTAAATCCTTAGGGCTCGAACAGCTATAACTCCTCCTGCGCACGGGCCTAGTAAGCACCTTTACAAATTCCCGCATTAGCAAGTGAACACCTTTTTAGTTCTGGTTATCATATAGAAGATAGGCTGCCCAACTCCATTAGACCACATGATAGAAGGCAAAGAAGAATTGCATCTGATTGAAAAAGAGGACAAATAAGTGCTTTTCCATAATGGGCCGCCTAATCATTAAGAAAAATTCTTGCCCATTTAACATTTGCCATGAAAAAGAGAAATTGCGTTTGATTTTTTGTACCCTACAAAGACAATACAAATTTTTAATACGTAGAGCACTATTTATATTTCGGGAACTGGCAATACTAATGTCAATACCTAAAATCTAGTAGCACCATAATAAAGTTTGAAATTTTTTAGCATAAACGTACTCGCAACGTTTTGATGTACAAGTGCTATTTGTTTTGTTTACAGTGAGTTAAGAAAATCAATTTTTCCATTTGTATTTGGTAATATTTATTTTTGTTAATAGTACTAGCACCAATTCAATTACTATTATTTCTGCAAATATTTAACATATATACATAAAAATTAATTAATATTGCTCTCTGGAAGGAACCATCAGTAGCTCAGCAATTGTAACATGCAGTGGTGATGATAATATAAAGACGACACCACGTGATACATCCTCTGGTTGTAATATTTCACTTTGATCTGGAACTTTGACCTCAGAATCAGATACTTTGTTTATGCCACCGAAGTCAGTTTGCACCAATCCAGGACTAATTGACTGTAAAAAAATATGTATAAACAGTTGTTTCAAAACTTATTCGTAAGAAAAAGGTCAGATATGCGACATTCACGTTGAAAAAAATTATAATCAGCTGATTTCGCAGGCCAATGAAAAACCAAATTACTTGAAATGAAAAAGTAAAGCAGAAGTAACGGTGGTAAACATAAAAAAATCGCGTGGCTACAATTTTTCGAGCGCACAAGGAATAAAAAACTAAATTTCGCAAAAAAATCCGAGAATCCGCGTACCAAGTTTTGAAAATTGTTCTCTAGATGAGCATTTCTGGTTTAGATTGTAAAAAAATATTGACAAAATACATACATAACAATTATTTCGAATTATAATAACCGCAGCGGTAAGGGTGTAGAGTTTTTTCTGAGTAAGAAAATATTTAAATCTCTGATAAAGTGGCAGTTGATATCATCCAGCAGAATTTGCGATGCTTGTTAAGAAATAGGCTTTTCGATCAATAGACATGATATAATTAGGATAATGGGAGTTTTAAATGCTCCAATTTGCAGTAAAAGCGGAAAAATGAGATGTCATAAGTAGAAATGGTATACCATTATATTTATAGATTTCAATAGGATCAGCGAGAACACCTGGTGAATTCGAAATGGCAGAAATGCGGCAGTGCTACGTTAGTCCTGCAGCAGTATTAATTATTACACAACACTGCTGTTGTCTTTCATTCATGTTTCATCTATGTATCTACCGTCAAGTTAACTTCCATTTTTCTAACAATCTCAAATTCACTCACCTTGTAGATTCGCAAATCAAGAACAACTCAACTCTCTACTTAGAACACTACTGTAGAGATTTTCATTCAAACCCAAGAAATGTATGAAACGTCGTTTAGTACAAAATTTCAATCAAGCCACCCGATTAACGTAGAGCCTCAAAATATGCTACGTTTTTGTATAAATTCAAATATGCTAGCTTTTAATATACTAGCATACCGTAAGCAGGGGTGACTTAAACATCCGGGGGTGACTTTAACCGACAAGGCAAAAATTATTAAAATCGTAATATTATCATCTCAATGACTAGTTATTAGGGTGCAGCCCTTTTTCGAAATAATGGGAAAATTATAGGTTGCATCAAAGATTATCTTAGGAGCAGGCCTTATTACAAATACTGCATGCTTAGTTTTGGTCAAAACCCCCGAAAAGATGGCCCGCCCGGGGCTTGAATGAAGGTCTAAACGACAAAAATCATTGTTTTTTTCGCAGTTTTTTTATTTTATCTCAAAAACCACGAAACTATTGGTAGTAATTCTTTTTAAATCTTTGAAAGGGATTAATTTTCTACATTTTTTGTTTTTTTCTCATTGCTCTACAATGAAGTTTGCCCTATGGAAGTCTCAGAAGAAGTTAAAATTTTTTGATTCAAAAAACGGTTTTTTGCCTATAAATCAAGATACAAGAGACACACAAAAACTTTAGAGCTCAATAAATGTAGGAAATCTGCTTTCCTATAGTTTTCCTTTGAAATCTTGATTCCAAAAGTAAACGGTTTTCCGCTAGAGGCCGAAATTTGTTAAAAATAATTGTGTATCATGAAAAAGCGACCTTTTATTGTTTGGTTTTAAAATATACCCAAAAATTTGATTAGAAACTAATGAAAAAACTAAAAGCTTCTAAACATGGTCTTTAAAATGGAAATCGAATTGAAATTGCGCGAGATATGATAATTCTTACATACTTGGTATTTTTTGTAAAGTTCTAATTTTGGGTATTTATGTTTCACAGTGTGTTTTGCATCCACAACCTAAGATTTTTTTATGATTATTACTTTACGTTGATAAATAGCGCAACTTTCAGGACCAAAAATATTAAAATCGGTTTGTAGTTTCCTTGCAAATTTCAGCCTGAGAGTTTGGATTTTTTTCCATTTTTGTCAAATACGGCTTTTTTTGAGTATGAGCGACTGTATACCCTATATACCATTAAAAATGTGTACTATTATATCCCTAAAACTGTAGAAAATATATTTGCTATATTTTGGTCCTGATAGTCAACTTTTCACAGCTAACAGTTTGTGCCCTAGAGGCCGATTTTTGTGATAAAAAAATCGAATTTTTAGAAAATTTTTTTTTCGAAGCAACCTTTCGATGTTTTTGCTTACAAATTTTCCCAAAATTTTTCTAAAAAATTTAAGATAAGTTTAAAAGCTTTCAAACGTAGTCCTTAGAATAGAAATTGGTTGAAATTTGCGCGAGATATGACAGTTTTATATGCTCTGTGATACAAAAAAATAACCAAAAATCATATATGCACAATAAAAAAATACTCTTATGTCTCTCTCTTATAACTTTTATATCTTGCGTAAATTCCAACCAATTTCTATTCTAAGGACTACGTTTGAAAGCTTTTAACTTTTTCTTAAGTGCCCTTTTAAAAATTTTGGAAAATTTGCAAGCGAAAATATCAAAAGGTCACTTCCAAATAAAAATTTCTAAAAATTCGATTTTTTTTATTACAAAAATCGGCCTCTAGGGCACAAACTATTAGCTGTGGAAAGATGACAATCAGGAGCAAAATATAGCAAATTATATTTCCTACAGTTCTTGGGATATAATAGTATACATTTTTTATGGTATTTAGGGTATATAGTCGCTCATACTCAAAAAAAGCCGTATTTGACAAAAATGGAAAATAATCCAAACTCTCAGGCTGAAATTCGCAAGGAAACTACAAACCGATTTTAATATTCTTGGTCTGGAAAGTTGCGCTGTTTATCGTCCTTTAACGTAAAGTAATAATCATAAAAAAATCTTAAGTTGTGGATGCAAAACACACTGTGAAACAAAAATACCCAAAATTAGAACTTTACAAAAAATACCAAGTATGTAAGAATTATCATATCTCGCGCAATTTCAATTCGATTTCCATTTTAAAGACTATGTTTAGAAGCTTTTAGTTTTTTCATAAGTTTCTAATCAAATTTTTGGGTATATTTTAAAACCAAACAATAAAAGGTCGCTTTTTCATGATACACAATTATTTTTAACAAATTTCGGCCTCTAGCGGAAAACCGTTTACTTTTGGAATCAAGATTTCAAAGGAAAACTATAGGAAAGCAGATTTCCTACATTTATTGAGCTCTAAAGTTTTTGTGTGTCTCTTGTATCTTGATTTATAGGCAAAAAACCGTTTTTTTAATCAAAAAATTTTAACTTCTTCTGGGACTTCAATAGGGCAAACTGCACTGTAGAGCAATGAGAAAAAAACAAAAAATGTAGAAAATTAATCCCTTTCAAAGGTTTAGGAAGAATTACTACTAATAGTTTCGTGGTTTTTGAGATAAAATAAAAAAACTGCGAAAAAACAATGATTTTTGTCGTTTAGACCTTCATTCAAGCCTCGGGCGGGCCATCTTTTCGGGGGTTTTGACCAAAACTAAGTATGCAGTTTTTGTTTTAAGATCTTAATCTATGATAATTTTTGTTGCACTAATTTTTTTTGAATTTTGCTGCACCTTACTAGTTATCGATTTGTTTTGAGTCAATCAGTATCCTTGAAGTATTGACTTTTAGCGTCTGTTTTCATTATTTGATTTGAGCGCGAATTTTCAGATATATTGTTGCATTTTCTAGAAGTTGTCATATGTCTCATTTTTAATGCTTATTTATATGGGGAGTATGTTAGAGGTGACTTTGAAACGGCCCAAAGTCACCCCCAAAAAGCTTTCTGATGCTAGGCTGGCTCGAAAGAAACCCAAGCTCGGGCCAAATTGACGCCCAAAACACTGGGTATAGTGAACTGTGCCAACATCGACAATGAAGGAGCAAATGAGAACTGTATGACCAGCTCAGATGAATACTGGAAATGGCCACCCAAAAAGGATATTTGCTATTATTAATTTAGCATAATTTTACAAAAAATTAAGCCACCGAAGCCTTTTAACAAAAGAGGCATTTTTAAAGCTACCTACTAAGAATTTTTAAAATTCTTTTTGTTTTCTAATTTCCAATGGATTTTTATCTTGTTTTTGTGCATTTATTAAGTTTTGCTTAGCCTTTAATATCAGTTTTGTTATTTAATATACCATATATACAAATAAGTAAAACATACCAAAGGCTGAAACCGAATTTATCAGGCCGATTGCCTGTAAAAATATACCAAAATGTTGAGAGAACTTAAGTTAACAAAATCTGATACTCTGATTTTGCATAGTTAAAGGTATAGCATGTAAAATCAATGAATGAAATTTTTCGGTTAAAGTCACCCCACCCTTGAAGTGACTTTAACCTACTTACAAAAATTTTATTTTAAAATAACTGTAATTACTTCGTAAAAATTTTATAACAACAGATTAAAGCTGAAACTCGCACGAAAAATTTAGAGCAATGAAACTATTAACTTTATTAAAAATGTTGAAATTATAAGCTCCTAAACTTGAAAATTCTGCTTTTTTGTATCACAGTCACCCCTGTTTACGGTACTTTGCTATATTTTGTCGTACAAATTTCGTAAAGGTATTGCATACTTTTAGGCTCTTGCTTGAAATCTGGCACTAGTTCTTAAATCAATATGTGTACATGACATAGAGTAGAACGGGGCAATGTCGTGCACTCAACTTTGAATGCAACGGTTAAGCATCCGATCGAAAGATAATTTTATTGGTTATATTTATGGGTAACAACATTTGTGTAGCGAGAAATTGTGTTTGTGTAAGTGAATGTGCACGACATTACCCCAATGGTCGTTTTAAAGGTCAACTTCGATAACTCGGTGAAGCCCAAAATTTTTTTCGAAAACCAAATACTTCTTTTCTTTGGCAGGATATTTCGTTTCAGAAAACACTTACCTGGTATAATTTTCCCGCAAGGAAAATTATTTTTCTGACCCGATGAAAAAACACTTTTATCGTCCCGAAAGCGTGCGTTTTGAAAAAAAGGTTACTCTGTAGAGACGAACTGGTGAAAATTGCTACTATTATATGCATAAGCTCAGTAGTTCAGCAGGTCCCTACCTTACGAACAGTTGGTAAATCATTCAATTCTTTGGGCTAAAACAGTCAGTGCACGACATTACCCCCTGCACGACATTACCCCGTTCTACTCTACATTTAAAAAAAGTTTTTGAATTACGTTTATGCTTGATGGCATTTTGAGCCGCAATCTAGCCTAGAACCATCAGACTCAAATTGACTTCTGCAGTCATTTGAAGATACTGGTATTGTTCCCATTAATACAGGCTGTGGAAGATGTAACAAGAGAAATTTAGATTGGAAACCTTTCCAAGTTAGTAGCGAGTATTAATGATTTGGTAGTTACGCATAATCTTGGGTTACAAAGATCATTTCGCTTCTAACCATATCTACCACTATATTTCAACTGAGAAGACACCGGAAAATGATAGCCTATATCATTGCGAAGAACACCACGGAACGACCGTGATAGTCAGGATTTTTAAACTTGTAAGCCTTAATTGAAGAAAATATAATTTTCGCATTATTGTGTTTCACTTCATCTACAGGTTTTCCTGATTCAAAGTATTTTTTTGTGTAGGCACCGAAAAAGAATTGAGGTAGATTTTTCACTCCAAATTTTCAAAAAGTGGATGGGGTTAATCAAGCGATTTGGAAAAAGTTTAATTTGATTTAAAAAGAAATCAATATGATGTGGAAAAGGTTTAACTTGGAGTTGAAATTTTGTATGTGTGTCATCGCAACTATCTTACACTTAAACTCCAAAACTTACCGATAAACGTAGCAACTTATGCTCAAAGAGTTCACGACGCAATACCTCATTTGTTGCACGTAGCGCATGCTTTGCAACCGGATATAAATTAAAGCCACATTGCGGTATATGTAGCGGCACCGTATGACCAAGTAAACTGTTTACACTGATTACGTGACACTCCTCTTGTGATTTTAACATAGCGACCTTCATAAGACGAAATGCCTCTTTTGTACAGTAGATAGCACCCATGAGATTAACGTCGATAACACGCTTCAACGCACTCTCATTGCCATCATCCAACAATTGAGAATATTCAGCCATGCCAGCATTATTGACGAGCACATTAACTTTGCCAAATTGTTGTTCAATCCAAAGGAAAGCTGTTTTAATCGAAGCAACATTACTAAGATCACATTCACGTGGATGGAATGCATCTTTTAACTTTGAACTTAATTGATTTTTACATGCTTCCATCTGTTGTAGACGACGTGCCAAGCCGATCACTTGCATACCAGCTGCTAATAGATCTTTAACAATAGCCCAACCAATTCCAGCACTTGCTCCGGTAACGATTGCAATTTTTCCA
This sequence comes from Calliopum simillimum, assembly GCA_951812925.1. NCBI lineage: Eukaryota > Metazoa > Arthropoda > Insecta > Diptera > Lauxaniidae > Calliopum > Calliopum simillimum. The sequence continues at coordinate 89,850,450 of OX638372.1, forward strand.
GACCAACGTTCCATATCTTTTTTTTACTTTCTTAGTTAACCTTCGTTAAGTTACGCGATTACAATTTGTAAGACAGCAAAGTTTACTAACAAGAATGAGTTCTTTCTCCCAACTGATCATGTCGTGATCTTATGGCGCGGTTTTGCATTAATCATTCGAACTGATTTGTTGCACTTTTTTCGCTGTTGTAAATTTATTGTGTTTAGCGAAACAAGTTTTTTATTTTCTCATACTGTCGGATATTTGCAAATTTATTTTTTTATATGGTCTTCATATGTACATACCTTTCCTTAAGCAATATTTAGTGATTGTAACAAAGTGCAACCGGTTTTTAATGCAATTATTAGAGCTTTGACCGTCAATATTGAATGTTAGTATCTACGTATGCATATAATATACTCGTATTTTAAGGAGTGAGATCGACAAAATCTTAACACACGTTTTACCTAATAATTTTTTTAGGTGTAAAATTTAAAAATTTCTTTAAAAAAATATGTCAGTTATTATTTTTAATGACAAACATGTTCTTTTGTTTTGAGTTTGATCAAAATGAGTCAAGAAAAAGAAGTATGTCTTAAAATTACACAGGCTTACAAAAAAAAAATGTCATGGCGTTTTGACTAGACTATGTTTTTCCTAGGGACTTTGACGTCCTGAATCCGAATCCCGAGTACGTTTTTTTCCAGAACGTTTGAGAAAATAGATTTCAAGGTCATATGGAGGTCAAAATGGGGATCATGTTTCATTTAGTGATAATTTCGCTAAAATTCTGAAACTAATTTTTAATCATTAAGCCCTTAGGTTTTAAAAAGAATATTTGATCAAAAATGGTATCTCGGACCTAGTTCCGGAGATATAGCCATCAGAAGATCAGAATATATATCTTCTATGAAAACCGCTATAAGTTGGGAACCCCTGGATAGAATTGGAAAATATTGGTGTCATATGAAAGGTATTTTGTTGTTATTGTTATTGTTGTTGTTGTTTTTGTTGTTTTTGGTGTTGTTGATTTATTTGTTGTAATTGAAAAATTTCACAAAATTCCAAAAAGTTCATATCTCGAAAACTATGAATCTAATTGAAAATATGTTCGAAACAACTTTATAGGCTGTCAAAATATCTTTCATATGACACCAATATTTTAAAAATCCATTCAGGGATTCCCAACTTATAGTGGTTTTCATAGAAGATATATCCGGATCTTCCGATGACTATATCTACGAAACTAGGTTCGAAATACCCTTTTTGATCAAATATTCTTTTAAAAGACTAAAGGCTCAATGATAAAAAGTTAGTTTCAGAATTTTAGCGAATTTATCACTGAACGACACATGACCTCCATATGACCTTGAAATATTTTTTCTCAGAAGTTTTGGATAAAAACGGACTCGGGATTCGGATTCAGGACGTCAAAGTCCCTAGGAAACACATAGTCTGGTCAAACGCCATGACATTTTTTTATTTTGTAAGCCTGTGTTATTTAAAATTTTCAAAAAAATCCAAATTGGTCCTACAAAAAATTGGCCAAAGAATTGAAGGTATGCCGTCAAACTGTTTCCAATGTTATTAAACAGTTTAAGGCGAATTTGACAATCGATAGGAATCCTGATTCGGAAAGAAAACAAGGATTACATGATATTGGGAAAGCCAAGAAAATTGAAAGCATATTGAAAAGATCTCCAAATACATCTGCTAGAAAAGCTGCCCGGTTAGCCAAGTGCTCTGACAATTTGGTGCGAAAAGTTAAAACCAATGCAGGTTTGAAAACATACAAAGTCCAAAAAGTTCCAGACAGGAATGCTGCAAAAAATTTAGACGCCAAAAGTAGGGCTCGGAAATTAAAATCGAATTCCATACAAAAATATTCATGTTGTATAATGGACGACGAAACGTATGTACTGGCAGATTTTATGCAGCTTCTGGGTCAAAATTTGTATGTTGCTGATGCTCGAAGAAATATCGAAGAACAATTTAGAATCCAAAAGCAAAAAAACTATCAAATCTCTAACGGAAGGTTTACTAAGAAAGGTCCACGAGTTCATAAATAGTGGCTAGAACTATAAAAGTTATATTTTTCTGTAATTTGTAAAATATTATCAATTACATAAAAAAAAATCAGTACATAGCATGGAAATATCACCCGTGAATCTTCTCCATGTAAAACACTTTGCTTGTTCTAGAAGTATAAGGTTTCACCTTAAAAATTGTAAAGAAATGGATCTTTTTTCGTGATATTATCGAGAGTAACAGCCATTTTAAGATTAGTTCCTTATCATGTACAACATGTCGTATGAGTAACATGATTATTATTTGATTATTTGATTATTTATTGATTGAGTTATGGTAGTACGTTGAGACCAAAGATCTCATAGGGTACATTAATTGCATACAATTTCAACTGAAAATGGGTAAAATAACATAATAATGTGAATAAAAATAAATTGATTAAACATTGAATTACGAAAAAATATAAATTTTAATCTTAAATTTTATTTTAATTTTAAATTCTATTTTTATTTTTTAAATTTTAAAAGCGCTTGTTAAAATTAATTTAATGAATATGAAAAAATAAATTTTCTCAACGAGTTGGTAAATGTAAAAAATATTTTATAAAACGAAGAAATTTGACCGATACGTAGGCTGCTATATATATTTCTGGCCTAATAATGAAAATGCATATATTTATCATCAAAAATGGTTTTATTGTTTATCAAAGTATTCTCCAGCATGCGCTCAAACCAATTGTCGAAACACTTTTTCCACTCCGATTGAGACACCTCCAAAACATGGTTTTTGAACGCTTCAACAGCATCTTCTGGCGACGAAAGTCGTTGACCACGCATTTTTTTCTTGATGTGCGGGAATAAAAAGAAGTCATTGGGTGCCAAATCAGGGCTGTACGGCAAATGACCCATCAATTCGAAGTTTTGGCCGGTCAAAAAGGCGCTGGTTTGAGCCGATGATTGAGAGCTCGCATTTTCATGGTAAACAATGATTCGTCTTCTCTTGTTCGTTTTTCGAATTTCTCCGAAGACTTCAGGCAAACAAATTGCGGTTTACTACTCAGAATTGACCGTCCTACGTTGTTCAAGAGTAACAATCGACACATGACCAGTTTTGCCGAAGAAACAGGCGACCATTTGCTTCGAAGTGCTTCTTCCACGACAAACTTTCGTTAGATTTGGCTCGTCTTCGAAGACCCACACGGTCGATTGCTGTTTTGTTTCGGGCTCATACGCATAGATCCTTGATTCGTCACCTGTGACGATTTTATAAACGTCCTTTGAAGCACCGTGATCGTATTTTTTCAACATTTCTTAGCATCAATCGACACGAGCCTTTTTTTGAGCGATTGTTAAATTGTGCGGGATCCAACGGGAACAAACCTTTTTTACGGCCAGGTGTTCATGCAATATCGAATGTATGCTAGTGGGAGAAATGCCCAAGGATGCTCCTATCTCAGGGTATGTCACATGACGATCTTGCATTATCAGTTCACGCACGGCATCAATGTTCTCTGACACAACGGCAGTTTTTGGACGACCTTCACGGAATTCGTCTTTGAGCGAGCGTCGGCCACGATTGAATTCATTAAACCGGTTTTTCACAGTGCTATAGGATGGTGCTTCATCGCCATACAAAGATTTAAGTTCATCGATGCAGTCTTGTCGTGATAATCTACGTCGAAAGTTGTGAAAAATGATCGCACGAAAATGTTCACGAGTTAATTCCATTTTTTTGCCAAATTGATTTTTTCAAGTCACTGTAAACAACACAAATGATGGTCGTACGTCAAAACGTTCTGAGTACGTTTATGCTAAAAAATGTCAAACTTTCCAATGGAAATGTCAGATTGCACCTGGCAATACTTAGTGTTGCCTAGGCCAGAGATATATATAGCAGCCCACGTAGGTATCTGCTAAACAGAAGTTTAAATTGTCAGAAAGAATGTGTTTTTTGAGTTTATTTTCAAGCCCGAACATTTCGAAAGTTAGAGCTAAAATGTGAAAACTACAAATGTCTCTAAACGAAACGTACTCGAATTGTATTTACTACCAATGTCCATAACATTAACTAAATCGCATCACCGAAGTATGGACTATTATAGACTGGCATTGCTTAGAGCCTTACTGATTACCCATTAAAAGTTCACTCACTTATTCACTTCTTCATTGAAAAGCGATATTTTAAATATTTTCATAATTTTCTTTTATTTTTGCCTTTTTGAACAAAACTTTCAATTGCATTTAAATAAACATCACTGTAACGCAGCACACTCAGTTCTCCGCACTCAAGCTGCAGTATTTCGTGCAAAATCTGGAGTTCTTGGGTGCTGCGCAGAAGCCGTTTTGTAATACGCAGCGACTGATACGGCAACTCAGCGTATTTTTCCAATTGATGCCAAAATTTTAATTTTAAATCTTCAAAGCGAACGATTTCAGCAACAAAATTGAATGACAAAGCTTGTTGAGCATTTAATTTTGTACCAAACAGAAGCAACTCAGCAGCCTTTGTACGACCGAAAATTAATGGAAACAAATAGGATGAACATGCTTCTGGACAAATGCCAAGTTTTGTAAATGGCGCTTGAAAGTAGGCATTCTCCGTACAGTAGACAACATCACAAAGTGCACACATCGTGAAACCAATGCCCAAGCAGGGTCCATTAACTACGGCAACAATTGGCTTTGGGCAATGAATTATGGATTTGACGAGATTACGTAGCACATAATTCGCTCCATTGGAATATTCACTAACATCTGGGTAAGCCTGTAATTGAGTCAGATCATTGCCCGATGTAAAATAATCACCCACACCGGTTAGTGCAATGATCGTAATTGTATCGTCATATCTAGCGACGCTGAGGGCGCGTGTTATCTCCCGATAGGCTTTGTGATCGAGTGCGTTTTTCTTTGCGATCCGATTGAATTTTATTATAAGCAATTTTTCGCGTTGCTCTACAATGAGCTGTTTGTACGACGAGTACTTTTGCGATGCAGCCATGACACGTGATCAACTACAACTGAGGCCTATCTGTTGTTGTGAGCAGGAAAGTGAAAGTTGCTTGCAGATATAGAATTGAGTATTTCACACTTTGTGCCAGTACCAATTAGCGTAAGTTGATAAGAGTTTTATTTGCACGTATGTAGTTTGGGGACTATTTTATATGGCTGGCAAAATGTAAAATTTATTTATTATTTTAGCATGACTTTGGTTAAGTAGGTCTATTTGCTCTACACATAGAAAACAATTTGGTTAAAGGTATATGAAAAAATTTCTTAATAATTAACAAACGGCACAGATATTTCAAATAAATACTTGTTATTAGTTAACAAGTTGCATACATAAACAATTTTTTTAGATCGATCATATATTTGTAAAAGATTTACAAATCAATTTTTTGATTCAAACAAATATTTTTTTGTCAAAAACATTCACTTGTTTATAGTTACCAAATCATGTACTTACAGAAATATATATTAATTCGGTAGTATATTTGTCACACCAATTTTTTAATTTGAGGTCGGAAAAAATAGCTAAAAGTTTCTTGGATCACCATAGCGTTTTAAAGAAAACTTTTTTTGTAAAACAAGTCAGAAAATCAGTTTTACATTTTAGACCCCCTCTCAGGTGCAATTTTTTTGTTAGTCAAGGCCTCCTCTATCACCTTCCAGAAGCTTCATAACCTTATGCGATATACGCTGTATATAACGTAGGCAAGCTTAAACGGAGGTGGATATGTAGAACACTTTCCAGAAACCACACAACGAAGTTTCGATAGAGATGATTAATTTGGTACTTTTAATAGTACTTTTGTTCCTCGGAAAACAATTTTTTCAAATCGTATTAATTACACAGAATTTTTAACACTATCTGTCCATCCACAGGCGGTACACATTTGTGTTGTAAATCAAATTTATTCCACAAGTTCCGCGTGTTGGTCATCGTAGCAAAGCCCTAATTAGTTACACTACCATCTGTTTTGTACATTGTTTTTGAATAAAATGACATTAAGCCTTAATGTTTCTTATACCTGTTGGTTTATGTTGGAATATTCTAATATTGGGTCTTATCCTGAATAAACATTCTCGAGAATTTTTTCTCGTAATCCCTAGTTTGCAATCACAAAATTTACAGTACAGCAAGGTTATCGGCTATAATTTGGGAGGGAATATTTTGACATTTTTTGTAAAAAGTTAAACTCCAATTAGCAGGGAGTTTGAAGCGCGAATCAATAATGTATGACGAATTAAAAACTTTTGTGCGACAATTTTATCCATCCAAAGTTTCCAACTTATACCTGTTTTTCTAAATGCTGTGTATTATATCCGGATCTTCCGATGGTTATATATCCGAAACTAGATTCGAACGACACTTTTTGATTACATATGCATTCTTTCTTAGAATTAAAAGCTTCATAAAGTTTGAAACAGGAAATATGAGGTATTACTAAAGGAAACTTGACTCAAATTTATCAATGAGAATTAGAGTGATTCAAAAAAAAAACTTTTTTGGAATTTCTACGATTACGCCCAAAAATTTGAAAGAGGGTGTCAAAAAAGTCAGCTGAGATTTTTTTGAAGATGATTGATTGATCGTTGATTTATACAAAGTCTCGGCTAGATGTGATTTTTATTTTATATAACGATATCAAATTGCTCGAAATCAGTCGTACGATACATGAAATTTTTCGTCCTGGAACCTTAAATCCACGACATATTGTTTTTTTTTTTTTTTTGCTAAAATATCCTCAAAAACGTTTTTTCGACAATTTACCCTATTGTTAAACTCTAAATTTTCATTTTAGTCCTAGGTCACTGTGAAATGGCACAATGAACAACTTTCTAAAACATTTTAACCCGATATATCCTGTTTTTTTTTCCTCGAAAATTGGGTTATAATGGGTTAAGTTTTCTATAGAAATAGTCTACGAAAAATTTCACAAGAGGTCACCAAAGACGAGAAGAGCTTCAAACTTCAGAAAAGTGAGTTATTTGGCCAAACTCTTAGACCGTAACCAATTTTGTAATTATATGTACTGTGTTTTGGTTGTTTTGATGAAATTCAGATGTTTGTGTTTTGTTTATCTTTTTTTTTTTAACCAAAGCACTAAAAATCAAAGAAAAATACCGGAGCTACATTGTAACGTACCGGAGAAAATGGTTTGTCTGGAGTATTTTGTCTTTATGACGTTTTGAGTTTCTTTCGATTCTGACTGCAGTATTGGACAGCGATACCAAAGTTATTCCTCAGGAAATCTTATACAGCTTTTCTCACTTGAGGAAAGTGATGAATTTAACAGCAAATAATTGCTGTTCGTTTGATTATGCCTATTCTTAATCGTGTAGCTCCTAATCGAACACTTCAATTTGGTCAATCTTAATTTTGTCAAAAACATGTAAAAAATAGAAAAATTTCTAATAAATTGATTGCTCTAAAGTGAAATAACTAATTTTATATTACCTTTTTGTAACTATTTATTAAGATTACTTTAAATTGTACGGCTTATTAGGGCTTTTTATTTCAAAACTTTTTTACTAGAATACAACTTTGCCTCATGGAGTTCAGATATCGAAAGAAAGATCGAGTTCACGGGATATGCGTATATACCAAATTTATCATGGCTGAACAAAATAATTTTTGATCATCCGGATATAAATAATTTTTGTACGTAATGTACTTGTAAATAAAGAGCCGCTTATAGAAAATTTTATTTGTGTTGTAAAATGATCACAAAAAAATATCTATTGGAAAAATTTATGAATACGTAAACGAAAAAAAAAAATCACTGAATTAAGAAGTAAATCAATAAAACAAGTGCTAAGCGATCAAAATCAATATTATTTAAAAAAAATGGGTTTGAATATAATTTTTCGAAATTGAACGTTACAAAACTTGAAAATGTGAAATTTTCTCAAAATAGAACATTTTCAAGAATTTTGTTTATTGCCGTATATCTTTGGCATGATACGTGCCAATTAGTTTTCTTTGTAAATTTTCTAGTACATAATAACTATTTCCAACTATTTCTTTAATTCGGGCTTTTAAAAATGACGGAAAGAATTTTGCATTTTGATTTTTCTCAAAGTTACTGTGAGCAAAATTTCTGTAGAAAACTTCTTGTCCAACTTGAAAAGAGACTGGCTTGCTTCGCAGGTTATACTGCTTACAATTATTCTCGTAAGCTTTTTTAATACTTTGTGTAATATCGCTACGCAAAAGTCCTAACTGGTCATCACGTTTCAGACGCACAACAGGTTCATCAAGAATTTGGAGATTTTTAAGTAGCTCATACGAGGACGCATGGGTTATCATGTCAAATCCGTAAAGTGCAAAATAAGGTGAGCAAGATATTGACTGATGAAATGAGTTGCGTAATGCGCAACTTATTGAGGATATATTTTCATCCCAATCGCGATGATCCTGTTTTAAATATGCTCTAATAGCAGCAATTAAAGAGCGATTCACACGCTCGGATGCATTTGATTGTGGCGAATATAATGCAGTATACAAATGTTTTACTCCTAGCTTGGCAAGAAATGAATTAAAATCGTGCGATTTAAATTGTGATCCGTTGTCACTCACTAAAACTTCGGGCACTCCATATAGATAAAATATATGCTTTAAAAGAAAATCTGTAATTATGTTAGTAGTGAATTTTTTCAAAGGACAAAGCCAATGATATTTGGACATATGATCCATAACTATAAGTAATCCTACAAAACCTCTTTTACTGCGCGGATATGGTCCTAAAATATCTACATACAATCGCTGAAATGGCCTACAGGATGTTGCCTGATTACCCATAGGTGGTCTTAACGTAGTATTTGGGGCTTTGGTACTTTTACATATCTCACAGTCGCGAACATAATTACGAATTTCTGTGACCATTCTAGGCCAGTAAAAATATCGACGAATCAAATTTAATGTCTTAGTCATACCTCCATGCGAAGATATAACGGAATCATGAGCACGTTTCAAAACATAATTTTTAAGCTGTTCCGGAATCCATAATTTCCAAGAACTTGCTTCGTCAGAGTTTTCCCCCTGATAATGTTGTGTTCTAATATAAATATATTTGTCTATTACCTTAATATCCGGAAATTTTGAACTGTTTAAAATAAATTTTTCCTTTAAAGTTTCATAGCTGGGATGACTAAAGTGAGGAGAATTTAGGTCTATATCTGGCCCAATATCTTCTACAGCAGAAATTTGGTCACAATGCATCCTGGACAATGCATCGGGAACTACATTGTCTTTGCCCTTTCTATGGCTTATTGTGAACTTATACCCCTGCAACTTAAATGCCCAGCGTGCAAGCCGTCCACTTAAATTTGGCTGACGCATAAGCCACACAAGGCTAGAATGATCAGTTATTATTTCAAAGTCTTGCAACTCCAAATAACAACGAAAACGTTCAACTGCTTCCACTGCCGCCAGACATTCGCGTTCCGTCACGCTATAGTTACGTTGCGCTGAGTTTAATTTTTTAGACATGAAAGCAATTGGGCGTTCTTCTCCATCACAAGATTTCTGTATTAAAACAGCGCCAATGCCGAAATTACTGGCATCGCAATGCAAATAAAATTTTTTATCAAAATCTGGGTTCTGGAGAACTGGTGCAGTTGTCAATAAAACTTTAATTTTCTCGAATGCTTTTTGAGCAGTATCTGTCCATTCAAATTTTTTCTTTTTCTTCAAAACATCGGTGATCGGGCACGTGACATCTGCAAAATTTTCGAGGAAGCGTCGATACCATCCTACTAATCCAAGAAATCCTCTAACTTGTTTTAGGTTCTTCGGGATTGGCCAGGCTAAAACCGATTCTACCTTTTGTGGATCAGTAGCTACTCCTCCTTTACCTATGACATATCCAAGGTAATTAACCTGTGTAACACAAAATTTACTTTTTCCAATATTAAGGGTAAGATTCGCTTCACGAAATCTTTGAGCTAATCGAATTAAGATTGAAATGTGTGACTCAAAATCTTCTGATACCACACAAAGGTCATCTAAATAGCCAAAAACACAGTTTTTAAGGTCAGCTGGTATGAGTTCGTCCATAAGACGACACATGGTTTGTGGTGCGTTGCATAAGCCAAAAGGCATTACAACGAATTGATAGAGGGGACGGCCAGGGATAGTAAACGCAGTCAACGGCTTTGATTCCTCCGAAAGTGCAATTTGCCAGAATGCGTCTTTCAGGTCAATTTTTGAAATTAAATTTGCTTTTGGCAAACGCGAAAAAATACCCTCAATGCTAGGAAGCGGGTATGCATCTTTTTCCGTAACTGTGTTTAGCTTTCGGGCATCGAGACAGAGCCGAATTTTCCCCGGTTTAATTACTAGTCTCATCGGAGAGCTCCAAGGACTAGAAGACCTCTCAATCACCCCTAAATCAATCATTCTATCTACCTCATCAAACATTAGCTTTTCCACTGCAGGTGATACAGGGTAAAACCTTTGTTTGATGGGTTTCGCATCACCTATATCTATCGTATGTTTTATCAGCGAAGTTCGACCTAAACCTTGTTTTTGGAAGCTTGGAAATAAAAGCTTAATAGCTTCGAGTTGTTGTGCTTGATTTTTAGACAAAGGGTAAAATTCATCATCAGGACAATCTGATTTCAATTCGACTGAAGAAATAACTCCAGGTGCCAATTCAAATAATTTCCAAAAGTCAACTCCTAAGATTAAATTTTGAGCTACAGATGGAATAACAAACAATTTAATTTCCTTTATTTCACTTTTGTACTGCATCGGAACAACTAAGCTACCTGTTACTTCGTGTAATCTACCATCTGCGGTTTTAACTTTGGACTTTAATTTTTGAAAGCCAGAAATTTTTGAAAAATCTGTTTTCGCAAGACTTGATCCTACACAGCTTACGTTTGCGCCAGTATCAAGTAATCCAAGTTCCGTTCTGTCTAAAAATTTAACTTCCGCATAATATCGGAGATCATTATTATTGTTAAAAATAGCTGAGATTAAAACACGTTTAGTTTTCTTAAGTTTTTTCCAAAAAGCGCGAAAACGTAAAGTAGATCTTCTTGACTTTTTTTGATCGCTAACATTTGTTTCATTAAAAATCCTATTTCTTACTTTCAGATAATTTTGCCACCTTTCATGGTAAGGTTTTATTGGGAATAAAATTTTATTCGATTCATTATTAGTATCTATATTTTTCCTTAAATCTTGTTCATGCTTAAGCAATTTTAAATTCAAGTTTTCGGGTTTGGTATTAAAATCTATTGAGTTTTCAATTTTTGAGCTAGCCGGTAGTTCTGAGATAATATTAATTTTATTTACTTGGGTGCCATCCGGGTGTTCTTGAATGGACCCTTTTGGAAGTTTTCCGTTCTCTTGGCAATACAATTTTGACACTGAGGTTTGTAAACATGTTTAGCCCCACATCCATAGCAAAAAATGTTACGCTCTTTTAAACACATGTCCCAGTAATGCCCTTCCTGATCACAATTCCAACACTTCACAGCAGTCGCAACAGCATCGATTAATATTTGACCTGAAGCCAATGAATCTTCATTTTCATCATTATTATTTGTATCTTCTATTGAAGAAATAAAACGTTTTTGTTGGTAGGTGTTAGGAAAATTGCGTGTAGAAGGCATACGTCGTGAAAACTCTTCGGAAATCAAATGTTCGCGCATCTGCACGAGCTTACGCAAATGTGCTATAGAGTGTATGGGTATGTATAGCAATTCGTGTCTAAGATCTGATCTCAAGTTCCTAGTAACAACTTCTAGCAATTCTGACTCTTCCATAGGCTCAGATAATCGGTCGAGAATTTCGGAAATGGAATCAAAAAACTGTTCAAATGATTCATTTGGTTTTTGTTTCCGATTACGAATATCTTCCCTATAATCAAAATCAGAACGATAATTTTTGTATTGATATTTCAATGCGGCACAGAAATTATTCCACTCAATTCGAGGTACTTGCTTGTGGTATCTCCAATACCATGATTTAGCTTTGCCGGACAGAAGGATATGCATATTTTTACATACATCGTCAAAATTATTGTTTAAAGTATCTCTTGTTAGAGCTCGAATTTGATAAATGAAATCATCAACAGTTACACCCTTAGATGATCCGTCGAAACAAAGGTTCCACTTTTGGATAATACTAATTATTTTAGCCGGATGTAAATTTGGTGAAAACAAATTATCAACATTATTTCTGGGATTTTCAACGTTTCGGTTTGTAGCTTGCTCATTGTTTGGAACAGCTCTGGATGAAGCCGCGCCATTAGCTTGTATATTCAAATTTGCAAAAGTACGTTGAATACTTGCTTCGATCATTTGCGAAATGAAATTATAATCTACAGGATTTGAAATATTGTTCGAATTTTGTGAACGGTTGACGTTGTTACCATTTGGTAATGTATGAACATCATTTGGTAAGGTATGAACATCATTTGCATTGGAAACAATAACTGAATGTGTTTGTGTGTGGTGAGTTTGTGTTGGTGTAGTATTAACGACATGAGGAGAATTTCCTAAGTCCAGAAGAGGAAGTACAGAATTGTTCAACTTTTGAATTGAATTTTGCCTATGTACATGATATACAGGACCGGAAGCTTGTGAAGATTCATCGTAGAGTCTTTTATTAAAACTCCGAGTATAATAGTTATTTTTACGGGAAGCACCTCCGCCACGAGAAGAAGCAGGTTTACTTTTACTATGTTTATTTTGATTGTTTTTATTTTCTTTTAGATGTTGTACATTTTCAGAATTCAAATCACGCATATACACTTTTCTTCTGCATATCGGACATTCATCAGAAGTATACAACCAATTTGTGATGCAGTTTTTATGAAACGAATGCTTACATAAAGTGGTTAAACAGTCATGTTCATTTCTCATTTGCTCCTGACAAATAGAGCAATTTTTTTCGGAAGTTTCTGATGCATCTGCAACAGAAGCAGGAAGATCTTCGAGGCTATGTCTGACAGCCATTATCAATTGTATAATTTTGTACAAGTTCATAAATTTAGCAAGAACAAAAATCTATCAAATGAGAATTTTATATCAAAAATTTTATGACATTTTCCTATCGGTAAAAATGAGAGGTAATATCAAAGATATTGTAAAGGCAAAAAGTTTTCTCAAGGTAATGTGTAAATAAGAGTATAGTATAAAGAAAATTGCAAATCATGACACAGTAAAGCAATTATGCAAAATGGACAATATAATGTGCAAGCACTAAAATATTGTATTTCCGACATTGCATAGGCACCACTTATAGTTCACGAGAATACAAGATATTACATTGAATAAAGTTGCAAAAGGAATCCCTAGAATCAAATCGGTCGAAAGTATTTGTTCTAAAAACCGCCAAATATTCGAATGTCCAGAAATGTTTGTAGGTTTATTACAACTTTAAAACAAAATAACGAAACATCAATTATATGTGAGGAACGAATGCAAATAAAATTTAAACAAAATATCCGCAAAAATGCCCCACGTTGGGCGCCAAAATATTATGTAACGTACCGGAGAAAATGGTTTGTCTGGAGTATTTTGTCTTTATGACGTTTTGAGTTTCTTTCGATTCTGACTGCAGTATTGGACAGCGATACCAAAGTTATTCCTCAGGAAATCTTATACAGCTTTTCTCACTTGAGGAAAGTGATGAATTTAACAGCAAATAATTGCTGTTCGTTTGATTATGCCTATTCTTAATCGTGTAGCTCCTAATCGAACACTTCAATTTGGTCAATCTTAATTTTGTCAAAAACATGTAAAAAATAGAAAAATTTCTAATAAATTGATTGCTCTAAAGTGAAATAACTAATTTTATATTACCTTTTTGTAACTATTTATTAAGATTACTTTAAATTGTACGGCTTATTAGGGCTTTTTATTTCAAAACTTTTTTACTAGAATACAACTTTGCCTCATGGAGTTCAGATATCGAAAGAAAGATCGAGTTCACGGGATATGCGTATATACCAAATTTATCATGGCTGAACAAAATAATTTTTGATCATCCGGATATAAATAATTTTTGTACGTAATGTACTTGTAAATAAAGAGCCGCTTATAGAAAATTTTATTTGTGTTGTAAAATGATCACAAAAAAATATCTATTGGAAAAATTTATGAATACGTAAACGAAAAAAAAAAATCACTGAATTAAGAAGTAAATCAATAAAACAAGTGCTAAGCGATCAAAATCAATATTATTTAAAAAAAATGGGTTTGAATATAATTTTTCGAAATTGAACGTTACAACATGCTTTATAGAAAAAAATTGGAAGAAAAAAGTAAGTATGTATGTAAAGTAAACATTACGATTGCAAATGCTTCCGCTCGATAATGGAATATATTATCGGGAGGGAATTTGGAGACAAATTCATGATAAGGCTCATTAACTGTAAAGTTGCATGTGTTTGCTGACAGAGTTCTGAAAACAATTGAATATAATTTTTTGTTGCAAACTTTTTTTCTCATAAATTTATCGAAAAGAAAGAAATATGGCTCTAATAACATCCTACCGATGAAAAAACTCTGCCGGCATAATAGCTCCCAGCTATGTTCTGTCTATCACAAACATTTTGAATTAATAAAGATAAAATGTGTATGATTTCAAGACAAAATACTTTTACAGATAACACGCTTATACTAAAAAAGTACATAGTCCAAACTGATTTAATACACATATAGAAATAGAACACATCTTTGCAGGCTTATTGTTAAAATTTCTTATATTTTCTGTATATTCTTGAATAGCTCAAATCGTGTTAAAAATTTTAGTTTTAAACTTTTTAGCAACTCTCAATTTAGGCTTATGCAAAAAACTGAATCTGTGAGAGAATAGCATAAGATTGAGCTGCATAAAGTTATTATTTTGAAAAAATAATCATAAAATACAGAGCTTAGTTAATTTTCAATTCAATATTTTTTTTTTTTTTTTTTTATAAACTTAAAAATATTTACCTTTAATTTAAAGTTCACTTAAAAAATCAATGCTGATCTAAATGGCTAAATTTGTTACGCAATTTTTCGCGCCTTTCTTTTTTCACCCTACGCCAAGGCTTATTAGTTGGATCTGTTGCAGTCATAACTGTTCCATCTTGTGTCACTCGTACATGTGGAAAATTGCTGCGTCCTTTTACATATGCTTTACTGTTATTTGAATCAAAAAATTGTTGATCAATTTCCTTAGTGGTTTGGTTTTTATTGATCTAAGGGTAAAAAAACGTACATATATAGAAATATAATTTGATGAAAGCAATTTATATTCAATAATTACCCGCATTGCCCTTTGTTGTTGAGTGGGTAATGTTTGTTCTAAAATCTCTTTACGCGTTTTAGCAGGAAA
The DNA here is from genome assembly GCA_951812925.1 of Calliopum simillimum. Taxonomy (NCBI): domain Eukaryota; kingdom Metazoa; phylum Arthropoda; class Insecta; order Diptera; family Lauxaniidae; genus Calliopum; species Calliopum simillimum. The sequence continues at coordinate 89,865,795 of OX638372.1, forward strand.
CACATGAAATTCTTCTTGTGCTACTGTAGGTGGTGCTACACAGTAGAGTAGTTTGCCACATACATAATCCTTGCAAACAAAACGTGCTGAACGTGATTGATCCGGTTGACCATTAGATGTCATAAAGCCTCGATTATCTGAAAATTATATTCATTATTGTTACGGAATACAAATATATTTTTTATATTTATTTTCAAAAACTAAACTAAATTTAGATAAAAGAAAATCGCTACTTTGTACTTACATCCATAAGCCAGTAAGAATTCTTCTGAATGTGGTGCACGGTTTGGATCTTCACCCTCCATAGGTTTTGCAATAATAACGCCATATTTCTCCTCTAATATATGGCGCGGTATGCGCGAGCAGAGTAAGTTAACAGCAGGAACATGATCGCGCATCTGCAATAAAAATTTTTAAATAAAAATTCCGTTCAATTTTAAAAAAAAAAGATACACACCTGATCAATTGGCAGTATACCATTTAAAATCATATCGGCTTTGGTTAATACAAAGCTGGGCATCACTAAACCAGGACAATCGCAAAGCAACAAGTCATCGTCCAAGAATAAAGTTTGAAAATGCTTAGTTTTACCAGGTGTCGCTGAGACAGAGACCTTTTTTTCTGTCATGAGTGCATTTATAGTGCTACTTTTGCCTACATTAGGGTAACCGACAAGGCCAATTGTTACTCTATTTGGTGTATATGTAGGTCCAGTGTAAATTGTTTTAAAAAATTCAATCAGCTCAAGCCGATTAAGCACTTTTGAACTATTTTTTGTTATAGTGTTGGATGCCTCACTCGGTGAGATTTTTTTTTCAATAATTGTTAATTTTTCTTCCAGTTTATCCAGTGAATTATTTATTTCATTGGCTGCCTGCTGAATTTCTTTCAATGATAGTTCTTCCTCTTCAGTTAATTCTTTTGTTTCAGTTTCTTCATCCGTATCATCGTGTTTCTTAAGATCTTCTATGACTGCTGAGGCCGAAAAGAATGCTGTACGTATGCCCTCTTTATCAAAGTATTCAGCCCAATGTTGTCTCTGTTGATCATTCAATAAATCTGATTTATTCACTAGTATCATATTCATTTTATTGCCATTAATTTCCTTCACATATTTTTCTAAATCGTCACTGCGAAAAAGTAATGGGTTACGTGCGTCAACAATTTGCACCACTACATCAGATCGTTCCACAACACGCCATAGCTGACGCCAGAATTCCAGATTTTTCTCATATGGTGTCATTATGATTTCTTCATCTTCTTGCAATAGCGCCAAACTGCGACGCCATTCTAAAAAGCTGTCACTTTCAGCACGTTGCAAATCTTCTGCAGTTGTTGATGCAGTCCATTTAGGTCTCCGCGGTATCTTTAATAGCGCTCTGTGTTCGTTATGCTTTTGCTCAATTTGCTGCTGTTCAGATTTAGAAAGCAAGCCAACACCCGCTTTTAGATTAGTGAATTGAATATTTAGTTTTTCGGCTTGAAACTCAGTGCCTGCCAATTCAGCAGTGCGCAAAAACTCCTGAAAGGATGACTCCTCCGTCACAGACGAGAGATTGAGACGTCCCCAATCGTAGCCGTCTTGCACTTCTGTAGTGTGTAGCTAAAAAATAAACAAAATTTAAGTAAATCAGCTTGCACAAAATTTTGACTTAATATTTGAGTCCTCTGAAGGAATTGAAAGCATCTTAACGAGTGAAGATAACATAAATAATTCAAGAAACAGAGAAGAGGAGGCAATTAAAGCAATGCAAATACATAAGAACATATACGGAGAAGCCGGATGAAAACTATGACAGCTGGTCAGTAAGTGCTTATCAAACATTAGCTAAATGAAAAAAATGAAAATAAACTAGTAAGGGTGTAAAATTTGGCCTGGCCAAACATTAAATACCATACACTGCAGTATTTTTAAAATGTTGCTCTTATGGGAGGTGATACGCTCTCTTGTCCGAGTTCACCCAGTTTTTGTCCAGAGTTTGGATTTATAGTTTTTAGTGTCTGAGTGAAAAACGTTTTCAGTATAGCGTTTTGAAGCTTATGCTTATATAGGAGGTGCCACGCCCTCTGTCCGAGTTCGTCTAGTTTTAGCTTAAAGCGTGCATTTATAGTCTTTAGTATTTGAGCGAAGTTTGGTTGGATTATCTCAAAAAACACTTTCAGTATAGCATTTGGAAACTTTTGCTTACATGGGAAGTGCCACGCCCTCTTGTCCGATTTCACCCAATTTTTGTTGAGAGCTTTCATTTAGGATTCTTAGTGTCTGAGTCGAATTTGGTTCGAATATCTCAAATAACGCTTTCTGTATATCGTTTTAAAGCTTTTGCTTATATGGGAGGTGCCACGCCCTCTTGTTCGAATTCGTCCAGTTTTTTCTCAAAGCTTGCGCTTACAATTTTTAGTATTTATGCGTATTTTGGTTGCATTGTCGTGAAAAATACTCCTAAAACAGCATTTTGAATATATTTTTTGTATGGGCGGTAGGCGTGTCCGTTGACCGATTTCGCTCATCCCCCGAGCTATCTTTAACGACGGAGGCAGTGTACTAAATTTCATTGAATTATCTTGCTTAGTTTTCCCAAAAAGTGTATTTCAACACACAGCCAGCCAGCCACCCAGCCAGCCAGACAGACGGACATGGCTATATCGACTCAGGAGGTGATGCTGATCAAGAATATATATACTTTTCTATATCTGCCACGCCTCCTTCTCTGCGTTACAAACGGAAGGACAAAGTGAATATACCCTGGGTGTAGGATATAAAAACAATAGAGTTATTCACGATCTGGAGTAACGAGCTGAGTAACATGGTAAAAGTGTACTCGGTAACTCTGAACAGTGGCGGATCCAACATTGTCAAGTGGGGGGGGGGCCGATTGACTACATTTCTAGATAATAACAGAATGTTTTTAAAATCTTTACATATAATTTAAAAAAAAAAATGTAATCACTTGGTTTGAGAGGGGGGCCGATCGCCCCCATCGCCGCCCCCCCTTGGATCCGCCACTGACTCTGAATTGTGAGCATACTCATTATTTTTGCACGTATTTTTTTTTTGTTTATCAAAATAATTTTAACTGACAACAAAAATTTTTTATTTTATTTATTTTTTATTTTGATGAACGAAAATTGCTTCTCAATCATAAACAAGTTCAAACGTTTCTATAGAAATAGAAATAGTAAAAAAAAGCTAAAGTGTAATGCTCAAAATACATGAGCATTTTTTACCCATGCATTTACGTGCGTGATACTGCAGGTAAAATACATGCGCAGCTATTGATTTGACATTTGCTGTCGATTTTTGACTATGGGCTGAAAAAAAACTATAAGTAGCGCACTATCGATAAGAAATTGGTACATTACCACGCACTTTCACCTTCTGGGTGGATTCCTCCAATTTTTGCTTTTTTTTAGAATCGCGTTTTTAAAACTCCAATCGCTTTTATTAAACGAAAATTTGTTATTTTTTTTAAATTCTATTGAATGCCAATAAAGTTGCTTCCACTGTGCCTTTGTATTTTTCAAAACAAATGGTTGTCAAAGTGAAATTTCCCAATTTCAAATTTGGGAAATTTCATGCATTGCGTGAAAATCAATTTCATAGCTACTTGCGCGATACGCAACGCATGCGTGTTTCAATTTCCCACATTGTTCTATGAACTTCATACAAAAAGAATGCGTTCACGCGCGTGAAAAATGCGCATGTATTTTGGGCATAAGATTATTTTACACAAGAAAATAGCTTGACTTAAAGGGTAAAAGAGTAACAGAGTAACTTACGTATATTTTGTTGTTGTGGTTGTGCACTGTTACCCTGTTACTCTGTTACTCAGGACGTTACTTTAGATCGTGAATACCCCTAATGAAACAAGTTTATTTTAACATCTGTCCGAATATTGTTTTTAGAGCTAATAGGAGTATAGGAAATTATTACAGTAACTACAACAAAAAGTGCCGCCCGGTTCTAGATCCGGAGATACATACAAATATCTATCGGAAGATCCAGATATATGGAGATTTTATATGAATGGATTTAAAAATGCAGGTACAAATGCTATATCAGATGAAAGGAAATGAAATATGTTAACAAAACTGTGCGCTAATAATATATTTGTTGGACAAAAATAACGTTTCTTTCGAAAAAATAAGGTCATAACTTTCGAGAAACCATCAAAGCACGAAAACTGTGCCTGCCTCAAATATAGGATTATTGTACCATTTTTTCCAAACCCATCGAGGGTTTCCCAACGAAAATTGGTTTTTCTAAAAGCTATTGGGTGTACAACTTAAAAACCGGAGTTTGACGGTGGATGTCCGTACTAACAAATATCGTGAAAGCTCGAACTTTATATATATGTCATTTTGAAGGTACATTTGACAGCTGTCAAAATCAGCCAACAAAACAATTTTATCTTGTGTGCATCATTATTATTTTTCACGATGAATAACTTCGAAAATTGGAGAAAAAGACAGCATTTGCGGGGGGGTTCTAGTGGGCCATTTTTTTGCAAAGAAAACAGCTGCCGAAAGTCATCGCATTCTTGTAGAAGTTTATGGGGACTATGCTCCAGCTGAATCAAGCTGTCGTGAGTGGTTTAAAAGTGGTTATTTTGATGTCGAAGACAAAGAACGTCCTGGTAAGGACCAGCTAGGTGTGATCCATTATGAGCTGTTGCCAGGTGGCCAAACCATTAATGCTCAATTCTATCGTCAACAATTGATCCAATTGAAGCAGAAAATCCAGGCAGAGCGGCCAACGTATGCGACCAGACATGAGTCAATCATTTTCCACCACGATAACGCTCGGCCACATATTGCTGCCTCAGTCAAAAATTACCTGGAAAACGACGGAAAACAACGGATGGGAAATTTTGCCTCACCCGCTTTATAGCCCAGACCTTGCACCATCAGACTACCATTTGTTCCGATCGATGCAGAATGCCCTATCAGGAATACGCTTCACTTAAGTTCAAGATATCGAAAATTGGCTCGATTCATTTTTGGCCGCCAAGCCGGCGCAATTTTTTTGGGATGGAATTCATAAATTGCCTGAAAGATGGGGAAATGTTGTAGCTTCCAATGGACAATACTTTGAATAAAATATAATATATATATTCCACAATAAAGCATCAAATTTCGTTAAAAAATTCCGGTTTTTAAGTTGTACACCCAATATATCCGAATCTTCCGATCGGTATACCTCTATAAACTAGATCTAAGCGATGGCCTTTCTTTAAATATACTTTTTAAAATTAAAAGCTTTATAAAATAAGCTAGGTACGTATAAAATAAATATTTAGTATCGCTAAAGTAAACTTAGGCCAAAACAATTATAATTTTTGTGGTAGTGGCTTTATACATAACTCAACGGGTTAGGAAAAATCAATCGCGATAACTTCTCAAAAACATGGAAAGCTGTCGGAGTAACTTGACTCAAAACAAAAAACAAAGAAATTGTGAAATGTTCAAGAAATAAATGGGTTTTCATCAATTGCGTCTTACCATTGAATCATTATCCACTTTCCTACGATTAGTATGTCCAAATCGATCTTTAATAAGCGTTCGACCTAGATTACTTCCTCCTTTCGATTTTTTACTCATTATTGCTGTAAAATATTGTTACAATTCCTGTTTTTAAAAAATTTAAACAAAAATTACTTTAGTTTTAATTCAGCACGTGTGTTTTTTTTTTCTGCAAAATAACTTTTGACATTTGTTTTAATTAGGAAATGTCAATTTAGACAGTTAATTATCAGCTGAACAACGGGTGGTTGCGAAATTTTATATTTCACTTTGTCGAAAAGGTCTTGACATGGAAAATTGGATCCATAATTTTGAATTAATAGCCTGTTTCCACCGAAGATTTATTTTAAGACTTCCGGCTATTCTCAGGTTTATTTGACGCTGAATACATGATGAATGAAGTGAGTTACGGCTAAATCACTTCATAAATTTTCGGTGAAAACAGGTGTTCAAATAATATATCTGAATGGGACGGCGAACCATACCCTTTTTTTTGCTGAAATCAATAGTCCAAAATTACTTTCCATAGAAGATCTATGAAAATTATCTATTAACCCATTTTGCCCAATAACAAAAGTAGTGCCAAGGTTTCGATTTCAAAAAGCATGTCATTTTAGTGTTGGTTCACACGACAAACTAAATTGTCAGGCGATAGTACTTTTTGTAGGCTAGCGGTGAGTAGCGGTCCCTCCGCTTGTCTATAAATTGTACTATCGCCCGATAATTTAGTTTGTCGTGTGAACCAGCACTTACTCAGGAGATTTAGGACTATTGATTTCAGCAAAATAGGGTACTCATGTGTTTAACAGTTCTACGGGATTAAACCCAGAAAACTAAACGAACACTGCTATTGTCATTTTGAACACCCTGCTACCTGTTGCGAATTCTTGTTTGTTTTTACGAGATTTTTCATCAGCTGTTTTTGTTTACCACGTTGTGCTGTCAGCTGTTTAAGCTGTCAATTGGAATTTGGGTTGTGCTAAAAATTGCCGTAAAAATTGCCGCGTATAATTTGTTAAATTTTAATGCAATTAATCAAAATAAATTTACTATCCGTGAAAAAATGAATTCATTAAATTTGCGTGTATCAACAGTTAAAACTGGAGAAAATGTTAAAAGAAATGCCGAAATGCGAGCTACATTAATAATCCTGCCAAAACACTATGAATTGTGTAAGTTTTTCGTAGTAAATATGAGTGATAGTTTGTATAAATTTTTGTTTATTCCAACATATTCCAGCTGAAGAAACATATTGTGTGGAGTTACGAAACGCAACAACAATTCCGGATCAAGTAGCTGCTGTAAAAAATGTAGTATTTTATTTTTAAGTTTTCTGTTTCCAATTGTAATAAGCCGCATTTCTTAATTTCAGACTTTCAAGAGTCTTGGCAGCGATCCACAATCATTACAATTTCTAGCGGACTTATATTTCTATACTCCACTCAAACATCCAGTTAGAAATCAAGTGCTTAAGTATGTTGTAATTTTCTTTATGTCAAAGTGTTGCTTCAACTTTGACCTTTACAAATATTTAACTGCATAAGTTAATATCGATTTTTCTGTTCTTGCTAACTTTTTTTGTTACTTGTAGACTATTAATCACTGCTTCACGCCTAGGTACAGGTAACATAAGTGAGTCACAAATTGTTGAAACATTAAGTAAGACAATACAACGTCTAGTTGAGGAAACAAAGGCAGAAACAGAAAGTTCGCGTTGGAATGTAACAGTTACATCGTTATCAGGCTGTTTTGACAATTTCGAGTGCGGTGTCAAGGCCCTAGAGCAAAGTTTAACAATTGTCTTTCCATTTCTTTGTCAATCCGTACAAAAGTATTTAACAGAATTAGGGTGAGTATTAACTGTAAGCTACTATAGTATATGTTATGTATATAATTTTTTCTTCACAGCGTGCTTAGTTCACCTTCCGTACGCAATGAATACTACCTCAATGTACATAATTCTATACGTTTTATTCTCGCCTGTGTACAAGAATTTTCCAAGCACATGAAAAGTCAACACCCCGATCAATTGAAACAATTAAATGTCATATGCAAACAAATCATTTTAGATGATGAAGTTCCCATGGATCCGCGCTCTAATTCTGGCATTCTAATGGCTTATATTGAAAAAATTTTTGATACCTATGAGCGATTCATAGAAGATGTGAAAGCAATTAAAAATCCAAATGAAATCGCTTTGTGTGTTGGCGTCGTCAATACATTTGATTATCACGACTTTTTACGTCTTTCGGCAGACATACGTGATGTTTGTAGTAAAATTGATGAAATCGCTAACGCCAATGCCACTGTGCCCAATATATTGCTATGTGCGGCACGTTCATTATATCAGATTTCGAAAATTCTATTGCAATTCGATACTATAGCTGCCAATACAACTGATGATGCTAAATTGATATTGCGCAAATTGTTAATTTTTGCCTTTTGCTATCTGGAACATCATATGGATAGTGTACGTCATATATGCAAGGATCTGCTACGAAATATTGTGGCTTTAGCAAAGAAGATATCATTTGATTTTTTGTTGCAAAAAATTTACGATGCTTGCAATTCAGAACGTTTGTCATTGTCGATGAAATGCGTTGTTTTATTGCAAACTGCCAGCGTGTTGGGTGCACAGGAAATACTTAGTCATTGCAAGGAATTATTTACAACTCTATTTGCGGAGAATTTGGGTCGTGACTTTATAGTTAATAATTTATTTGAGGGTAAGTGTAATTGATATGTATGTTATAAAAAAACCTAAATTATTTAATAAGATTAGCTTGCTTTTGAAGACCTTGACGAACTGTCGACGAATTCCACAAATAGTTGATAATCCACTTTAAGTTACATTAAGATTCGACAACGTATGTTCTCGAGAAAACGAAGAAAGTGACCAGTACTTTCAACTAACATTTCAGATTTTCTAGCTTAAACTCAAAAATAATAAAGAATCATGTTTTTTGCAAAATATCATAAGTGGGCGTTTACACTAACTAATTTTTCAAGCAATTTTTTTCATTTTGTTTGAGAAACATCCACGGCGTGCCTTAACCCGTTTTAAATCGAACGTCGTAGCACATCAAATTTTTTTCCAGATTCTGTTTACTTATCATTCAAATGATGTATAAAAAAATTTTCGCTCGTGACTCATATAGCATCAAAAAATGTCAAAAAACTTTTTTTTTTGGTTCTTAGGTTAGAATATCTCAAAAACTGTACACGATAGAGCAATTCTGTGGTCGGATTCGAGTTAAGCATCGCAAAACACATTGAATATGATTATTTTGATTATTGTTTATTGTAGATAGCATTTTTTTTTTTTTTTATATATATAGGAAAATGGCCCAACTAGAAAAGGGATCATCTTAAAATTTAGTCTAGGAGTCACGAGCGAAAATTTTTTTATAAATCATTTGAAGGATAAGTAACCATAATCTGGAAAAAAGTTTAATGTGCTACGACGTTTGATTTAAAACGGGTTAAGGCACGCAGTGCATCTACAATGTTTCGTTTCGTTTCCTTTATTTTACCTACAAACTCAACGAAATTGTTCGAAATAGTTCCTAGTGTAAGCGTCCACTTCAAAATAAACCACAGCTCACAAAAGTTGTAAATTTCGAATGAGCCTTATCATGAATTTGTCTGTAAATACCCTTTCGAAAATATATTCCTTTCTGCAATCGTGAATATTTTGAAAATGGAAATACCATTTCCAGCAGAGATACTTTTATCTTACTTTTTTTTAATTTTCACCAAAAGCCTGGTATTTTCCATTTATTTTGACAGCTAGGTTTAAAAAAATATAAACACCTTAACTCATATGGTGTCGAGAACTCAATTTAAATCAATTTTAATGTAACCTCATTTTTTTTGCATATGTTTTCTTTTGAGCAAAAACTGCTAAATAAAACTATTTTTGAAATCGTTTGTGTACCATTTTTTTTTTTTAAAAAAGTCGAAAACGGTGCACTCGAAAAAAAAAACACAATAAACAAAAACAAAAAGAGTCATTTTCGATTATGTTGTCGGTGCTGAATCCGAATCCAGCCTCGGAATTTATTTATTTAATTCATCTCTGGGCTTGATTCCTTACAGATTACAAAAACAATACTTAAAACTAAATTAACAAAGTTTCTTAACTTAAAGCTTGAGAGTACATAATAATGTCCTTAAGGCGTTTAATGAAAAAAATTCTATCTGTACTAAAATCTAATTGATTTACGAATGTATTGCAGTTTGAGAAGCATTGAAAAAGAGGCGCATTGGAACTATAATTAGTACTATGGTCAGGAGTATATAAGTTATATTATTAAAGATTCGTCAGATAAACTACTGAGGCCTAACAGATGGCAATGCACCCTACAAATAGACATAGTTTCCCAAGTGTACAGTCTTAAAACAAATCTTGCGAAGCGTTTTTGGATATTTTCAATCTGGGTAACCGACACCTCGTCAAATGGGTCCCATATAACCGACGCATACTCTAGCAAAGATCTTGCCAGGCTACAAAAGATAGTCCTAGGTGTTAAAAGAACAAAAAATTCTTTAGAGTTACGTTTCAGAAACCCAAATTGGGAGTTCGCTTTTGCGATAATATATCCCAAATGCGGTTCAAACGAAAGCTTTTGGTCAAAATAAACACCAAGGTCTTTAAATTGACTTACCCTGAAAAAACTATCATAAGTGTTATGCTTATATTCATAAACCAAAGGAGTTATTTTCCGAGCACTGCAATAGAGATGAAATATCATCCTGAAGTTTCACACAGTCCATTTGATCTTTAACTTCCAGAAAGATTTTTAAATCATCAGCATATAGAAGACACTTGCTGAACTTAAATGAATGAGTAACATCATAGCATTATTAATGAATAAATTAAAGAGTAAAGGGCCTAAGTGACTACCCTGAGGAACGCCGCATGTAATCTTAATGGATTTTGAACAATTTTCACCAATCTTGACAGCTTGTGTTCTATCATAAGTATATAAGTGAAACCATTTTAAAAATTGCGACTGAATACCAAGTTTTTCAAGGTTGATCTACAAAACCGGATATTTTAATCTATCAAATGCTCTATAACGTATGGTTTTTGAGATATTCTAACATAAAAATTCTAAACACGATTTTTGTGGTTAAATATTATTCTTTGAGTGCTAATGCTTCTAACTGAGGTGGCTGTCTTCAGCACAAATCTTGAGCAAGTCCATTTGTACCAACATCTTCTCCAAGTCGATTTGATATCGCATTTGATCACCAGTTACAATTGATAAATTTGATAAATTTGAGTCAGGTTTAGTTTAGTGACATCATATATTTGTTTTTTAAACCTAGTTTATTTTTTATTAAGCTTTTACTTCTAAGATAGAATATGTAATCAAAAAGTGTTCAGATCTAGTTTTGAGAATATAGTCACCTTAAGGTCCGGATATAGTTTTTAGAAGAACCGGTGTAAGTTGGAAACCTTCGGATGGATTTTCAAAAATATTAGTGTCACATGAAAAGTATTTTAATAAGCTTTCAAATTGTCGACAAAGTTTTTAATTTGTCATATATTATTGATTCGAGCTTTAAAAAATTGGTGAATAAATTCTTACTACAAATGTTAAAATATTCCCTCCTAAATTATTGCCGATAATCTTAGTTTCCAGTAGAATTTGCCCTTCCAGAAATTTTCTTTTTGCGATTGCATAGCAGTAACACTGAGAAAAAATTCTCTAAAGTGTTTATTCATGATAAGGATTAATAATTTTAATGAGCTTAGTTGAATAGCTGATTTACTACATGCCGAAAATGAAACATTTATACTCTCTCTCTCTCTCGTTTCTTTCATCTTTATTAGGTCTCATGCTAGCTAGTCACAAAGAACTGCCTTACAAAGAATGGAAAGCACTTTGGATATCATATCTACTGAAAATTGCCACTGCTAATGATAGTCGTTTACCAGATATTGAAATTCTCATTGTTAAAGCTGTAAAATGTGAGCCAAGACTTGTACAATATATTATTGCAGATGAACGGAAGGCTATACCAGTCAGCACAAAATTATCAGCACTATGGGCTGTCCGCAAGTCCGGCATTAAAATGGAAAATTTCAATGAAATTATGCATAATTTCTCGAATAATTTACAACTTGCCATACTCTCCAACTGCGATGAGACACGTATTATGGCATTGCGTCTACTGGTAGAAACTCATAAAACCACCGAGCTATTGACAAAGCTTGAATGTGAACACTTACTATGCTACATTGAGTACAATACCAATTGCCAGAGTCCAGCTACACGTCAGAAATCTTTAGCTTTGCTATTTAAAGCGCTAATACGTTGTGAATTGAATTTGTTGAAAATTTTAAAAGAGCAAAAATCAAAAGAAATGATTTTCGAAAAGCCATTACACTTGAAGTTTCTCATAGATTTTGTGCGCATACTCGTTGGAAATCTCTTTCAAGGTGCGAATTTTAGTCGACGTTCTATGTCGCTGCAATTGCTTGAGCAAGCTGTACGTATAGCCATTAATTGTGAGCTTAACTTGAATGAAGTGCTGCCAAAACAAACTGTAACTGCACTAATTGAGACATTAGGTGATTCGTATGAAGCGAATAAAGAAACTGCAGTTGGAATTTTAAAACTCATTGAAAATTATTCAGATTATCGTTTATTAGATGGCGATGAAATGCCCAACCTAACAGTTGACGACATCAAAACATTGCTGATTAGTGTGCGTCCATTGGACTGTCTTACGGCTGCATATCATTTAGAATTTTACTGCAATAAAGCACCGCTAAATGCTTTTGGCTTGCACGAACAAACTGCAGCCTACAGTCCAATATATTTTTCAGCTTTACGTTGGCTTCTACAACTGCTAACAGATGGCTTGTCTACAGCTTTGCAAAGTATAACATTGGCTGCTAAAATGAATCCACTTTATGGCATTCTCTTTGCTATTAAACATCTACTGAAGTTACTTGATTTTCAAGCTTTTGCCAAAGATATTGCATGGCGTGTGCTAATAGCAGAATTGATTGTTATCTGTAAAGACCTCACAAATGTGGTGGCACCTATAGTAAACAGCTCTTCACCTGAGGGTCATCTACCAAATGATTTTAGTGAACTACCTGCTGAACTTACAGCTGCCAACTCGCTAGAATCAGATGATGCTTCTGCTGCAACAGAAACGACGGGTAGTGGTGAGAATTGCAGAATACTTTCGAATAAAAAAACGAAAATTGATTTAAATTCATTGAAAACAACACCACAAATGGTCTTACTTTGCGCTTGGCGTACAGTTAAGGAAGTATCACTTATACTTGGAGAAATTGTGCTACGCTCGCCTATACAAATGAGCAAGACTAGCGTTGACTTTCTGGTGACTAAAGATCAGATACTTGAAATTGGTGAGCATTTCAAGCAGCTACTATCCGAAACAAAACATCGTGGTGCATTTGAACAGGCCTATGTTGGCTTTTCGAAACTTTGCACACGTCTGTGGCGTGTTGAAACTTTGGATTTGAACTGTCTGCCCATGCAGTGGCTGCGTGAACTCATCGCGCTTATCTCACGCGATGAACAAATTAATGAAAAAATATGCTCAACACGTCGTAGCGCGGGTGTTCCATTTATGGTACAAGCGCTTATAACTTCCGAATTGCAAGTTGGCACCACCAAATCGCTTCATTTTTGCATGTCACAACTTTTCCATCTATGTAGCAATGGCCGCGATGATCGCAGCTCTGAATCACGCACACATGCGCTGAATATATTGCGCGCCCTCTTCCGTTGCACCGATCTAAGTGATGCTATTGGTGAGTATGTCAGTGAAGGTGTGATATGCGCTATACGCAGTTACGAAGCTGACAACTGGTCTGAGAAAAATTCAGCAACATTATTGTTTGCTGCACTTATAACACGCATTTTTGGTGTACAACGTTCAAGAGATTCGGAAAATTTGAATATACGCAATCGCATGACGGGACGCATTTTCTTCTTGCGCTATCCAAAATTGTATGATTTCTTTTTGGATGAATTAAAGCGTGCTAGTGTGCTGATTTCAAAGCGTGAGAAGGCACATAAGCTGCATCCACTGTTGTTGATTTTGAGTCGTTTATATCCGTCAGCGCTAGAGGGCACCGAATCTAATTTGAAGGTAACTTCGTCTTTATTACTTTAATATTTAGTCTTTAATGAATTTTCAATATTAAAATTTTATAGCTTTCGGAATTCATACCCTATATATCGAATTGTTCAGCTTGTCCTGAAATGCAAACACGTTATTTGGCAGCAAAAGCTATTCTGGCGTTAATTGCTAAGGATGCAGTACAAATAGCTATTTTGAGAAAATGTGCAGAAATTTTGGTAAGTTAATATGCGTTTCTTTTTCAGGCAAATTGCCATTTGAATTTGTAACAATTAGGGCAGCACTCCCATGTATAAGCCTTAGATACTAGACATCTTCTAATATTATAGTACTTATTTAAAATCGCACATTTTACGCTGAACTATAAATTCAAATTCAAATCTTTACTGTACAGTGTACACTGATACATTTTAACACTGAAATACACTGCAGCGTTATACAAACAAATACTTCAGGTCGTGTACGAGTATAACATGGGAGTAGAAAAACTACAGTACAGTTTACGATATGGTAACTTATACACTTTGCAAAGCAGAATAAAAGTAGCTTTCATACATTTTCGCGAGACAAAGATAGAGAGAGCTTTAACCCATTACGTGTTTTATGAGTGCCATATGGCACTCGAAACAATGCTTGCTGCTTTTGATTCAAAATCCATAGTTGCTCGAATTTTTTAAAATTTTATTTTTTTTATTTAGGGGAGGGGGGGGCTAGTGTGGACTGGGGGCTAGTGTGGACAAGTTCAAATTCTCGCACCGTTTTGAATTTTTTGTTTCTGTTTTATATTTTTCAAGTTGGTATTTGCACTCTGCATCACCAAAAAAAAATTCATTTGTTGACAGTTCAGCTTTCCATGATAACGTGATCGAACGTGTTTTACGCAGCAAAAAGTAATTTTTTTGATGTTTCGTAATTTCAGTGATACTTTTAAACTAGGTATTCTTCTGCTGTAGTGTTAATGGATAATACAACTTAAAATAGTGTTTATTTAAACCATTGAAATTATTTTTGAAGAACTTTACCGTAAGATTAAAAAAAAATATTTTTGTTTAAAAAGACATGAAGGGGCTAGTGTGGACAACTGAAATGGGGCTAGTGTGGACATGTCCGCAGCAGCTGAAATGACTCCAGAAATCGTCAGACTTTTTCTAAAAGCCGTTCCAAGAAAGTACGTTACTAAAAAGAAAGAACGACAGATTCACGTATCCCGATTTACCGGATACCAGCGAAATTTACCGAAATGAAATAGTGGCAAAGCTGCCACAAGCACAACAACTGTCGGAAACATCGCGATCAGCAAGTTATATGAAGTTTGAAACAACATGGACAAAAAGTATTTTATATTGGCCAAATTGTCACGGTCTACGGTTCTCAAGATTTCAACATTACGTTTCTAAAAAGAAAGAACGATAGATTCAAGTATCCCGATATACCGGATACCAGCCAAATTCACCGAAATGAAATAGTGGCTAAGCTGCCACAAGCACAACAACTGCCGGGAACATCTCGATCAGCAAGTTATATGAAGTTTGATATAAATTTCTCCAAATACAACATGGGATAGCAGTTAATCTTTTATTTGTATTATTATTTGTATTACATCATTATTTTCTTGAATAAACATGTATCTGAACTCTTTTTTAACGTTTTTGTATGAATTAGCAAGGTTCTTATGGTGTCCACATTAGCCCCCAGTTAAATCAATGTTTGTCCACACTAGCCCCGTATAAGGGGCTAGTGTGGACAAATGTAAGCTCTTTTTAAAATGCATTAATAAAGCATTTATGAAAATAAAAAATCATAACTATTGATGCAATTATGAAGGCAAGAGGTATAAGTAATCGCTAAAAATTACTTTATTTCAAAAATGATATATTTACATACATAATTTTGTAATTATATAAAAATTGTCCACACTAGCCCCCCCCTCCCCTACTTAATATTGCTTCATTCCAACTAGCCATGTACTGAAAATTAGCATTTGGCATTTCCATTGCCAACAAAAGCGATCAGTAAGTAAGTGCAATTAAGATAATGTGCAAAAACGCCTTTACGGTGGTATTCAAAAACTAATTCATATTATTTTATTTCATAAATAAATCATTCTAAAAGTATTTATATATCATTGGAAAGAGCATAATTCAGACTTTTGAACTGCTGTACTGTCAAAACGCTATTTACAAGTTTTGAGGCACTTGAAGACTTTGTCAATAAAAAATTTTTCTTGGTTTGAAAATAATCCTTTGCACTTAAGCAAAGTGTTGACCCCCTCCTGTATGTGTCATGAGTGCCATATGGCACTCACACCTTTTGAAGCACATGACATTTTTGAATTCAGGAGGTTGATATTAGCCTAGGTTTCATTCAAAACGGTTCACTGGCAGCCCGTGTACTCTAATGGGTTAGCAAAAAAAGTGGCTTAAAGGAGAGACTTATACAGGCCTGTTCCATAATCTGTGTGGTTTCAATTACTTTTCATTTAAGAGGCTTTTTGATGAAAATGGCGAGTCACACGATAAAAATGATAAGTATCTTATTTGTGGAGAAATACAGGTTCTACAAATAACATTGACTTGCATTAACGAAAAAGTAACCGTTTAGGAAATATTCTTAAAAAACCGTAAAAAGTCGAAAAATTCAACTTTATCGAATATTTCCGAAACAGTTAC
This sequence comes from Calliopum simillimum, assembly GCA_951812925.1. Taxonomy (NCBI): domain Eukaryota; kingdom Metazoa; phylum Arthropoda; class Insecta; order Diptera; family Lauxaniidae; genus Calliopum; species Calliopum simillimum. Next base: position 89,882,123 of record OX638372.1, read on the forward strand.
TTTTTAATAAATACAAGTCAACATTATTTGTAGAACCTCCACAAATAAGATACTTATATTTTTTATCATTTTCATCAAAAAGCCTCCTAAGTGAAAAGTAATTGAAACTACGCGAATTACGGAACAGGTCTGATAAACTATTTTTGTCGCTAACGTAGCAGTTTATAGTGTACACTGCAACTATAGTATATGCACTGAACTGAAGCAAGTCAAGCAACATATCCAAGTACTGTCAAGACATTTGCACGCGACACTAAACTGAAGTATTTTATACATAAAAAGCGGATACAAGATATAACGTATCTTTAAACGAAATGTCTCAAAACAGACCCCTATTAGATACACCAAAAAATTATTCAGGTCAAAGGTCACAAATATCAGTTTGGTTGCTTCTAGAAAAACTTGTTGATCGTCAAAAAACGACAAGACATGCCGACATTAAATCGCAATATCTCTCGAACGATTGCAGGAAAAGTGATAACCTTTTAAAAATGAGAGTGTTGCAGATAGTGCGCGGGAGATATTTCACTCCAGCTGTTCGCACGCTTAGATCTATACTTGCTTTTTTTAAGCATTGTTCATCAGTTTTAAGCATTTCTTGCCTTTGATGACCCCTTGTCAAATATTCTGTAGAATATTTTTGTACAATCTGTGGCAGGAAAAAAAACTGCTTAAGTCGTTTAAGCTCAATTATCTCATAGTTCTGGGTAAAATCACTCTTTCGTTTTTGGACATTATTAAGGTCTAAATAAGCACTAACAAAACGCTCAAAAATAAAAGTACAACTGCACCCAGAAACAATGAAAAATGGAGCTCAAACCTATTTTGGCTTAAGTCGATTTAAGCAGTTTTTCCTTTCTGTCACACAAATACTTTTATCCGGAAATGACATCTCGGTTTCGATTTCGATTCCGTAAATCCTAATTACTAATAGCACAAATCTCAATTCAGTTTATTTCAAATCGAATTAGATAATAAGAGTGATTATTAAAAAAAAAAATCCTTGAAATTGTCTTTGGGTTTAAGGATTTTCCAAAAGTTTTCAAAAAATAATTTAAAATTAAGAAAATGTATTCTATCCTTACAGCAGTTCGATACCGAAAACTTCAAACTGATTAATTTGAACCTTTTACATGGTCAATTACTGCAGGTCTTTAAAATCATTGAAACTATTTTAAAATATATAACTAAATTTTATCTTAATCCACATGCAGATACTTTTACTCGTGCGATCAAACAAAACACAAGATGTCGAATTGATTAGCGATATAAGCTGCACTTTGGTAACATTTCATGAAAAAACCAACATTAAAAACGCTGTCATACTCAAAGCTATGCTGGATATTTTTATTGAAATACTCAATTGGTATTTGATCACATAATTCATAATTTAAAAGTGTTTCAATTAACTATGATAATTCTTTGTTTTTTTTTTTTTTTTGCAGCATAAAAACGTTCACTCTGTTGTCACAAGAGACTATACAAAATCTTCTATATTTTTCTACACAAAAACATCTATTTGCCGCCGAACTTAGTTATTACTATCCAGTCTTTCGAAAATCATTCTTCCTTTACAATTTACATATGTTACGTTTAACTTTACCATTTGGTGCATTAGTTGATTATATGCTTAAACCGCCGCTGACGCATCAAAGTGTTTATTTGGAGCAGGCTGAAACTTGTATGAATATAATGCTACTTATATTGTTACGCTTACGTACAGATAATGAAGAACTTGCTGAGTATGAGTTGACTACAGGTGAAATTGATTTTATGCGCTCTCTAAGTGATGACACCTTAAATTCACTGTGCACTGAATTGAAGCAGAGTAAAGCATTACATGCTACACTAAAAGATATTGTTAAAAAGCCAATTTTCTATCCAGAATGCGCAATGAAAGCTTATGCCATACTAAGCCTTTTAGATAATTTTGACTTTACTTTAAGTAATCTAATAAAAGAATCAAAAAATCATCCCGGTGATGTAAAAAGTCCGCTAACACTTTGTGTAGAACGTTTGGTATTGAAGCAAGGCGTAGAATTTAAAATATCACAATTATGTTTGGAATACTTGACAGAGATTGCACAACCGTGGAATCCCGATTGCCTACGGTATGTTTTAACTAAAACATTAATTAATTTAAAATATGTAATCTCAAAAAAAATAATTTCTGTTATTTAGCTTGAAGGCTTCAAAAATTATGTCACATATCGCCGTCCATTATCGCAAAGCCTTAGAGAAGAAAAATTTAGCTTTTATTAAAGCATTTATTAGTCTTATGTTGTCGTTACTCATGGATGACGATTATGAAATACGTGACAATGCAGCAAAAACTGTCTTAAGCATATTACCGGAATATATTGGTCTTGGTGAGTTAGATGACGTCATTTTAGCGTCTTAGAAATCAATTTTTTATCTTTTTTGTTGTAACAGAAAATTCTGTCTCAACTATGGCTCAGCGTTTATTTTTGCAACATACCGCTGACATACTTGTTGCCATAAAAGCGGATGATAATTACATATTGGATATTTTCAAAATCATAACGGAAACACAGGCGCTAGCCAGCATTTTAGATGAAGGTGCTGGTAGCCAAAACAGCAATTCAAATACATCATCTGTAGATTTGGACATATTTAATAAGGATGAAACGAATGTTTTTGCAGAGCCTTTAAAAGCCGTTGCGGATAGTATTGTGATATTTAAGAATACGTTTAGTAAACGTACAAAAGTTATAAAAACAGTTAACAATTATAAAGTGTGTTGATCACAGTGAAAACGAACAGAAATGTTTTATATATTTAATAATTTGATAAGGTGCTGTATTAGGGCAAAATGTTAAATCTTTAACATTTTAATTATAGTCTGAGAATATTTATTCCTTAAATTCTCTTACCATAACATTGCGCAATATCGTTTTTTTATAGAAATTAAGATTAAATCAAATAATTTGTTTTGCTTTAAGTCGTTTGAAATACAAAATCAAAATCAAGTCCATATATAACCAGGCACAAACGTAACGATTAGACCTAAAAACAAGGGTTAATTCTCAAGTGATTTATGATATTAATAAGTTAAAAATTAATTTTTATAAAAAGAAAACTTTTCATGCATAATGTATCTCAAATACTCCAAAAATTTTATTGATTCATTAAATAATAGGTGCCTCATAGTTCATGCAAGATTTGAATTTGCCGCCATTTGTGTGGTTAAGTGTTGTTTATCAAAAAAAAAAAAAACAGTTTGACAGCTAAGGCTAAAAATGGATTAGAGGGGATTCAATGCTGCATCAACGAAATTTGTGTAAAATGGTAGAGGAAAATTTCTAGAAGAGTGCGCGATAAAAGGGTGTCCTATATTTGATTTGAATTTCTCGTCATTTGTGCTCTTAGAATTGCCAACCACAAAAAGAAAACTGTTGGATAGCTGACAGTTTAGGATTAGTAAAAATGCATTGAAGGAGGAGATTCAAAGCTGCATTTATGCAAAGTGGTCATGGGGAATTTCGGCAAAAGTGCGTATACGCTAGCAAAGGCCGTTCTTTAAACAAATTAAAGCATATGTTGTTAGTTTTAAATGTTCAGTCTATAGGCCTTATCATGAATAAACACTCTCTAGAATTTCGTCTTGGAATCCCTGGTGTACAAAAGCAAAAAAAACAAATTTTGTGGAAGAGAAAAAATCCTGAGATGCGGCTGTTATGGGGATTATGTCCGTTTTTTCCTGGGGATTATGTCCAAAAAACTTGCGTACATAATCCCTATTTCGTGAATAGGGATTATGTCCGTGGGGAATATGTTACGGCACCTATTATGACATATGTTGTAATAATTTATTTTAATTACATATTCTTCCTTTGAATTAAAGGCTTGATAAAACAAATTATGCTAAAAATATGAGATATCGCTAAAGTAAACTTAACCCAAAATTTATCAATGAGAATAGCTTTGTCAGCTTCTTAAAAAGTGTGAAGGTTTTGAGATTTATTTGGCCAAACTCGTAGGTCATCACAAATTTTGCACTTTATTTTTATCATGTTGTTTTTATTGAAATTTAGATTGTCATATTTTGTTTATATTTGTTTTTGCCTTAGCTGTCAAAATCAATGGAAAATACCAGGTCTGCATATTAGTTTTTTTAGCGAAAATTAGAAGAAAAAAGTATCCCCACTGGATATGTAATTTCCATTCTCATTCACGATCGCAAAGGCTCCTTCTCGAGGGAGGAATTTTAGTCTCGAGAGAGAATTTCCAGGCAAATTCATGATAAGGCCCATTATGTACTCGTACTTTGCTATCAAAAAAATTTATTTTACTTTTCACTACCCATATGAAATGTTAATACTCGTATTTTCATATTATGGCTTAGTTTTGGATTTTGAATTAACCAAAAATAGTGTTGACTAACTTTCACATTGCATATACCACCACTTTGAAAACAAGCAGTTTACCTTAAGAAGTGATTTAGAAATTTATTATAATTATTTTTTTGTTGCCAATATTCACATCAACTATTATAGATTTTCTGTTCCCTGCCTTAAGTAGCATTAGGTCCTGAAATTGAAGCGCTTATTTTAAAAACATGACATGGCACACAATTTTTAACAACGATATTATGCAGTGGTATATTTGTTTTTATTTTTTAATGGATTTTTTTTTTTTTGTAGAAAATTGCGAACCTCAGGCACAAATATGCGTTGTTGTTTAGTTCTTTAAAAGCTATTCACCCAAATGAAAATATGACTACGATGTTAAGGGTGATTATTTCAATTGTTAATTTTGTAGCTTATCATGTTTTTGAAATGTGCCTCACAATTTCTTCAATTTCAACTTGCCATTGCAAAGAAAAAATGTTAAGTTCCTTTTAATTAAATAACATTTAATTTAATTCTTTCGAAAACAAAAAAATACAAATTTTAATTTCGTTTTAAAAATAGCTTTATTTAACTGAATAATACAAATAAAGACATTACTTTTTGGAATTGCCAGAAATTAAAAACTTATGATTTTAATAAAAAATAAGAAAAAGACATATTTTGCTATTGGCTTTAAATGTACGAAATTTGTAATTAATATAAGTTATTCTCATATACATATTTTTAATAGTCCAACTTGCAATTTAAACAAAATACAAATTTTTAAGCACATAAAATAGTTGGTTTCAATTTAAATAAAATTTTTTCGTCATTTCTAATTAAAACAATAAACTGTTCTTTCTATAGTATCACATTTTAGTTTTGTTTTGTTGTTTTAAACAAACTAATTTATTTTTTCTTTCCTTTTTTGTATCAATCAACTTTGAATGTTGCATTTGCATACGTTATTTTTAAGCTTCTTACAATCTATGCTTATGAGGTAATAAATATCAATTTGATATGATGCATTAAATATGCAAATATATCTTTTTAAAATTTAACATACTACATAGATACAGATAATTCATTAAAAATACATAAATCAAACTTTAATCCCGCAGCTATAACAATACAGAAATGTGTATGTATAAAGAAAAAACAATCAAGAAATAAATGCCCCTAATTTAATTTCATCAATCTACTTTCGATTTGGCATCAGCCTCCAATGCAACACAAGCACATGAATCACAAACACGCACATCTGTCAGCCAGCCACGTTCTGGTACTGTACAGCGCGATTTAGAGCATTCAGCGCAAATAGCCTGTCCACAGCGACGACAATGATGACGTTTACAATCACCTGCAGTGGCTGTTGCTCCTGTTGCATTTGTATTACTCTTGCTGCTTGTACTGGCAGCACTATTTGTTGTTGTATGCCGTTGCGTTTGCAGCAATCCATTAGCTTTGGCTAATTCTAATTCTTCGACGGTACCAAATAACATTTTACAAATGTAACAATTTGGTGATTCCGCATCAGGTACCCAGTAGGTAGGACGTGCCGAGTCTTTTATCATTTCTGAAAAATTACATACATGTATTAAAATATGTCGTAAAATTGCAATTACAATTACAAAGTGTTACCTTTTGGATACTCTAAAGCAGCTGAAGCCACACTGCTTATGGTATTGTATATATTTTCACCATATTTACGCACTAATATATCCGCTTCATCACTGGGAGGCCCTGCATTATTATTATTGTTATGAGTAGTTTGTTTAAAGTGTTCAGTTGAATTTTCTGTACGAACACAATAGAGATACATTTGATTTCAACAAAATTAAATTAAATAAAGAACTACAATAAAAATGCGAAATGTTTAAGTAGATGAGATTATGGACGAGAGTCAGACAGAGTGTACGATACGACAAATAGAAAGTGATTTTCTTACCAGGCGCAGAGTTTTGTTTTTTCAATAACTCTTGGCGACACACGTTACAGACTCGCACCGCTTGTGTCCAACCACGTCCAGGTACAGGCATTTTGTGTTGACTACACGCATGACAAAAACCTTCGCCACAGCCGCGGCAATGGTGTTTGGGAAGACCAGTCTTTTCAAAGTTTTTCTTACAGAAGTGACAGTGCTGGAAGTGAGTAAATGGAAGAGATCAATCTACTATATAAAAATGAGATTTTGTTTGTTTGTTACTTATGGACACGGAAACTAACTGACCGATTTGAATGAAACTTTCAAAGTATCTTAGTAATTAGGTCAAAAGTGGGCGGTACCACGCCCCTCTAGCGATTAATTTGTAATATCTCTGAAACTACTTAACACAGATAATTGAAATTTGGTACATATGCAAAGTGCAAAAGGACACATAATTTTCAGTGAAAAGTGGGCGGTGCCACGCCCCCAAAAATATTAATTCATATTTTGGATAAAAAACGCGTTTGTTTAAAAAAAAAAAAATGTCATGGCGTTTTGACTAGACTATGTGTTTCCTAGGGACTTTGACGTCCTGAATCCAAATCCGGGGTCCGTTTTTTTCCAGAACGTCTGAGAAAAAAGATTTCAAGGTCATATGGAGGTCAAAATGGTCATGTGTAGTATAGTGATAAATTCGCTAAAATTGTGAAACTAATTTTATATCATTGAATTCTTAGTCTTTAAAAAGAATATGTGATAAAAAAGGGTCTCTCGGACTTAGTTTCGGAGATATAGCCATCGGAAGATCCGAATATATCTTCTATAAAAACCGCTATAAGCTGGGAACCCCTGGATGGATTTGAAAAATATTGGTGTCATATAAAAGGTATTTTGTTTTTGTTGGTGTTGTTGATTTATTTGTTGTTGTAATTGAAAAATTTCACAAAATTTCAAAAAAGGTCATAGCTCCAAAACTATGAATCCAATTGAAAATATATTCAAAACATTTTTATAGGCTGTCAAAATGCCTTTTATATGATACCAATATTTACAAATCCATCAAGGGGTTCCGAACTTATAGCAGTTTTCATAGAAAATATATCCGGATCTACCGATGGCTATATTTCCGAAACTATGTCCGAGATTGTCTTAAATCCATATGGAAGTATATATGTACATCCAAGTGGTTCTCTTAGACTTTCTCTGCTAAAGCTTTTAGTATCGGGTATACAATGGGCTCTTTCTCGGGGCCTAAGTTAATGATGACAACATGTTCATCTCCCGGATCTAACCTAACCTAACCTATGTCCGAGATACCCTTTTTGATCACATATTCTTTTTAAGGACTAAGAATTCAATGATAAAAAATTAATTTAAGAGTTTTAGCGAATTTATCACTAAACGACACATGAACCCCATATGACCTTGAAATCTTTTTTCTCAGACGTTCTGGAAAAAAACGGACCCCGGATTCAGATTCAGGCCGTCAAAATCCCTGGGAAACACAAAGTCTGGTCAAAACGCCATGACATTTTTTTTTTTTTTTGTAAACCTGTGTTATTAAACAAACGCGTTTTTTATCAAAAATATACTAGTACGAAAAATTTGCTTTTCTCGAGAAAGAAATGTATTTTCCTAATGGAGTTTCGAGACAAATTAATGATAAGGCCCATAGAGTGTTAAAAAAAGGGCAGTGGTGTATTTTAAGTACTTAACGATCTCTTATCTTATAATGGATATACATATTAATTACGGAATCTCTTTTGTTTTTTGTAAACCTGTGTAATTTTATTGGATCTACAAAATAAATAGTTGGAATTTGTTCTTTGACAGCTAAGATTAAGAAGTATTAGAAGAAGAAGAAAATATAATTAACATCTAAATATCATGAAAACAATCAAAACAAAGTAAAATTACAAAATTGGTGATGGATTACGAGTTCTGACAAATAAATCTTTATTTAATGAAGCTTATAGTTCTAAAAAAGAATGTCATCAAAAAGTTTCGTTCGGATCTAGTTTCGATAATACAACCATCGGAAGATCCGGATACAGCTTTTAGAAAAAGTTCGAAACCCTCTGATGAACATCGAAAAAATTGCTGGCATATGAAAAGTATTTTAATAAGCTATAAATTATTCGCACAAAAGTTTTTATGTAATATATAAAAATTAAATTTTGTTTTTCTGTTTGTTCGTTTTTTATGGACTCGTTATTTTAGATCAGGGGAAGGTTATAGGCTAGAAAAATAATCGATGCCCCTAAAAAACAAAATTCGACATACCTCAGAAAGTGCTTGACACAAAGGTACTAATAAAATTTGACACATATGTAAAAAAAGGCATCAACACGAAACTGTAAAAAATTCATCATAGATATGAAACCATTTGACGCGGATGAATAAAGAGTGGTACATATGTAGAATTAGAAGAAACATAAATTCCCTGTAAAAATATTGGAGAAAAAATTCGGAGAACAAATGTCAAAATATTCTCTCGCAAATTATTGCCAATAACCTTAGTATCCAATGAATTTCACCCTTCCGGAAAATTTATTTTTGAGGTTGCATGTCAGTGAGCCGACAAAAGTTATAGAGATAAAAATGACTAGCGAGGAATGCTCGGAAAAGTTATCGTTTTCGTTTTCGAAATTGTTTAAAAATCGCTAAAAAGAACGTCTGAAAATGTATGAGTTTTTTTTATTTTCCCTTACTGTGATTTCGTGATTTGGTTTCCAGTAGCTTGGTGCTACTTTATCGGCAATCCAACCACTTAATGCCCGTGTTGGTTGTGAACCAATGCTTGATATGGCCTCACTAAAATATGAAACACTATCAAGCACCATTTGTGCAGAGTGCGCTGGCCCTTTGGCACTGATGTTACCGCCTTTCCAAACGTGCACAATTTCAGAGCTAAAAAATATAAAAATAAAACATTCAATATAAGCAACAATAAGAACATGCAAAAAAATTAGCAATAAAGTTACCGAACAGAAGTAGCCTCCGGTGACTTATTTCCATACCAATACTGGCGTGATCGATAAATTTCACCACAATGTGGACATTCAATAACGGGGCCTTTCCAGGCGTACTTTGCCAAGCCATACCAAGAGCTATCATATTGTGTTTGAGTGCGTACTGTGACAACCACCTTAAAAAATAAGAGCATATTTAAACGAAACGTTGACTTTCATTTTATATCGCTAATCTAACCTCTTTTCCATTGGTGTGACAAGTTTTGCACAAATATACTTTATTTTCAAATTGATGTTGATAGTTGCAAGGATGTGTGTTCATGTGATTCTCACCGTCAATTACATGGCCCATCGAACGCTGACAACGACGACTGCATGACTCACAGTGTACAGTGCAAGTAAAGTACTGCTCTGGAAATGGATTAATTGCCCTTTCGACAATTTCACCTGAGAATTTAAGATTCAAAGCTTTCATTGCTTTGAATACAACTCCCGGTTGACGGGGTGAACGCACTGATGTATTTTCTATTTCCATGCGTATAGCAGAGATAATTTTGCTATAATCTGTTGGCGTATTGTTGTCTGTTTGTATGCCTACATATCGTAAGGAACTGAAAGCGTTTGTCTCCAGATTAAGGCGTGAAAAAGATTCACGTAGTTTATCCTCTGCACTTTCTTCTACGGCTGAAATTAATTTTATTACATTTTGATTAATTTTTGATTATTAGGGCCGTTTTCACAATGTTCAGTTAAAATTTAACTTTCAGAGTGCCAGTTAAAGTTCTAGTTAATGCTTAACTGGACATTCTGAAATTGGCCCTTAATCTTATAAATTCATTTAAGATTTGAATTTGCTGCCATTTGTGCGATAAAGTGTTGCCAACCCAAAAAGAAAACAGTTTGACAGCTGACAGTTTAGGGTTAGCAAAAATGTATCACTACACGAAAAAAACATTGTATTTGAAGAATATTTCAAAAACAATGAAAGTCTGGCTGCTACAGTTCTCAAATCTCGTAAAATATTGATAATATAAAACGTGTTGTTCCTTCAAGTTTTCTTTTTTTTTTTTTGGTTGGCAACACTTTACCGCACAAATGGCAACAAATTTAAATCTTTTGTGAATTATGGGACTCTCTTTACTTACAACTTTCCAGAGGTTTTGTATGCCGCGTCTCATGAAACACCAAAACAGCCGGTCCCAATGTTTTCGCTGTACCAGGTATAGCAAGTGATTGCAATGCTTGAGCAAAGTGTAAACAAAATGCTTTAGAAGCGGTACCTAAAAAATCATACATATCACTGTGCAAACGTTCAGAACGTGTACGGTAGATTACAATGTCCGAAATGGCAAGAATCTGCAAAAATTAAGAATTTTAATTTGTGTGAAAAAACAATTGAAAATGTAGTTTTCATTAAAAGTACCTTTAACAACATGCGCATACGCCTGTGGCTTTTTGCTGTAGTACCCAGCAAACCTTCGGTATCCAAGCACAAAACACCAAGATCATGTTGCATTGCCGCATAAACTCCAATTGTACAGGAATTCTGTTCTGGTGATGTCTTAAAAACACCTTCGCCACCAAAAAATGTATGGTTCATGGTATGGGATTTGCCATCACCTGTATTACCAAATATGGAAATCACTTTAATTTTGTCATTATCAGAACAACGTAGGTTTTTGCAAAAGAGTTCTGGTGTGGCAATCTGTAAATTTTCATCGGCATCCATCAGCAAAAAAGAGCGTCCCGTTGAGTGATCCTGTGTGCCATATTGTTGACCACCATTTGTAGTAGAAATAAATGGTATAGACTTGAAATCGGAATCACTGACAACATCGGGTTTCATTGCTTCGTCCTAGAAAAAAATTAAAGAGAATTAAATTTATGAAACTGCAAATTGATTGGTGGAATGTTTTATACTTGGAGAATATTTTAAAATTTTAGCATATAAAGTTACCGTCAAAAAAAAAAGGCTAGCATATACTTTCGAAGTGCAATATTTCGCCGTGTTAAGATCATCAGAATAGTTTAAAGTAAAGAAGTTTCAGTTTATTTTTTCCATTTCATGTTGCTATACACAGCAATTTTTGAGAAATATCATTTTTTCATAGAAAGAATCCGCTTGTAATATAGCGAAGTTGTAACAGTTTGGTTCGACGAAAATATATTATTTTTTTAACAAATATTCTATTTGAGACCCTTAGGGATACAAAGGTCAAATTAAAAAAAAAAACTAGTAAGGGTGTAACATTTGGCCTGGCCAAACACCTACCCTAACCCTACACTGCAGTATTTCGAAAATTTTGCTTATATGGAAGGTACCACGCCCCCTTGTCCGAGTTCACTCAGTTTTTGCTCAAAGGCTGTACTTACTATCCCTTGTGTCTATGTGTATTTTGCTTGCGTTATCACAAATAATGCTTTTAATATTACGTTTTGAACATATTTTTTGTATGGGCGGTAGGAGTGTCCGTTGAACGCTCGCCACCTTCATTTTCAAAAAAGGTTCAATAATGACATACTAGTAACTTAAAATGTCACAGTCACATGCTCAGAATGGTAATTTTGCTTCAATTTCTGAGTATATTGAACTTTGTAAGCGAAAAATTGGATGTCTTTATGAAAAATTCACACCTGGCTAGTGCGACTAATGTTCAGTTGCGACGATGATCTATGGCGAATTGATGTTCTCAGGTTTATTCGCATATTTTCGGCAACAACAGCAATATTCTCAGTTGATGCATTATTTTAAACGATATTTCCTTTCAAAATTCCCGCTGTTACATCTACACAGAATCCAATATGGAAATAAGTTTTCAAAATTACTTATGAAACAATGTTTAAGCTTATATCGATCTATTTTGTATAGTAAAAGTTCATATGAAACTGTGTTTCTGTCACTTTTTTAAGCACGTGGAATTAAAATAAAAACTAGCAGTTGGCCCACCCTTTATAAAGAAAAACCTTAAATCAATCTTCAATTATAATAAGGTCAATCACATTTTCTACATATACCCGTATGGTAAACTGGGGCACATTCATGTTTGATGCATATTCGGCTTTGCAGTTTTTACAAAAAAAGCAATGCGGAAATCAAAAATCCTAGGAGTTAAGGATATAGGTGTCATATAGATCCAATAATCATGTATTCCACTTTTAATAATTGAGTTAGCACCCGATTTTGTACCCCACTTTTAAGAGCTTTCGCTATGCATAGCCTTGCTGCTGACGCATTTAATTTCTTCTTTGGTGGGGGTCTCGACACAAGACCCTGCTCGCCTTGGCAGAGACCAAGAGGGACAACTTTCGTCCTGAAGCGATTTTTATCCTTCCGGTTTTCTCCCATTTCTAAAAAAAGAAAATAAAGATGTTGGCAAGGGCTGCTGAAGCACTACCCCCCTTTTATAGCGGAAATTTTGCGGAAGCTCAACGTGAGCAAATGAAGAGATGGTATTAAATGCCTCAAAGGGAACCCCTCTGATGTAATACCAAAAAAGGTTTCCCATGGGGGAGGTATTCTTGATGAAGAAGAGCTGTTTAAATCGATATTACGTTAAGGAGAGTCAGACAGTACGTGCACCAGTGACGATCGGGCCTAAGAGCGCATAAAAAAAATCGCAAAACATTCATGATTGTAAATGGTCCCTATCGAGAAAGGAATATATTTTCGAGAGCGGGTTTCTAGACAAAATTATGATAAGGCGCATTATATTTTCTTAAGCCTAAAACGCCAATCATGGTGTTCAAATAAAATATCTTAATGGGACGACGTAGGGTACTCTTTTTTTTTTTTTTTTTGCTGAAATCAATAGTCCTAAGTCTCCTGAGTAAAATGATACGCTTTTTAATATCGAAACCTTGACACTTCGGTTTTTTATTGGGCAAAATGGGTTAATAGATAGTTTTCAAAGATTTTCTAAGGAAAGTAAAAAATATGTAAATGAAATAAGATTTAAAATAGCCATTTTGTATTTGTATTTGGCAATGCTGATTCCGAATCCAGTCTCAAATTTGCTGTATCTTTTATGGTTTTTGAGATAAAGTAACTTAAAAAAACTTAATGCTTTGCAATTTTTGAAGCAATATAACAAGACTATGCTATTTTCAATTATGAAACGTGATATAGTGGTTGAAAGCTTCAGCCTTTCTCTTCAAAACGTAATTAAAATTATACCGACATCCTTTTTTTCTTCGGAGATATATCCTAAAATGTTAAAAAATCCAAAAAACACGTTTTTACAATATTTCAGTTCACGATATTTCGGAGGATAAAGGTGATATCGACATAATTAAAATTGAGAAGAAAAAAGTGAAACTGTAAAAATAGCATAGTCTCGTTATATTACTTCAAAAACAGCAAAAAAAAACAGTGTTTTTTGCACTTTTAAGTTACGATACCTCAAAAACCATAAGAGATACAGACCGGATTCAGAATCAGCATCGCCAAATACATCTAAAACGGCTAATTTAATCCCTATTTCATTTACTTATTTTTTACTTTCCTTAGAAAATCTATGAAAACTATCTATTAACCTATTTTGCCCAATAAAAAACCAAAGTGCCAAGGTTTCGATTTTAAAAGCATAACATTTTACTCAGGAGACTTAGGACTATTGATTTCGGAAAAAAAAGGGTGCCCTACGCCCATTAAGATATTTTATTCACCGTGCAACAAGCGTTTACAGTTTTTAAATATGCACAGTAAAAAGTGATAGTTTACTTTTGATTCCATTCGGTATTGATTTTAAACTGCTTTGGTATTAAATTCAAAATTTATTCCAAAAATGGTTGAAATTTATTCCGGTAGGTTTTAATTTTATCACAAAAAAATATTTACTTTTAAACCATTTAGTTTTTTAAATTTTTTAATACCAAAGTAGCTTAAAAACAATCCTAAAATAACTTTAAATTCAAAAAACTAATAATTTTTAGTTTTAAAATAAGTCCAAGAAAAGTATTAAAATATTCTCTGCGCCAATTTTAATACTTCTGGTTTCGAAACTAATGCCATCAAAGTTTTAATTTAGCTTGGAGAGACTTTTTAGTTTCAAAATTTGAAAAACTTTATTTATGAAAAGAGCATAAAAAAAGAGCGAGAACAAAATAACAAAAAAAAAAATTTCTTTTTCAATTGTTTAAATACAAATTTCACACAACTACGTCAATACGTTTGATAGCCGAGTGAGCTAAAGACTCCGTAATTTATGTACACAAGATGTTGTACCCTTGGTTCGAATCTCAGTATGGATTGCTTGTTTTTTTTTTTTTTCAATTAAATTTAAAATTTTTTTTTTCATTTTTTTCCCTCTCTTTATTTATTCCAAAATAGTTTAAAACTAAAACTTTTTTTGGCTTTGTTCTATATAAATACTTTTTTTGGTTTTAAAATTAAACTAAAATTTTTACTGTGTGTTAATTGATATCGATAATATGAAGATTTTTATTTTTGGAGCCGAATTTGCCCCCGTTTACCATAAGGGCCTTGCCCACTTTGCAAAATAATAAAAACAATTTTTTAAATTTGATTGCTTATCAGTTAAATAGAAGTAACGACGAAAATAAGTTATCATTTATTACGAAATCTTTATACAAATTTACAACAGCTGATTGCAGTAAACTTAAAACGTAGGTAGGTTGATTCCGAAAAAAGTGGGGGGGACAAAGAGAATAGAATATTTGTTTAAGTTATATGCAGTAGGTAGTAATAAAATTAAACATGCATACGAACACGTTTGCTGGAATAATGAAAAATATATGAAAATAAACAAAATTACAATAAATATAATAAAAAAAGAGTTCAATAAAATAATTTTCCAACAATTGCAAACAACAACAAATAACAAAAGGTTCATGTATATAGTACATACATATATATACGTATATAAATGTATAAACAAAAACACTTTTTTTCTGTTTATTAATGTAAACAAAGAAAAATCGCAAATAAATACAAAATAAAAAATGATCAACGAAATGCTTATCTTCTAAAAAGCAAAAGAAAAAAGAAATAAAGGTACCAAAAAGAATTTGATGGTTAAAATATGGATATGATTCATTCTTAAAAATTTATGAATTAAACATTAGAAGTCAAACCGAACAAAAATGGTAGTGAATCATCTTTTAACTGATACGATTTTAACAGGCAAAACTAAGTGTCAATGCTTTACCATCATGGTCTATAGAATCAATCAAAACTGAAGCACCTTTGCGGCAGATGCATGTTTTCAAAGTTTTATAGACCAGTTTTGCAAACTTTGAGGTAGAGTACATTTCTCCACACTTTTCTTTTTAAATAATTTCACGCTGTGACATTTAAAAAAACTGCTTTCAGCTGAAACAAATACGTTAATTTTTAATAATAAAAAGTATTATTAAATTAAAATTTCGTCATTTGTATACTACACTTCCACCTATGTACATATATACCCACCTCTGATATGGATTGAAGAAAAGCCATTTTTTTGTTGTGCGAAAATCAACGCAAAAGATTCGTTTTTGTTGACGTTTCTTTGAAAACATTAACCCGGTTATATGTTACGGCAAGGGGAAAAAACTCGCAGCACTACGCGACAATATAAGCGGCGATGACAACGACGACTACGACGACCAGAAGACAACAGCAACGACGTATTTCACTTGTTGAGATTGAAATTGCGTTTAATTACCCCGTTCAAAATTGTTAAGAATTCAAACGTTTGCAAAAAATAATAAATAACTTTTGATGACGCGCTGTCAGTGATGGTTAAGGGTGTTTTTATATATGTAATTTTTTTTTTTTCAGAAAAATTTAAATTTTTTGTTTCAAATACTGAACAATCATAAAAATTAATGCGCGTCACGGCTCGTTTGAACTTGGTTTTTCCTTGATGTCGGCAGACTCTAGGTTTTTTAACACAAAGTTATTCACTGGGGTCCAAATAAGAAGAAAAAGTTTTATTTTTTAAATCGGTCATAGAGTTAATCGATTTTCAGGGTCGAATTTCAGTTACCAAATTCACATTTGTTCACATTGTTTCTGTATCAAAAAAAAAAAAATAAAAAAATAGGTTTGACAAAAATTAATTGAAAAACTGAGCATGCAGTTAGTTTTCAGTTTATTTGTAGATTCAAAAATTTGAAAATTTTAGCTGATCGCGTTAACGAGATATTGTATTTTTGATAAATTTTTTTAAAATTTTTTTGTTGAAAAATCATTTTTGATGCCTAATCCGAATCTGGCCTCAGAATTGCTATATCTCGTATGGTTTTTGCGAAATCACGAAAACAAACTCCTTGTGTCGCGTCCGTTACTTTTTTAAAGTTAATCTATATATTAGTAAGCAACACAAAAACTTGTCCAACTTTTTTTATTATGTTAGAAATGGACTACGACTTTTAATTATACACCATTAGAAAGGTATTTGCGTTTAAATGTGCACAAAGTTAAAATTATGTTAATATTTTGACTTTAAACCAAGTAAAATTATATACAAATTTTTCAATATTTACAACAACAAAATACACGGTCACAAGGAGCTGAAAAAAGTATAAAGTACAAAGGTTAGGTTAGGGTGGCGGTTATTGCGTGAGCAAAAACCTCACACAGACCAACTAGGTCCATAGCGTTAAGCACAAAGAGAAAGACAAAAAGCATATCACTGACTTCATGTTTTTTGTTTTGCTTATTTTTCGCTTGATTTATACCACGGATGATAAATGAGCTTTTCTATTTCGTACTAAATAGCAAAAAAAAGTACAAAATGTCCAAAAAGTACCAAAATTATTTAATACATTTGTGATCAAATTTTGACCACTGGGCAATTATTAATTTATTTAGCTCATAATTCTACAAATCAAGAAAGTTCTGGTACACAATATTACAGCGAATTAAACTGGATGCTTCAAAACAATCGATTCTGTCTTTAAGGCCTGTTACAAAAGGGCGTTTCAACGGAAACATTTCCTATTTGTCACACACGCTACTTTTCTAAAGTTAATTTTTATTAATTTATTTAGCTTTTAATGCTGTAAACTAAGAAAATTCTTGTACAAAATATTACAAAGAATTAAACTGAAAATTTTATTTTTAACGTTTCTTGCAAAATTTCACAGATATGAGGGATCAACTTTTTTAGAGCGAAAATAGCACATTTGTAACGTCGCACCCGTTACCATCAATTTAGTACAAAAAAGCATTGAAATTAATTTTTTTTTTAATACTTTTATTTGTTGACAAGATCGGGATAGTTTACACTTTTAAAGTTAAGACACCTTTTTGGCGTTTTTATCCACATTTTCTTCAAATGTAAAAAATTGCCCTGAAACTGTCGCACCCGTTACTATGGAAATGCCCTATAACAATTCCATAGTTTTTAAAAAATTACTTTTGTTCTACAGTA
The DNA here is from genome assembly GCA_951812925.1 of Calliopum simillimum. Classification (NCBI taxonomy): domain Eukaryota; kingdom Metazoa; phylum Arthropoda; class Insecta; order Diptera; family Lauxaniidae; genus Calliopum; species Calliopum simillimum. The sequence goes on from OX638372.1 coordinate 89,899,752, forward strand.
CCAAGATTAGACCTAAAAGTTATAGTGTTCGTTAAGTCAACTTACTAACTTTTATCAGATGTTTTATTTATCATTCTGCCAGACGGTGTTTGTAGTGAAATTTTGACGTTTCAATGATTTGTTTTCTTTTTGAACATTTAAGCATTAAAACTAATTTTCTTAATTTGCAATCCGTGAGTGAAAATTAGAGTGCTATCGAAAATTATGAAGTTGAGTCGTTTAAAATTGTTGTATGTATAAAAATTACATTTTATTTAGATTAAATGGATTGATTTTATAAAAATGTTTGTGCTTTTTTCTAAGAATATTTAAGACATTGACTATTTTCTATATTATATTATATGAGCCATTTATTTTGAAAGTGGTCAAGTGCATTTTTGGAAAAAATATAGATAGTGATATTTTAGATAAAACTTAGTATGATCTTTCATTCTATACATGTTATTAAGTAACTCACTTAAAAATTCTTAAAAAAATTTTAACGGAATTATAAATACTAGCAACAATACCCAGTGGTCACAATTCGACCAAAAATAAATTAAATAATAGAAAAGCTCATTTATCATCCCAGGTACAATGTCACGCAAAAGTAAAAAAAAAAAAAAAAACATGAAGTCAGCGCTTCGCTTTTTGTCTTTCACTTTGTGCGTTATCCTATTTTAAGCTCTATGTGTGTTAAAAAATTCTTAATGTTATTTGGGAGAACACGCCCTGATAAGGTGGTATCACTTACCACCGCAAAACGGTATTGAATCTAATTCCAAATAATTAGCTATACCAAATATTAATAAATAACACAAACAACAATTGTGACATGAAGGAAACGTATAAAGAGCACAAAACAAAACTGGCAATAAGTCGACTTCGTGATAGGGCAACGATGGTGCATCGGTCTGAGTACTGGTCGCTGCGTTTGAGAGATTTCGGACAGGTTCAAATCCCGGCTCAACACAAAAATTTCCAACTTGCAATTTTTTAATTATAATCAATTAAATATTAGACAAGTAAATTTAAAAAAAGTTTCGAACATTTAGCACAATTTAATATCACATTATAAGTTTGTGGCACGGCATGTTTGTTTTTTTTAATTACTTAGAGACTTTTTTAATATTCAATTAATTAATTTTTTATTTTCTTTACAGAATCTCTGATATCAGTTTTTTTATAAAGGCACTCTAAGAATTTTAAATAAAAACAATAACTGATACATATACGTATGCATGTATAGATGACATAGTAAATATGTTTTGAAATGTGCGAACGCGGACAAGAAACCGATACTCGCAATACGCGGTGTGCAAACAAAACTGCGATAAGCAACCGAATGTTTCAATGCAAAAGAGACGACTCAAATTTGATTTCATTGTCTATGAAATAATTTACATTTTTTTCTTTTTTAATATCAATAATCATTTTTACAATTTTTGTTTTGTTTTTATTTTCCGTACGTTCGGAATTACGGCTGCAATGCATTTTATCGTAAAGAACAATATGAGTATCTACTTTACATTCAAAGAAGGATAACGAAAAAAAAAAAACAATACTTATATCCATGTTATCTTTAGATAAATTGAGAAAAATAAATAAATTGATAAAAGAAGAATGATAAACGAAAAGGATGGAATTGTAATATGACAAATTGGAGCAGGCAGCCGGCAATGACATCTCTGTTTGTCTGGTTCCATTTAAATTTTATCGTTGTATTTTTATCTCTTTTGCGCTTTGCTTGATGTGCAATTGTCCGTCTGCTTTATTATTGTGCTGTTTGTCTTTCGTATCTTTATTTAAATATTGCAAAAAAGATATAAAGGAAAGTCAACGACTGCTAAATAAAGGAAATGTGCACCAAGGTTAATATAAGTTTAAAAACTTTATTAAAAGATGCATCCTTTTAAAATAAAAAACACCCTTTATATATGTATAAAATTCTATAAAAACTATTTTGACCTACACGACGCATGGTTAATTTTTCATTTGGTTTGTTAATTACAGAGGTACTAATTCTACAGGAGCTACTTAAAGGGAAAATCCCAAAACAAAAATGTTTCCTTATTGCAGAGTCTTTTTTTTCGACACAAAAATATTGTGAAAATGTTGACTGAACAAAGTATTTGCGATACTTATTGTTCAAAAAAGCAAAAGGTACTATAAAAAAACAAATTAATTTTGGAAGAAAACACGCCAAGTGTACCAGCAGTATTGTAGTTTCATGCGCTAAATGAGAATTTTTGGCTTTTGAACGCCCACTATAGGCAAAACGTTTTTTTTTTTTTTCTCAAGAAGAAGGCATCTCACGAACAAAATGTGCTGGGCATAAAATGCTTACAATTGTTCAAGCCAAAAACTCTCATTGAGCGCCCGAATCCCTTCTTGAATCATGTACTATTTTATATCTTAAAAAAAAAATTCAAAAGTATTTTCATATTAAAAAAAAATTTTGGTGAAAAAAAAATTTTATCTTAGAAGTCATATTTTTTTAAAAAATAATAAGATAAGTTATTTACAATTCTGAGTCTACGAACTTTGATGCAAGCAATGAATTTTTGAAAAAACACCCTTTCTATGAAAATCACAAATAATCTCAAACTTCAACACCCTGTATTTTAACAACAAATGAAACTAGGATTATTAATGTTGCACATCAGAACTATAATATTGCCAAATTTGCGCTAAATTGGTCACTTAAAAACTTTCAGTTAGTACACTTGGCGTGTTTTCCGTCTTATATAAAACAGTGCGGTAAAATCCGAACAGATAGTAAAGATGAATTCAAACTATTTAGCGCAAAAGCGATCAATCGAAAAAAAAAAGGGGCTAGGTACCATTTAAAAGTGCACTTCATCAGAGGAAAGGTTTCTTAGAAGATGTTATTTAATTTAAATTGATTCGATTAGCGTGGAGTCGGCCAGAAAATGTAAAAATCAAACACAGGCTACTTCAACCTTTCGCATCGGACAGAAGACAAGGTAGAAAAATAGTCAAATGGTCAGGGGATATGTTTCCTACCACGGTGATCGTCATGCAGCACTACTACAATGTTTAACGGGAAACGATATAAGCTGACACTAGCGGTAAACTTCACTTCCATTGAGAGCACGGCGCACAGTGGTCTATAAGAGAGCGCTAGCCGGTCATAACTCCGAAAATTTGAGTATTAAAAGTTATATTTTTTTTGCACAAATTTAAAGTTAAATATCTAGATAACACATTTCAAGTACCAGAATACCAAGAAATAATACCAGTTCTGAGTTTTCGCGACTTAAACTTGATGAATTCAGAAAATAGTAATTTTTTCCAAAAATCTCTTAAAATATGTGAAAGTTTAAATGAGTGTATCTTTTAAACTAAGTGGTCTTACCTCATGAAACTTATTCTGAGAAGAATTTGATCTATTTGCTGAAGATTTGCATACTTAGAAGTTAGTTTTTTTTAATACAAAAAGGATATCCTAACCTCTAATTTCATTTCGCAAATTTATGAATTTTGCACTCTGTGGACTATAACTAATATGTTTCATGGAGTTGCAACGGCTTAATCATTTAAGTGTGTAATATCAGGTTTTTTGAAGGTTCTACGCATTTATCTGATTCCCCCATCACTCCTCTTCATGGACTACGGTGAGTTTTTCTTCAGCGACTTTTCTGTATTCTTGCAACGCTCCAGTTTCGTAAAACTAATAACAACCAAAGTGTCTGAGGTAAAACAATAAAATTCTATTTCTGATATAGTATTAGCAGCATCTATTTATTTGTTGAAAATTGGCGTGCTCGGGTCAAGGACACGCCCGCCTCCTATATAACCAAAAATTTAAAATCACTATAACTTCGTAAATATTTCAAGTACAAAAATAATATTAAATATCTGAGTTAGTATAGATAGCATTAGGTCACTTTGTGAAATTGAACGTGATCGGATTAAGGACACGCCCACCTCCTATATAACCAAAATCGCCATAACTTTGTGAATATTTCAGATACAACAATAATATTTAATATCTGAGTTAGTATTGATAGCATTAAGTCATTTGGTGAAAATGGGCGTTTTTGGGTCAAGGACATGCTTGCCTCCATAAGGGACCAACATTTTAAATTGCCATAACTCCGCGAATATTTCAAGTACAAAAATTATGTCTTATATCTGAGATATTATCAGTAACAAATATCTATTTACTATTTTTGTTGCTAATTTAAAAACTTAGGCAAAATTGCATTGCGTTAAATCATGTTAAGTAGGCAATTACTTTGTCTTTCAATCAAAAAACGAGCGAGTTTTTTCAATTCGGCAGTGATTTTGTTATTACCGAATTCGTAATCAGCGACCTCAAAAACCCGTTAAGCCACAATTTTGTCGTAATATAATCAACTTTTTAGAAAGTTGTCCGCCATTTTGGATCCGCCATTTTGTTTACAAAAAAGATGATACCGAATTCGTAATCAGCGACTTCAAAAACCCCTTTAGCCTCAATTTTGTTGTGATATAATCAAGTTTTTAGAAAATTGTCCGCCATTTTGGATCCGCCATTTTGTTTACAAAAAATATGATGCTGAATTCGAAATCAGCAACCTCAAAAACCCCCTTAATCACAATTTTATCATGATACAAATAATTTTTAAGAAAATTGTACGCCATGTTGGATCCGCCATTTTGATTTTTAAAAAATCGTTTTCAGATTTAGAGTCAGCGACCCCCAAAACATAGAAACTGATATTTTTTTTTATAAAAAATAACCAGAAAAGAGTTATGACCAGCTAGAATAGCATTCTAGACCACTGTGCGGCGCGTAGATATAAACCTTTATCAATTGCTACGAAAATAAAGATAGATAGGGCACAATAACGGAAGTGAACATTTTTTTTCAAAATCTTTGGGAAAAGTTAAAGGCATTAGCAATCGTGCACGTTGAAGTAGTTTTGTGGTGGTTCTATGCTCCAAGAGGATATAAAAGATACAAGATAGAGTATAACGTAACAAATATAATAAACATATACATTAGGCCGGGTCAATTTGTTCGGGGGGCAAAAAATTGGCAAAGAGTATAGCAACAAAAAAATCTATGGAAAATTCTAAAAAACTTAGCCCAAGAAACCATGGGTCTAAAATCAATATAGAAAAATAAAAAATTCAAATCTTTTTTTGCTTGTTTCATATAAAATTATTCAAAGTAATATTTGAATTTTGTGGTTTTTTTATTGAATTTTAAAGTACTACATCAAAACATCAACGCAATTTTCGGCGGCTCGATATTGATTTTTGCCCCATGGTTTCTTGGGCAAAGTTTTTTAGAATTTTTCGTAGATTGATTTGCTGCTATAGTCTTTTCCGCAAAAAAATTTGACCCGGCCTGATATACATACATAACCATATAGCTATTGAGTTCTATTATTAAAGAATATTCTTCTTTTATAAAAAAAAAAACTAATTGAGGGGGTTGGAAGCAAAGGGGTACAAGTGACAAAAAGTAAATTTTGAGTAAAATACAGTTAAAGTCAATGTTATATAGTAAATTCCAGTGTGGGTTAAACATTTCAACTTAACTTGTTTTAGAACCCTTGAAGTATCCTCTGTCCAACGTATTTTTCAAAAATTTCCTAGTTATCACCAGTAAAAAGTTATTAATACTTTACTGAAAGCCTACTGCACTTGTACCCCTTTGCTTCTAAACATCTGTAAATAAATTTTCGTATTTGAACAAAAACATTTTATACAAATTTTTGTTCTAATGTAAAAAATAATTTTCAATCGTTTGGAAGCAAAGGGGTACAAGTACAAGGGCTTTTAGTAAAGTACTAATAACTTCTGAAAGAGAACCCCTAGAAAAATTTTAAAAAATACATCAAACAGAGAATTTGTCAAAGATTCTAAAAGTTGGGGCAATTCGTTATTTCTTAGGCTGTGTGAGCTGTTATGCATCGTTAACTTTACTATTTATTTACTACAAAAAAAAATTTAAGTCACTTGTACCCCTTTGCTTCTAAACAAAACTGTAATTTTGTTAACTGGCTTTTCTGCATCGTGCTCTACAGAGGCCTAGGACCTTAAAAGTTAAATTATTATTTTTGTCCCAAATAAATTAATGCTCGCTCTATATATTCCTGTGCTTAACTCAATTTTTCGCATATTGTCACTTGTACCCCTTTGCTTCTAACCCCCTCAATTGTTAAGATTAAACAAAACAAATACGAAATACTCTCTGTCTGTTTAGTTAATATGCCTCTAAAAACTCCCCTTTCTCTAATACGCAATAATAATTTCAAAAATTTCATACGCAAAATTCAGCTGATTATTGATAACTAAGGTCATTCCATACTAATTTAAATATAATTAATGCCAGCTTGTATTTGCACCCGTACACCCAAAATGATAACAGCTCATAAGTGATATGATCGATTAAAGGTCAACAACGCGTTAGAATTGTAGATGAAAGCCATTAAAAAAGGGGCGCGGCAATTATTGATTGAAAACATTTACCAATTACATATATTTTACAAAGTGGGCAAATGCGAGTAAACTCAAAGTCCTGTCATTATCAGTTTTAAAGAAGAATACAATAATAAAATATAATAAAATAAAAACAAACTTGAATGAAATAAAATGAAAAGACATCAGGGAATACATATGTATCTATAATTAAAGTAGCCAACTTATTTCGAGTGAATATCAGGAGATTCTTACCCAAATATTAGGAGTTTGATTTTAAAATCAATACAAGTAAAAATACAACAAAATTTCCAGTTTTCGATTTTCCATCTATTCAAAACAGACGGTGTAAAGAAATATATAACTTTATTAATCGTCCCCAATCGACATTGCTCCCGGACTTTTTTGGATCAACATTGATCCGTCAAAATCGCATTTTTCCTGAAATTCGGCCTTCGGCCGGATATCAAAAACAATCAGGAGACCAGATTAAAAATCAGAGGTCTCCTGAAAAAATCAATAGAGTTGGCAACTTTATGTCTGATCCTAACTCCTTATTCCTTAGAGTAGCAAAAGGCCAAATGTAACGTCTTCGTTACAAAAAGTACAAAAACGGGTTAAATTTATTCCAGAAAAGTTTAAAATTTATTCTAAAATAGCTTGAAATTAATACTTTTGTGTCATTGTTCTATATAAATATGTTTTTGGTATTAAAATTAAACTAAAACTTTTACTGCGTGGCTTTACAAGAAAGTATTTAAAAAAATTACAATTTTTAACATAACAGTCCAAATTGCAGTATTTTTATTAAAGTATCACATACATTTAAAGTTGCGCTATCAGCTGGTTCCATCATTAGCATAAAGGTTTACCAACCGCAAAAATAAAGACTTCTTAACATAATAACAAAAATAGCAACAAATTCAGAAGCTTTTTTTTTAAATGCGCATTTGTTAATTTGATAAAAAAACATGATTTAAACATTTATTTCAGACGCCAACGAACTGTTTTGTTTTGTTTTTTCTTATGATGCTCATTGATACTTGTTTACAAACAAAGTAAACTTGAAGAAAAACTTAATCTAGAAGGGTTGTAAGAAGCTTTAAGTATAAAGTTAATAATAAAAATAAGTATTAAGTGTAATATGAAGACAAAGTCATAAAAACAAACTCTCAACAGCAAAGTGCTTCAAAATTGCAAACAAAGAAAAAGTTAATGTCGAAAGAATAAATACAATAGTTAATATGTTCCAATATTTGTATTCACTGGCAAGTGTGTATAATAATTCAAGCTTTTGAAGGTTTTTTTAATTTAAATTATGGCTAAGAAAATGTTTAAAACAAATCAAAAGATGAAAACAAACGAGAAAAAAAAAACCAAAACAAAAAGTAAAAACTCAATTATATGTTACTACTTTAGCTGTATAAATACTTAGCTAACGTTAAATAAGTTAAAAGTTGTTTTTTGCCCTAGGTGCTTAAGAATTTACATTAAATAACCACACAGCTATATGTTAAAAACAAAATTCTGCAGTTGTGACATATATTTTGCTATATAAATTTTGTTGCGAAACTCGAATCAAATATTATATTTAGTCTATCAGGTCAGGATTTCGAGATATTCACTATATAATCATATAAATCAAAATACTGTCCTCACAGGCCAATTCCGATATCGGATTTGAAAAAACCGAACAATATCTGATCAATTAAATTTTGTAAATGCTCTTTTTTGTTTTTGTTTTGTATAACAAGATGAGACATCTTTTTTATCCATAAAACCTGGTATGGCAGTTGAAAGTACCAGTCTTTTACTTCAAAACCCAATTTAAATTCTATCGATATCTATTTCTTCCACGAAATATCGTAAACTGAAACGAAAATACGTTTTTTTAATGCTTTTTAACTTTTTAGGCAAGGGGGCTTGAAGAAAAACAACTAGCACTATCAAATGCAATACCATGTTTAATTGTCTTGTTATATCGCTTCGAAAAATTATGTTTTTATCGCTTTTAAATAGTTTAGTATTTATATGGGCATTACCTAGTGTCGAACGTGACCGTCGAACACATTTAAAGTGAAAAAAAGTCAAAATAAGAAGGATTTTTGTTTTGAGAATAGGTTTACCTTATAGTTTGTAATTAGCCCTATAATTCGTGCTTAAGGTTGATTTTGGATTTCGTTTCCAAGATAATTGCCAAAGACCAAGGCGTTCCCACGAGACAAAAACAGAAGTGATTTTCGCGGCCAACAATACAAACGCGGATTTCAAGAAAATTTGAGGACATATAGCAATGTGACTAGTTTAAGATTGTTTTGCATTGATGTCTTTTAAAATGCTTTAGATTTTACCCAAAATGACTTATGCTTTTTTTATTTAATTTTAATCCCAGGACGTGTCGCATGGGACATTTTTTCAACTATACAAATTTTAGATGGATTTCCCGGTGTACATTATTTGTCTCGATCCGTTTTACATTTGTACCAAATCTCATTAGTGCCGATTCTTTTTTTAGGGGCGCGGCATCACCGATTTTCCCAGTAAACATTATTTGTACCGGCACTGAGTACTTTGGGACCTTAAGTTAACTTAAGTCAAATTCCTAAATTGATGCATCGTAAAACTGCAAATTTCCGCGCCAAAATTTCCAAATGTGCACATATGTTATAAACTCCAATGCCCATTATTAAGAAAATATGGAAAAACCAGACAGTCAGACCAATTAAATACACTTACCTTGACAAAGGTCAACGAATTCATCGGTTCCATTATCGATGATTGCGTCTCACAATTATTTTCCATTCTATACATTGTTCTTTAGATTCTTAGCAATCGGATTTTATATTAATTTACTGAACGAATCTCCTTCGTATAAAATATCGTACAATTTCACAAGTAGGTATGATAAAAAAATCATTTAATGCCCAAAATTAGTCACGACTGCAAATGTCGCTACTTCTTGCTCCGCATGGAAGAAGACGAGACTCCGTTGGTCAAGACAGGGGGGACAAAGATGAAACCAAAAGGAAACTATTATTTTTTTTTTTTTTTTAATTTCGTCTTCTATGTGCCACTCCCTTAAATTTTCCAACAAAAAAAAACACTGCAGTACGTTAGTAGGTAGCAATCCTGCACACTTTGTTATTTTTGTAATTTATTTTGTAATATTATCACTCTATATGCTTTTTTTTAACACTAATTTATTTTTAAAAATTAAAATTTGTCTGCGTTTCGTCGCTATCGTTAAAGAAAATGATTAACGAATGACACACGAAAAAGAGACGAAAATATAAAAAAAAGCAACTGTCATGTGTTAGTGCTGCCAGCCTAAATCAAAAATTTTTAAATACAAAATATTAATCAAGGCCTTTTACATTATCAGTCTAGCCATCAAACTAATCATCAATATGTCAGACCGATGTGTTTATATGTTCAATAAACTGTCAATATTTAGTGTGCTTTGTACACCACCGAGGAAAACAGCGGAACAAAGTTTTATGATGGAAACTGATATGCTGATGAAAATAACAGAATATATTTCTATAAAAAATAGTGAAAACATCAAAATATACACTAAAAATTTATTTAAATGGGATTACAGCAACAATTTGTAATTTTTTAACCCACTTTATCACCAAAAAAATGGGTTTTGGCCATTTATTAAAATTTTTTTATTGAAATCAATTTTTTAGATTAAAAATAAGAGTCTTTGATAAAAGTGTGGTCTGACCTTTCTTTGAATTTAAAAAGATTTTTGGCTCAAATTTAGCTTTCGCAGGTAAGTTGGAACGTGTGAACGGCACACAAGTCATGCCTTCAATCTATCGCTTGCATTTCACTCTTCAAATGCATTTATATTGCATGAAAATTATGAATGTTTTCATTTATCTATTTTGGAAAGTATGCAAAAGAAAAAACAATTCAGATGAAAACAAATATTTGCTATTTGCGATAAAAAATGTATGCACAAACTTTCCAGCTTGCACGAACTAGGTTTTCGCAGGTAAGACTGTACGTGTCGACGACCATTTAGACGTCAGCGCTTAGTTTAACACAGATAAATTTACGTGTTTAAATTCTAAAAGGGAGTACAGACTATCGATCAAGTTCGTCAGTTTTGCTCAGATTTCCCGTTTTTTGCGTGTGTGGCTTGGCACGTAAAATTTGTTGGCAAGAGGAAGGAAATGGTGCTTTCATTTCCCTTCGTTTGCCAACAAACTCGAAGTGCTGCCCTTCGTGTGACACCACACTTGCATTTTTGTTTTAAAATCTCATTGACAATTGATGTACTTTTTTGACAATTCAAAGTGTCAAAAAAGTACATCAATTGTCAATGAGGTCATAACAAAACAGGAGAAAGCAAATCCCTGAACCTTTTTTGGCAAAAATTAACGGGTAAAGTACAAACGGCATCACTGAACTTTACCCGTTAATTTTTGCCAAAAAAGGTTCAGGGATTTGCTTTCTCCTGTTTTGTTATGACCTCATTGACAATTGATGTACTTTTTTGACACTTTGAATTGTCAAAAAAGTACATCAATTGTCAATGAGATTTTAAAACAAAAATGAGATTGATGACGATTGCTGATTTGCAAGTGGTTGCGATAGGACGTGTTTTTCTGTGATTTGTGATTTAATAAATTCAACTTGTGTAAATTAATTATTCGCCATTTTGAGCTGCGAGGTTGGAAAATTTTGTAAGTTTTTTTAAAAACTTTTTTTATGATTTTTCAGCACCGTGCATTTGTTTTGCATTAACGTTTTGTAGTGTTATTTTACTTATTTATTTTTTCATTTATAGTGGTTAAATTTCTTTTTTATCTTTTTTGTCTTACCGCTCATTTTTTGTTTTTGCATCGCGTTTTTTGCGCTAAAAGTAGCACAAAATGGTGTGGCCTGCGGACTACATCATACGTGAGGCAGACATTGATGGGAAAAATGAGGTTAGGGCTCCCCGGCCTCGTTGTTATTTGGACATTGATTATCCCAGATCTTTGGAAATAATTGTTCAATCTAAGGATAATTCTTCCTTAAATGTAATGGGTATTAGTAAACATATTTATGCTAAATATAAAAATTTGGACATTTACTTCTTAACAAAGAAGAAGTTGAAGGTTGTCACCCAGGTTTTTGATGTGGCCAACAAGATTGCCTCCGACGTTTTTTTACTTGAAAACTATAATACATACATTCCTTCAGAATTATGTGAGGTGAAAGGGGTGGTTCCGATCCCTATTTCATACTCTGAAAAAGAGATTTTTGGAAAGAACATGATGCAGTATGGGACTTTGTCTAAATACTGCAAACTAACGGAAGTGAAGCGTTTAAATAGGAAGGATGCTGCTAATCCGAGTGTTCGAATCGATTCTGACTTGGTTCTGATTTGCTTTTCGGGGAGAATTTTACCGTCTCATGTGCATCTTGATGGGGTGAATTTTCCTGTTAATCCGTATCGGGAGAACGTCATGCAGTGTAGGAAATGTTGGAGATTCAACCATTCAGAACGTGCGTGTAGTCGTGCAAACAAGTTGTGCTGTAATTGTGGTTTGCATCACGCGGAATCTGTGTCTTGTAACATTTTTAAATGTGTTAATTGTGGCGGTGCCCATAAGGCATCAGATCAATCTTGCTCTGTTTTTAAAAAATTTTTTAATATCAAGTCTGATAAGGCTAATAAAAGTAAGCCAACAGTTATTTCATTTTCTTCTTCATCTTATGCCAAACCTAATGAGGTTGAGTTTATTAATAATTTACCAAAAAATAACCCTTTCAAATTTGATGTTGTGGACTTTCCCACAATTTCTTCAAGATTGCATCCTAAGAAAAACTCCAATAAGCCTGTTGTGCCTTCTAAGAGATTGCGTCTCGATGAAGCTGCTTCAGATGCTGTTGTTGATGATGAAGTTGTAATTGTTGAAACCAGTGGTGTAGCTTCTGCTGACAATTCGTCTGGCTTGGATGATCTTAAAATGGTCATAGAGGCTCAGGTCAGTAAATCCAGTGCAGATACTGTTAAAATTATTAAACCTTTTTTTGAATCAATAATGTGTCTTCTTAGTGAGAGTGTTGCTCCCGAGGAGAGAGTTCGTAGAGACAGACTAAAGCCAGTTTTTAAATCTATTCTTGAAAACATTGAAACTGCTGATGAAGATTGTTCAGTTTAACTGCACAAGTATTCGTAATAAAAAACAACAAATTGAGCAGTATTTCTTTGAAAATAAGATATCTTTGGGCTGTCTCTGGGAAACTTTTTTGTTGCCGTCTGACGATTTCGTATTTAAGAATTTTAATATCATTAGGGCAGATCGCCCCTTTTCTGCTAATCGTGGTGGTGGGGTCGCGATTGTTTATGACAAGTTTTTGAAGGTTAAAAACCTTAATATAACTTCGCCAATTGATTCAATTGAAGTCTGTGGATGTGAAGTTTTTACTGATAAGGGTGTTCTTACTGTACTTTCTTTTTATCTACCGCCAAATTGTAATCTCTCGGTCTCTAATTTGGATAGAATTTTGTCTGGTATAATATTTTCATCAATTATAATTTGTGGAGATTTCAATGCTCATAATATCTGTTGGGGTAGTCGTGTAACTGACTCTAGAGGTAGAAAGGTTTTGGATTTCATTGAGAATCATGATTTCATGTTGCTGAACAATGGAGATCCGACCTATTTTGGTCATTCAATTTCTAGTATAGACTTGACATTTTGTTCAGGCAATATTGGATTATATTCTCTGTGGAGCGCCACGAAAGAAACGCTTGGCAGTTCGCATTGCATTATTAAAATTGATTTTAACTTATCTCCTCTTTTCAAAAGTTTTACAAAATTTATAGTTCCGAAGTCTATCGACAAAAGCTTTCTAAATAAAAAACTTTGCGAGGTTTTTGAGTCTCCTAAGTTTGATTGTCCTTCTTTGGATAGTAGGCTCGATACGTTTGCGCAAGTTTTTTTTGATGCTTTTAAAATTAAAGCAAAAAATAAAATGAAAGCCCCGAACCCATGGTGGAATGCGGAGTGTAATAGAATTAGTGCTGTCCTTAGATCAGTAGTGAGAAAGTTTAAATTTTGTCCTTCAAGAAGTAATTTTGAGGAGTTGAAGAAAACAAAAAAGGATTATAGATATATTTTGAGAATAGAAAAAAGGAATGGATGGAGAAAATTTTGTGAAAGCATTAACAGCAATATGACTGTTACTGAGCTATGGAGAACTGTTAAGTGTTTTAAGGGAAATTTTTCAAATAGTATGGCGGGTCTGGGAGAGTGTTTGTCTGAGTTTTGTGATGCTCTGGCTGGTCCTATGGGTCCTTTTTGCTTCGTATCACCTGGCATTGGTCATAATGATCATTTTTTGTTGCATCCAATTGCCTTTTCGGAGTTGGATAAAGCAATTAGTGTATCCAAGAACTCTGCGCCTGGAATTGATGGGTTGCGAAATCAACATTTAAAATCATTTAATTCTGGTCACAGGTTTAAGTTGCTCGAGATGTTCAATGAGATTCTTACTAGTGGATTTATTCCTTATTGTTGGTTTCAGTACAAAATAATGCCCCTCAAAAAAAAGAACTGCTCATCTACACTTGCCTCGTCTTATCGTTCTATCGCGTTGGCTTCGACCTTGCGGAAAATTTTTGAGCGTATTTTATGTGCCCGTTTGGAATGGTTTCTTGAGTCGCAGTCTAAAATAAGTAACAGTCAATCAGGTTTTAGGAAATGGAAGTCCACTGCCGATAATGTCATTACATTATGGTCTGCTGTGCAATTAACATTTCTTAAAAAAGAGAGCATGGTAGCTGTCTTTCTTGATATCAAGGGAGCATTTGATAATGTGAATATAAAACTCCTGTGGGCTAGATTAAAACTATTAGGTGTTCCTAACAAGTTTTGCGATTTCATTTATTGTCTCTTTCAATTTAAAGATTTATACATTCAAAGTGATGACGGGTATGTAAACAGGCACTCCTTTACGGGCGTGCCCCAAGGCTGTGTTCTTAGCCCTATATGCTTTAATTTGTATATAGATGAAGTTTTTAGTGACATCATAGATGACGTGCACGTCTTGGGATATGCTGATGACATCGTAATTTTTTGTTCTCATTCTGATGTGTCTCTGGCAAGGGCCAAGGTTCAAACTGCTCTCTCTGCCATTGTGGGTCGTCTTTCACAATTACAGTTGGAGTTGTCTATTTCAAAAACTAAGGCAATGATTTTTACTAAAAGGACTAAAAATTTGCATAACACTTTGCCCCTGCATATTGGCTCCAATGACATAGAATTTGTTGACACTTTTAACTTTCTTGGGTTCACTTTTCATAAGCATCTGCTGTTAAGGCACCATGTTGATCGGCTAGTGAAGAACTGCTTTCACTATATTAATGTTTTACGTTCTTTGTGTGGTGTATCTTGGGGCTCCGATCCTCATTGCATGATTCGTCTGTACATTGGATTGATAAGGCCTAAGCTGGAATATATGGCTCCTCTGCTGTTGGATTGTTCTAAAAAGGATTTTCTGAAATTGCAACGTATTCAGTGGAAAGCATTGCGTATTTCACTTGGTGCTATGATTTCCACGCACACTCTTGGTTTGGAACAAATGGCTAATGTTATGCCACTTCCGGAGCGTTTAGCATTTTTAACAGAGGGCGTCATAAACAAAATATGTTCAATTGATAGTCATCCTGCTAGGTCTTTTATATTTCAAATTCTTGAATTTTCAAATGTATCTTCTTTTTTTAAAAAATTTTCAGAGAAAATGCAAAAGGTGGAATTTATTCCTCACAATGCTCACCCTTTTTTTACAGTTTCTTTTGAGGCTCTGTTCTTTAAACCTGTGGTGAATTTTCTCCCGGTCTCTAAGGCAACGGCGTCAATAGATGAAGTCAAAGAAAAATTCAACAGATTTATTGCTCGAAAAAAAAATTTTAGACAAGTCTTTACAGATGGTTCAAAAAGTTCTGATTCGGTTGGTAGTGGAATTTGGATGCCTGATATAGACATCGAGGCATATTTTTCCTCAAACCCAATTGCATCTATTTATTCAGCTGAAGCGTTAGCTATTTTTGAGGCTATTAAACTGGTTTCGGTACAAGATACGCGTAAATTTCTTATTATCTCAGACAGTAAATCTGCATTAATGGCTATATCTGGGTATTGTAGAAATGAAACTCATCCATATATTTTTCAGATCAAATCTCTTTTGTTGGAGCTTAGGAATAAGGGTGTGCAGATTCATTTTCTTTGGATTCCTAGTCATATGGGAATTGAAGGAAATGATTATGTGGACCAGGTTGCGTCGGGTCATTTGTTCACTCGGAGTGTTGAACGTCTTCCTGTTAACTTCACTGATGTTAGACCTGTTGATAAGCAGGTAGAATTCAACAAATGGCAATCTCGTTGGAATGATTCGGAATTTGGGCGGCATTTATTTCAAATAGCCTCTCTTGTTAACAAATCTGCTTGGTTTAGTAGTATAAATTTGCCTCGGAAATTTGTCACAATGATAAACAGGCTTAAGTTTAACCACACTAGGTGTAAAAGTCATCTTTATAAAATCAATATAATAGAGTCTGAAGTTTGTACTTGTGGCGCAGTCCAAACTTCTGAACATCTTTTGTTTCATTGCCCTAATTTGGATAATGCCCATAGAACTCAACTTTTTAGCACAATGCACGGTGCTGAAATAACGTCTCGCAGCTTAACGGATCTGCTGAAATTAGGTAATATTGACATTTTTAGGTCAATTTTTCAGTTTTTTGCGAAATGTGAAATTGATATCTGAAAGATATCGCAAATTTGCAAATCAGCAATCTCTAGGTTAAGTCCTTTTTATTTTTTGTTGGTATATATTGTATGGTATATATGTTGTATTCTATGTATATCATAGTTCTAATATAAGTTCTCATGTTATCTCTTATATAAGCTCTCATGTTAATTCTTATATAAGTTTTTTGTTACTTTTGTTACCTTTATAACGTTTTTGAAAAAAAGAAACAAAAAAGTCGATAAAAAAATTAAAATATCGAAAAGAGAAAAAAAAATCGCAAAAAGAAAGCTATGATAAAGAAAAAAAGAAAAAAAAAAAAAAAAATCTTAATATCGCTTCAAAATTAGGATTTCAAACACAGATACAGTTTAATTGTATCGTATCATACATTACGCTAAAGGCTACGCTAAAAACTTCGAGTTTGTAGTAGCCTTTTCTCGCCAGTCAACTGTGCTGTCAGATTGACAGCATAACTTAAGAAGAAGAAGAAGAAGAGATTGATGACGAATTTTGCAAAAGAAATATTTCTCCTCTCTGTGTTATCCGAAGGTTTAGTTGGAAATTGTTTACAAATAATTAATAAAGTTAAAATTCGCATGCCAGAAACAAGTCCAACCAATTGAAATCCGTCAAATTTAAAGAGCAGTTGCATATTTTCGAAAAGTGTTTCCAGTGAATAAAAAAAAAAAAACTTAATTGAATTTCTACTTATACACAAAAAATTTCTTCGTGTTGTTGGGTGGACAATCTAAGTGCGTGGGCAAGTGCCACAGGACAGGAAAAACCTTCAATTAAAGAGTAAAATACAATTAATTTTTTTTTGCAAAAGAAATC
The DNA here is from genome assembly GCA_951812925.1 of Calliopum simillimum. Lineage (NCBI taxonomy): Eukaryota > Metazoa > Arthropoda > Insecta > Diptera > Lauxaniidae > Calliopum > Calliopum simillimum. The sequence goes on from OX638372.1 coordinate 89,916,762, forward strand.
AACTTATTGTGCAAAGAATTTTGGATTGCTTTTGCAAAAATCCATGCCAGGTTTTCATTTGAATGAAATGGGCGAAATGGTTCTGGATGCAATCGATGACATCGGAGTCGTTGATGTTTATGATCTTGCATCTGATATTGGGAAGGAATATGAAAAAATCATCGATCGCTATGGTACCGATGCAGTAACAGGCTTGATGCCAAAAATCATTAATACACTGGAACTGTTAGAGGCATTGGCTACAAAAAACGAACGTGAAAATGTAACCATTCAGGAATTGCGTGATAAAATTGCACATCTGGAAAGTGAAAAATCAGAAAAAGCTGAATTTCGTAAACGATTCGACAAGGTACGTACATAATACATATGTAGAGTCGCTCACTTAACATTAGAGAATGCGTCCTTGTTTTCTGAAAATGAATCATAGCTTATATCATAATGACCTACGATATTTCATCTCCATCCGTGTTCAAGAAAAAACTAAAGTTCTTTCGATAAGTCTGCTGAAAATCTCGAAATATGATGTTTTCTTCATTTACGTGATGCTGCTTTGTGTGCTTTCACATGAAAATGTCGAACAAAATTTTTAAAATTATTGCAACAAATTGTCTCATTCAGGTGCAATGTTTAACGATGTCTTTAACGCCTCTGTAGTAAATCAGGTTGCTATGCTTACATTCTTAAAGCTTGGAAAAATTAAAAACACCCCCAGACTAGCTTTGAGTATATATATGCCGCATCGTGATAAAAGAGTCCTTATCTTGCCAGAAGCCAAACTTGAGTTTTTCACGCCTTCGGATAAAATTCAGAAGAAAACGCAGAAAAACGTCTTAAATTGGCGAAGTTATGGCGTTTTGAATTTTATAGTTCACAAATGATAGTTTGGAGATAATTGAGGCTAAAGATTGGCAATGGTAGCGTTTGGTAGAGGTTTTTAAAAATTGATTTTTAGCTATCTATCGGTTAAAATTTTTAATTATTTCACATGTTAGTTGATCGGGAGATATGTTAATAGAAAGCTGTCCAAAAACTCCGTGAGGCTTATAGATCCCTTCTGTCACAACGCGTCAGATAAAGTCTGAGTCTGGGCCTGTCCAAAATAATAATATTGCATAAATTAAGAAAAAAATATTTAATACCAAAATATTAAGAATCAATACCATTTCGGAGTTTTCGCATCTTGAACTTGATGAACTCTTGAAACTTAAAGGAAAATAAATTTTGGTTTATGTCATAACTTCGAGAATATATGAAGTATGTATAACTAGTAAGGGTGTTACCTTTAGCCTGGCCAGAAAATGAATAACTCAACACTGTACTGTTTTAAAAATATTGCTTGTACGGGTGGTCCCACGCTCTCTTGATCAAATTAGTGTCTGAGTGAAACTTGGTTCGATAACCTCAATAGGCGCTTTCAGTACAATATTTTGAAACATTAACTTATATGGGAGGTGCCACGCCCTCTTTTTTGAGCTCACCTAGTTTTTGATCGATCACGACTTGCATTTAATGTTCTTAGTGTTCGAGTGAAATTTGGTTGGCATTTTGAAAATTTTTCTTATATGGGAGGTGCCTCGCCCTCTTGTACGAGTTCGTCTAGTTTTTGCTCAGAGCTTGCATTTACTGTCCTTAGTGTTTGAGTGAAATTTGGTTCGGTTATCTTAAAAAAATATTTTTAGTATATCATTTTGAAACATTTGCTTGTATGGGAGGTGCCACGCCTTCTTGTTCATGTTCACCTAGTTTTTGTTCTTAGTGTCTGAGTGAAATTTCAATACAGCATTTTGAATCTTTTGCTTCAATGGGTGGTGCCACGCCCTCTTATCTAAATTTACTTGAGTTTTGCTCAGAGCTTTTACTTACTATCCTTAGTATGTAATATTCTTAATATTGCGTTTTTAATATATTTTTTGTATGGGTGGTAGACGTGTTCATTGCCCACGAGCTAACTTTTTCAACAAAGCGACTGTACGAAATATCATTGATTAATTTGCCAGCCAGCCAGATAGACGGACATGGCTATATCGACTTAGGAGGTGACGCTGATCATGAATAATAATAATAATACTTTTCTTAAATTTTACGCCATATTGAATTCGCTATTTTATTTTGAAAAATTTGATCCTGAATTTGGAATCAGCAAAGTCAAAATCCCCCTAGCAACAATTCTGTGTTGATATAGAATTTGTTTGGGAAAGTATTGATTCCGAATTTGGAATCAGCGACCTCGAAAACTCCGCTTACCACAATTTTGTCGTTATATCGCGACCTTAGAACAACAGGGTTCTAACTGACATTTTTTGTGAAATTGAGTTATATATTGCTTCATACTAAATAGACCACGCTCTTTCGATTACCGCTACTCAAATATTTCTATCTCGTATGGTTTCTGAGATAATTAATGAAATTGAGATGCACAAGGTTCTATCTACACATTTTCGAATTGAAATTAATTTCACAAAGTTCTAACTGCCAGATAGAACTTTGTGCTTCTGTAGGAGAGCAGCCAAATTAGATAAAATTGTGTAATTTTGCTAAACAAGCCCCGATTTTGAACCGACAAGGCTTATTTTGTTAGTAATTGAACTTAGAAAAAACTAGCACTTAAGATTTATGCAGTTTTTGAAAAAGGTCGAAAAACGGTTTTGGAAAATTGAAGAATTCGAATCAAAAATAGTCATTTTAAATAAACTTGCCAACGCTAAATCCGAATCTGGCATCAGAATTGCTATATCTTATAGTGTTTTTGAGATATCCTACCCCAAATGTTCAAAAATGATCAAAAACACGATTTTTGAGGTTGTTTCAAAGACATCCAAAATTGTTTTTCTCTTTTCTATTGAATGCAATATTTTAGTACTGTTCTTTGTCTTCAAAATGAGCTATAAATTGGTCTTGTGTGATTTTCCTTTAAAAAGTTATACTCGCTTTAAATGAAGCATAAAAGTATGTCAATTTTTCAAAAACCCTTTTTCGACCTTTTTTCAAAAACTACATAAATCTTAAGTGTTGGTATGTTGTAAGTCCATTTACTAACAAAATAAGCCATGTCGGTTCAAAATCGGGACTTGTTTAACAAAATTACACGATTGTAACTAATTTCCCTGCTCTCTTAGAGAAACACAAAGTTCTATCTGCAAATAAAAAAAAATCTTACAGAAACACAAAGTTCTATCTGGCAGTTAGAACCTTGTTTCTCAATTTCAAGTACCTTATCGTTTAGCAACAAAGTTCTATCAATTTTTTTAAACTTAAATTTCTTCTTAATTAGACAACGTAATTTTATTATTTTAGTATCAATGAAACCCTCGCCACAATCAAATGCTTGTAATATAAATAATATTGTGATTAAAATCAATTCCTAAAAGTTATACGACACGAAATATTCAAACATAGATTTCTCGAAAGTGATGTGATTGTAGATAGAACCCTGTTGTTCTAAGGTCGCGATATACATAAGTATTTTTTTTTTAGATATTGTACGCTATTTTGAATCCGCCATTTTGATTTAAAAAAAATGGATTCCAGATTTGAAACCAGCGACCCTAAAAACATAAAACCTGAAATTTTTTTCCTGTAAAAATAAGCAGAAAAGACTTATGACAGGTTGGAATCGCATAGTCCTTAGACATAAAACAAAAAGATTACTTTAATTTGATACAAAAAATATGCATAAATGTTTTGTTTACAGGAACTTGAAGTTATTGAGGAGCAATGGCGTTCCGAAACAAATGAATTGGTAGAGCTGGTCACAAGTCTACAAGATGAGAATAAGCGTTTAGTCAAACAAACGCAGGATTTACAATCAGCATCGGCACAATCGTCTGGTCTAGGTGCAAGCTTAACAGAGAGTTTTATCAGTATTACAAATCATGAGCTGCATAGTGCATTGTCGGATACACAAGTGTTGCAACGGCTTAAGGAACAAATCTATAAGCAACGTGATGAGCTAAAACAACGAGATCGCGAGCTACAAGACAAATATGAGGATATTGAAAATGTATGTAAAAACAGAAAGATTTGAATGATTTTTCAATTTGCCAATGGTTGAATTCTTAGTAATAAAGTGCACAACACATTTCTATAACCAAAATTACATTGCTTTAAGCATTCATGTTAAAGTAAAAAAAAAAAAAATAACAAAACAAAAAAACCACCTGTTGGATTATAAAAAAAAATGGTTTCAAATAGTCGGCAAACAACGCATTTAATCATTGTTCATTTATTTGCCAAAAAAACTTGTTTTTGAACTGTTTCTTCTAAACTTTTAACCAATCTAGCAATTAATATTACTCATTATACTCACGTCATACTTTTGCTGTTGCTATTGCCACCTACCTAACAACATAATCTCGCTATTACAAACTCAATTTAACGCTCGTTGGTTTTTGCAATTTCAACTGTTTGCTATTCCCTTCAATGCAATTCAATTAAAACGATTTTTTTTTCTTTCTTCCTTTGCAAATTTATACATATTTTTTATTCATTTCTCTTCTCTCTTTTTGTTTGTCTTTTTTTTAATGCTTTGCTGTACAGTTAAATATACAACTGGAGCGTCTCAAATCATCGGGACGTGATACACGTCGTCGTCACAAACTACTGCAGGCGCAGGTAAGAACTTTGTGTGAGGAACGTGCGGATTTTCTTGCCCAACTGCAGGACCAGTATCGTGACATCAATCACTTACGAAAGCGTCTCGGTTTGGCTGAGAAAGAGAATGAGGATTTGGTGCACTCATCTTTGGGGGATGAGAATGATCCAAATCGGCCGCGTTATACTACACTTGAATTAAAGGAGTTAATCAGCGAACGTGATGAGTTACTCACCACCATTGATAATTTGCAAGAGGAGTTGAAAGCTTTGCAGCCGCCACAACTTAAAAAGTCTACAGAAAGTGGTGATGAAGCAGCAGCGGTGAAAAGTGATACGGAAGATGAAGATGATTCACAAGTTGAGCCATTCAGTAGCACGTGAGTAGTAGTTTGTTGTTGCTGTGTGGGTGGTTGTTAGTGTGGGTGTTTTGTTTGAAGTAGTTATAAAGCGTGCTGTGTTGTTTGTGTTACATTAACTGAAGCGAAAACTTTTATTTATGTTAAATTTTTTCTTTGTTTATTTATTTATACTTTAGACCGCCTGATCCTGATGCGCCCGTACAGGGACCATTACCATATGAACCGGATGATGCACCATGGAAAAAGTCATCTGAGTCTGGCATACGTAAATTGTAAGTCTTTTAGAATTAATGATGGTAACAAAAGTAAAAGGTTACTTTTGATAAATATGTATGGGAAAAAAGTCTGATGTTAAAAAAGCCACAAAACGTGACCTTCAACATGTTATTTCTTTGCTAAGAGTGAATATAGCAAAATAATCGTTAATTTTTGGTCGTGATATGATTTTTGTTTAGTTCTAAAATTTGACGTTTTTAATAATATTCTGATCATAGTACTACTAATATCGTCACCTCTATAAGACAATTAGGTAACTAATAAATTAACATTCTTGGGATAAGTGGCCTATGTTTCATGATTTGGTGCACAATTCTGCCCAACCAAAGTTCTCTAAAGTTTCACCAGTGCAAACTTATAAGAAAAAAAAAAAAAAAAAAATAACAAGAAAAGTCGGAAATCAGTGTAAATTCAAATTTTCAAAAAACTTTAATTTGTCATTTTGGACTAAAAATAGTGGCTACCTGTAATGTTTTCAGAGATTTTTGAAAATGAGATATTTTATAGATTTCAACTTTGCCATCTTGTTTGCTCGCGCCGCTATATTGAGAAAACAGCGCCTAAAATGTTTTTTTGCAAATATCTCGCTAACGGTTACTTGTAGACAATATTGTAGCTTCCCATGAAAATTACCTTTAAATTGTTTTCGTATGGCTTATAGTTTAGGAGATATTCTAATTTGCAATGTGGCGAAAATCAGTGAAGTATGCATTCGTCATATGAGATCTCATAATCATGTGTTGGTTTTTAAATTGCGATAGCTTATGAACCGAGAGTGAGAGCTAAAAAGTAAAAATATTTATAGTTTAGGAGATATTTTTCAAAACTAACGGCTCCAATAACTCCGTCCGTTGGCTTTGCGAATTTCAAAAAATAGCAATACAAATATTTTTTCAGAATAATCCCAGGAATCTTGTATTTTTCGGTGTTCTACCTATTTCTACCCACCCTTTATATAACCTCAAAAATCATCTTTTTTAAATTTTAGGACTAACTTTAGGTTAGGATATTTCAAAAAACATACATGATAAAACAATCTTGAGGCCGGTTGTGGATTCAGCATCGACAAATGCATTCGAAAATGACTCTTTATGCTCCCAACGGGAAACGGAAGCGCATTGAAACGACTTCAGTTGCGCTTCAAGGGAAGCAAGAAGCTGCCTCCCGTTGGGTTTTGATTTGTAACGTTTAAAACAAATACCGTTTTTCGACTTTTTTTTCAAATAGAAGTCGATGAACGTATTTCAAAAACTTTTTTCAGTAAGTACTCACGTGTAAATTGACACCGTGTTTTTTGAGTTCACGAAAACTTCATTTGGGTAGCATTATTTACCATTTTTCAGTATTTTAAAACAGTTTTATAGAATTTATCGGTTTTTGGGGCTTCGTGGGGAATTATAAGAAAGGGTCAGTAACTGCATAAGTCTTAAGTGTTTTTTTTTCTTAATTCAAGTACGATTTAAATGAGCCATATAGGATTAAAATCGCTAGCTTAACAAGATTAGATAGTAAAGACTTTGACCTAATTTGCCTGCACTTACCACCCTATTCAGTAGCTTAAAACGAGTGAGTAACTGAAAATCACTCAAAAATAACATTAGTTAAACTCTTGCACCACTTTAACTAGCTAATTAGTTAACAAATAATGACTGTGAATCCGTGCCTAAGTGAAATTTCGATTGACTGTACTTTGTGGGCCGATTTAATAATGCTCAGTTAAACTTTTTTCTATGTATTTATATGCAATTTTTCACTTTCGATAAAAAATATGTGTACAATAATATCACTTATATCAAGTTTAATCACTATTTTCAGCTTTCGCAAGTTATTTTCTGATCCCTCAGATGGCAATAACACATTCCCAAAACGTTCCTTGGCTACTCTGTCAAAAATGACGCTTTCGGCGACACCAAATAATGTGAAAATCTAAGCGCTGCAAACTATTCCTTAAATTTTAAACTGAAAGCTACTGGAAACTGTAAACGAAAAGACAAATTTTAGCGGATCAATTAAACGCATTTACTGCAAATGCAAAAAAAAAAAGAAAAATTATAATGATGGAGGTACGTAATATAAAAACAAAAATATACTCTGCTGATAAAGCATTGTGAAATAAGCCAAAAACTTTTTAACTAAATAATAATTTTTTGATGTAATAAATATTTATTACTAAGTTATAAGTCAAATATTAAGCTTTTATGTTTACAAATGCTATTTATTTATTATGAACAATACTTTAAAGTATTCTTATATCTAAGAAGGAATCTACTAAGTATTTATTTAATTTTTATGGATTTTTTTAAACATTTTTTTTTGTATAATTTTGCATGGAAAAATAAAAACAAAGGAATAAATTAAAGTAAAAACACAATGCTTTTTACTTAAAACACAAAGAATAATTTAACATTTTAAACAATACGTACAAGAGAATAATAAAAGTCTTAAACAAAGAAATTAACTTTTTAACTATTAGCATTGTTACGGCAAATTAGAATTGCATGAGTGAGTTTTTAAAATCTACCAAAAATATTAAAAATTATTGGTTATATGCAAACAATATTAACGAATAAACAAATAAAATAATTAAAAGTTATTAAATTAAATAAAAAACAACAAGTTAAAATGAAAACAAATTGCAAATAATTTGGTAAACAAACACAACTTTAATTCAGACCTTGAAATTAACTTTTATAAAAGCTTTTATTTTTCAAGTGAAGCTAAAATTTTAACACCTATATCGTCATCTGAATATAACAACTAGATAACTTACTACCCAACAAAGAAAAACGTCTGGAAAATAACTTACTAAACGCTTATTGTAGCAAAAATTTCGTTTGGAAATTGCAACATGTTTGGAAATTCTTGAATTTAAATTGTTTAATAATCGAAATTGGACCCTTCATAGCAAGCTTATGAAAAAAATTTGGAAAAAATACAAAACTTTTCGAAAGTTTGGAAAACGATTACGAAAACATTTGGAAATAAACATTTTCTAATTGTTTATTTTAACCCTACAAATCAATTGTGAAAATTCTAAAAAATAAACATTTTCCAAACGTTTGAAAATTGGTTATTGGAGTTATATACAATACATAATTGTAATATTCAGATGACGATATAATAGTTTTAAGAACCTTTTAACTTTTTTTTAAAAAAAAGTAGAAGTTGATTAAAAAGTTTTTCCTCACAAGATAAAAGCTTAAAGTTTTTTTTTTAAGTCAAAAAACTTTAAAAAGTTTGCAAATAAAAGCATAATCCAGAAATAATACCTTGGAGTGCTGTAGAAAAAATAAAATCACTGTAAAAAACTTAAAAAAATCTTTTCAAAATAAAAGCTAATAATATGAAAGTCTTGCAAATTTACAACTTTTTTTCCCATTTTCAAATTTTTAAGGCTAATTGTGGAGGTTAGAGGCCACCTTTTTACGAATCGTTTTTGAGTTATGCTTGCTTCGAGTTGCGGAATGCGTTTTATTCAAGTATATGGCTCACTTTTAGCTTTATTTTAGCTAAATGCTTCGGATAACCATGAACCTCGTCATACATTATTGAGTTTTTACTTTTCCAGTTGGATCCTGTCTTTCCGAGTTATCTTCCATTAAAATATAGGTATCGCAACACCATACAAATATAAGGCATTAGGAAATAACGCCGAACTATTTTCATATAAATTTGGGCGACAATCATTTTCGAAATAACGCCCAAAATTTGGGCTTTATTTGTTTTTTTTTGGGCTTTATTTCGTTTTATTTTTAAAACCGAAATAACGCCAAAAAAATATGAAATAACGCCCGAAAACAAAAACGAAATAACGCTCAAATTATTTTCATTTAAATTTGTGCGATAATTATTTTGGAAATAACGCCCAAAATTTATTTGTATGAAAGTAATTTGAGCGTTATTTCGTTTAAAATAAAAAAAACGAAATAAAGCCCAAATTTTGGGCGTTATTTCCAAAATTACTATCGCCCAAATTTATATGAAAATAATTTGGGCGTTATTTCGTTTTTGTGTTAGGCGTTATTACGTCATTTTAGTTTTTGGGCGTTATTTTCTTACGCCAATAAAAACGAAATAACGCCCAAAAAAAAAAAAAAAAACGAAATAAAGGCAAAATTTTGGGCGCTATTTCCAAAACGATTATCGCCTAAATATATATGAAAATAATTTGGGTGTTATTTCGTTGTTGGTTTTAGGCGTTATTATGTCATTTTATTTTTGAGGCGTTTTTTCATTGGGCTTTATTTCCTTACGCATTTAGAAACCTGACGTGATAGAAAAAAACTAAGTTCAGTTTCGTAAAAAGGATTTCTCCCACCTCTTTAATTGGCCATAAAATTCTGGATTGGAAAACCATCGTAGGACTGTTATTAAAAGTTATGTAAACTTTTTTGAAGAACTGCGCAAAAAAGTCTTTAAAAAACTTTAACATAAATAAAATGAAAAAAGCTAAAAAAAAACTTTTAAAAACTTTTTTATAAAAACTTTTATACAAAAAAAAGTTTTCGAATTTAATTTGTCGAACTTTCTGTGTAAAAGTTTCAAGGTCTGTTTTGAATTTTTGAAGCCTTTAATTTCTGAGCCTTACTTAACTTTTTAAAATACCCATATATGTATTAAATTGAGCTTCCAATGAAGTAGAAAATGGTATATACACTTTTTCTGATTTAAAAAGCTTTTTTTCTTGTTTTAACAAAATTAAAGCTTTATCTTATAAAAATTTTAATAGGCGCAATACATTCTGTTTAAAAATAAATATACAAAATACATTTAAATGTTCAAAATTAAAATTGCGGTATATTAACAAACAACATAAAATGAAATGTGAGTGTAGCGGTTTTTGTGTTTTGCAATGGTACAAACAAATTGTAGTCAAAAATGTTTTGTGCTTGCTTAGCTTATATTTCATTTATGTCTAAAGTACCATTTATTAAAAAATTAATAAAAAAAAACATTACATCAAATTGATATGCAAAAAGTAGCTGAAATGTTGTTATAATTAGCAAAGTTAAAACTTACAGTTGAATGTTATTTAAATTTAGTGTTAAAGACGTTAGCGAAGAAGTTTACTACAATGCAGCAAATGTTGCTTAAATACTACATAAACCTACTACTATGTATTATTTTTAATTTCTTGCACATTTTATTTTGCTATCTTTAAGTTGTTTTTTCTTTTTTTCTTTTTAATATGCACAATATTTTGCAAAAAAATGTTTTTTTACTCTGTAAACTCAAATTTAAGTATCAAACTTTCATCGAAATTTTCTTATACTTATGCAAACATACATAAATATCATATATATTTGTTTATACGAAAAGATTGAAAAACAAAAATAGTCCATTTCTCATACCAAATTAACGAAAAAAGTACATATCAGTTTTGCAAACAACAACATTTTTTCAAAAATAAATTAGCAATTTATTTGCTGAAATAAAATTTAGCAATATCAATTTTAAAAGATTTTTTACCAAATAACTAAAGCTGTTAAAAATAATATCAACAAATATTAAACTAAACTTTATAATCTTCGCACAACGAAGGTTGAAGAGTGTGCCAAAGAACTGTTTATACATTTTTTTATTTTTTATGTTTTAAATTGATAACTTTATTCATTCAAATACTTTTCGGTACATTCCGCTAAATGGTTTATTTTAAATCCATAATTTGTATATGCAAAATAGTGTATCTTAACCCTCATTTTGTTTTCTAAAAAGTTTTTAAATATAAGAAAGTGAAACATCTTGACGACGCACAGTGTCTCGTTTTAGTATGCTAGATGTGATAAATTCAAAATTTAAATTTTAAATTTTTGTATGCAGAAGTGTTTAAATATGTCCACTTACCTTCAAAAATTTATTTTTATGGTTTAGTACATAAATTTGCACTTCAAAGTTGATATTTTGAATTTAATAAAATTTTAGTTCCAGAAAGTTCAATAAGTTTTGTGGTGATTTTTCGATGAAATAAAATTGAAAAAAAAAAAAACCAAAATTGAGTCGATGTATAAGCTTTCCAAAAATATATATTGTTGATATAAATCTTACGTAGTGGTGCCACAAACAATTTAAACAGAATTGCAATTTTTTCTGCTTTCGAAATTTATATTTTTGTTGTTTATTGGACTAAAAATCTATGAACAACGCTTCGCACCGGGTAGAGATAGACATCCTAAAAAAATATGTAATTTTTTGTTGATGACACGTGAGGTGTAAATCCTCGCACTTTCTCGCAAAAAATTTTCGCCATACTATGAAAATTGTACCAGATTTTACAATAATAGCTACACTAGGTGCAAAGGTAAAATATTGCAAATGTTTTTTGTGTGGGTGTACAGTGTTTTCCACTTTTGATTTTTCCCATGGCGTTTAAAAGATGTTACGAACCAAATTTTATAATGATAAAGGTATTTAAATGGAGTTTTTTCATTATTTTTGTGTAGGGGTGCAAAGCCCCCATATTTTAACCCCCTCACTTTTCGTATGATTTTTTGTAAATAAAATACACATTCTCAATATGAAAATTGTAGTAATAAGTGCTTCAGGTGCAAAGAGATAGCAATTTTTGTGTTTTTTTGTATGGGGGGTGCAATGCCCCATTGTTCAAATTCCTCCAAATTTTGCAAGGCGTTTGGTGAACGAAGTATCGTCTTGTGTACAAATTTTTGTAATAATAACTGATATATATGCAGAGACAAAGCAATTGAGGTGTTTTTTGTATGGGGTGTGCAAGGCCCCCTTGTTCAATTTCCTTCAATTTTCGCAGGGTGTTTGGTGAAAGCATTGCACTCCTTTTTATAGAGTTTTGTAATAATGGTTACTGCATGTACGGAGATATAGGGTTTTGTTAATTTTTTTCGTATGTGGGCTACCCTCCACACCCCCGCCAAAATCACTTCACCCTATTTCGTGAGGTCAATGGACATATTTTAATAGTACTGCTTACTAAAAAATGCATTTTGAATTTTTTACGTCTAGATTGTATGAAACAGTGCACTGTGCGACGCTAGGATATAACGCCTAATAAAATAAAGCTCAAAAACAAAAACGAAATAACGCTAAAATTTTGGAAATAACGCCAATAGTTTGGTCTTTTTTAATTTTTTCCGAAATAAGGAACAAAAAAATAAAATTACAAAATGACGCCCAAATTATGTTAATATACATATGGGCGATAATCATTTTGGAAATAGCGCTCATAATTTGGGCTTTATTTGGTTTTTTTTTCGAAAATAAGGCGGAAAAAAATAAAAAAACGAAATCACGCCTAAAATAAAAACGAAATAACGCCCAAAAAACAAAACGAAATAACGCCTAAATTATTTTAATATAAATTTGGACGATAATCATTTGGAAATAACGCCCAAAATTTGCGGGATGAGGGTTAAAAAAACTTCAAAAGGCACGTTAAGTATAAAATTCAAGGGTATCCGATAATTCACGGAAAAGTGTTGCCAACCAAAAAAAAAAAAGAGTGACAGCTGACAGTTTAGGGCTGACCGCGAAAGCCGAAGCACGGGTAGTTAATAAGTTAATTAATTAATATTTGGCTTTGACGAGTGTTTTCTTAATCATAAAATGAAAAATATTTTTATATAAAAAAAACTGTTATTTTGTTTAAGAAGCTTGTGGACGTTATACAGAATAATATTGTCAGTCTTTAGTTTAGTTTCTTAATTTGTTTTTTTTTTTAATTGACGCGTTTTTACTGTTATAAAATGATTATATGATTATGATTGTACAGTTACGCGAGATTTCATTTAATTTCTTTGCATTTAATTAAAATGGATATTTTTACCGTTCGTGGGCAATAAAAGAAGAGATTTTTTAATTAAAATCAAAAGAAAAAACATCAGTCTTCCGTTCAGGATTTGGTATAGGCCTCCCGGATACGAGCTGATGGTACGCGCTAAAGACTATAAAAAGGATCCAGAGTCTGTGATAGTCCTTTATCGATACTTATGTTGTTCGTAATGTTCAGCATATAATTAAAAAAAGAAGAAGATGGACCAATACACGAAAGAGCAACACATTTTCATTGTTAAGCAATATATCAAAAATTATGAAAAAAAGCGATCCTAAGCAATGAAGTTCATTTACATCGTGAAGACTGCGGTAATGACGCCTTCAGTCTAAAATCCATACTAAACAGTAACACGTTGTGAATGCATAGACAAACTCATGTGGGTTCTATAAACCCTAAATGCGACAATATTGACGATTAACGAAGTCTGAACTTCATCGCTTAGGATCGATTTTTTTCATTATTTTCGAAAAATTGTTCAACAATGAATACGAGTTGTTCTTTTGTGCTGTCCATGTTTATTAACCCTAAGTTATCAGTTGTCTAACTGTTTTCTTTTTTTTGGTTGGCAACACTTTACCGCACAACTGGCGGCAAATTCAAATCTTGCTTGAATTATGGGACACCCGTTCGTAATTTTTGTTATACCTTTCTTATCTTTGTCGTTTACTTTTTTGGCGAGACAAAACATAGTTCATGTTTCTATGTAATTTTCGAGCTTCTACTTAAAGCACTGAACAGTATAGTAAGCTCATAACGAAGTGAAAATAAGAAAAAATAAAATTTATATTATTTTTTGTTCCGTTACAACACAACTAATAAAAACAACTTTTAGTTAATTATTTTTTCTCTTTTTTAACAATTCTATTTAACAAAATATTATCCCTTTGTAATTTTTTACAAACCTTAAACAAACTTCACATTTACAAAAAAAAAGTGAACAAAAATTTTAATTATTGCATATAACATTAAGTATACATTATATACATACATACCATAAATATATACATACAACTTTGGAAATAAAAGAAAAAAAGTCATAAAGTATTATTATATATTATGAAAAAAAATATAAAATATATTTAAAATAAAATTTACATATGTTAACTATATTGGTATCAAAAAGACAAGGTTAATAAAAATAAACCAATTTGATGATTAGATCTGAAATGATTCCTTTGTTTTAAATACTAGTGGCATTGGAGCTATTTATAAGTTATTAAATATTTCAATGATAATAGAGGATTTGCACTAAACTATGGATATTCTATTTTAAACTTCAAAAAGTTTAAGAGAACTGAGTTTAGATGAGAGAAATTTGAGGACATGTGGGTTTTTTAATGACCAGGAGAAGTTTGGCTAAATCACACAGAGAAAGTAACTCCTAACTCAACTTTAATGGTTTAAGGAGGAGAATGAATTCTGTATTATGCACAATTAGCCGTTAGAGAAACTTTTAAGAAACTTTAAAAAAGTTAAATTGCTTGTGTAGAAAGCAAGAGAAGATAGAGGTGGTATTACTTCTCACTGTAGCGTTCTATTGCACTGTGGAACAATTTCGAACTTTTTTTAAAACACATTAGTAAATCCAAAAAATTCTTAAAGTAGACGTTAAAAAAAATACCCGTTTCTCGTGATTTTTCTCCAGCACGTCACATTTTTTTTTAATCGATTTTTGAAGCTTTTTTATCCACTGTACATGAAAAAAACAAAAATACCGCATTCTTGCGCTAAATCGATAAATTTAACTATATGATCCTTACATCTAAGGTGTATCTTGTGTTCAGCAAACTTATGCAGAATATTGCGGGGAATATTTTTGTAGAAAATTTTAACCCTGTTTGACCCCCACCTGTGGGTCATTTTTGGCCCTTTTCTTAAAAAGGTACAAAAATGACACCCAAAAGAGGGAAATATTGAGTCAGTACGTAAATACTACAGAAATATTCGCTATAAAATTTCACTACTAGTTTCTAAGCACGTAAAGGTCGAAATTTGAGCCCAAAACCAAAAAAATCGTTAAAATCAATTAGGACTTTTCACATTGCACATTAATTACATCCCTGACGCGCTTACCTTAAGTTTTAAGAATTTTTCGTCTTTGGTAACTCTTAGTGAAATTTTTTGTAGGATATTTTTGCAAATTTTTTTAACCCATTGTGGCTCAGTTTTAGAAAAAGGGGTCAAAAAGACCCATAAAAACAGGATATAATAAGTTAATGTATTCTAGGAAAATTATCCTTGTGTGATTTCGTTATGATCTAGTGAGAACGAGTTCTGTCCAAAATGTAGTTTTAGAGTTTTACAGTGGGGTGAAATTTGGAAAATATTTATTGTTAGAAATGCTTACTGATTTTAACGAGCTTTTTGCTTTCGTGATAAAATTTGCTTTTTTAGTGTTCAGTAACTAGTAGTGAAATTGTATTGCAAATATTTGTGTAGTACATACTGACTCAATATTCCCCTGTTTTAGGTGTCATTTTTGTACCTTTTTAAGAAAAGGGCAAAAATGACCCACATGTGGAGGCTGTGCATGAAATAGACCAGTCAAATTAGATATTCGCTATATATGTGAGTCTTGCGCTAATTCCAAATTTCACAATACCTATACCAATCGATAAAGAATTTTTTCCCCCAACAACTTATCAAAATGGGTTCTCCTAATTTTGCCGGGAAATTATGTAAATTGATGTTTTTCACGTGAAGTACCAGGTAAAAAATTTGTTTTATTTTAATGCTCTGGAAATAATCGACCAAAAAATCTACAAACAATATTTAAAAAATTTTGATATTTCCGATTTTAGTAGTATTTGATAATGTTGTGCCTATATGTCCTCGATCCAGATACAAAATATTTTTACAATATATAGTGCGCTTAACGACCTAGAGGGCTTTAAAAATTTGATTCAAAGTAACGCATTCCTGCTGGTTAGTCAAATTTTTAAAATCCTCTAGCTTGCTAACCAGACTTTATGTTATACTGTAAGAATATTTTGTATCTGGATCGAGGACATAAATTTCATTTTTATTTTTATTCAAAGCGCATTTAATTGTTAACATTTAACATCCCAAATTTTTCGTCTTGAATCGAATTATATAAAAAAAAATATCTCAGCCATATATTGTTTTTTAGCTCACTATAAATCTCTTAAACTACATTTTGGATAAAACTCGTCCAAAGATCACGACAAGATTACACAAGGAACATTTTGCTAAAACACACTAACCCATTAAATCCTGTTTTTATCGGTCTTCTTGACCCCTTTTTCCAAAAATTAAGTTAGGATGGATTAAAGTATGTATTCTTCAAAAATATTCTATGAAAAATTTCACAAGGGGTCACCAGCGACGAAAAATGCTTAAAAGTTAAGAAAAATGCGTCAAAAATTAAATATTTGCAATAAGAAATTAAATTTCGACCTTTTAGTGTTTAGAAACCAGTGGTGAAAATTTATAGCAAATTTTTCTGCATTTAGTACGTAAGCTGCTATATATATTTGTGGCCTAGGCAACACTAATGTCAACAGCTAAAATCTGGCAACACCATAATAAAGTTTGACATTTTTTAGCATAAACGTACTCACAACGTTTTGATGTACAAGCGCTATTTATTTTGTTTACAGTGAGTTAAGGAAATTAATTTTTCCAATGATTATTTAAGCGATTGATAAATTATGGGGTTTCTAACGAGAACAAACGTTTTTTACAACTAAGTGTTCATGCAAAATCGAATGTATTGGAGTGGAACTAAGGATGCCTCTATCTCACGGTATGTCACATGACGATCTTGCATTATCAGTTCACACACGGCATCAATGTTCTCTGGCACAACGGCCGTTTTTGGAAGACGATGATTATTTCATCACGCGCAAAATTTATGGCCAATTTTCAAAAAAACAAAATTTTTTCGCTCTTTAACACTTTTTAACCGATATAGGACACCTAGAAAATTGCAATGAAAGGTCAAGATTGTTCTTTTAAATAATCTTTGGTCTATTAAACCATTAGAAAGGTTCGTGTACAGCAAAAAGTACTTTTTACGCACATTTCTCTTGCTAGAAGCATCGGGAAGTCTTACTGAGAATCTGTGAAGAGTTTCTGAGTTGGAATAAATTTCATAACAATATGCTAACTAGGTACATAAACTACTTAATCGGGCCTATTCTGGAATCCGTGTGGTTTCAATTACTTTTCATATCGGAAGATTTTTGATAAAAATGTTGGATCACACGAGAAAAAGTATTAGAATCTCTTTTGTGGAGAATTACAGGTTCTATAAATAATATTGATTTGTTTAGAAAGTATTTGATAAAATCGAATCTTTCGACTTTTAGCGATTTTTTAAGAATATTTCCTAAACGGTTACTTTTTCGAAAATACAAATCAATATTATTTGTAAAACATGTTATTGTCCACAAAAGAGATTATAATAATTTTTATCGTTCGACTCATCATTTTCATCAAAAAGTCTCCAAAATTAAAAGTAATTGAAATCACACGCACGGATTTCGGAACATGCCTGATTATCACAACATCAAGATTAATGAAAATAAATCAATTTGATTTAAGTCTAATATAAAATAATTTAAGTGCTTTTGAAATAAGTATTAATGTGATGAATATTTAAAACAATTTATTGCACTAAATATATGAGTGCATAGGTATTCCCCACAATCTGATGGAAGATTACTCAGCATATTTTCTTTAACACTTATGTTTATTGTACGTAGGTTGCCTTTTATATTTCGGGATTGGGCAACACTAATGTCAATAGCTTAAATCTGGCAACACCATAATAAAGTTTGAAATTTTTTAGCATAAACGTACTCACAACGTTTTGATGTACAAGTGCTATTTGTTTTGTTTACAGTGAGTTAAGAAAATCAATTTGGCCAAAAATTGGAAATTTCAGGAGAAAGTTTTCGTTCAATTATTTTTCACAACTTCAACGTGGATTATCTCAACAACAGTGCATCGATGAACTTAATTCAATTTTTGGCGATGAAGCTCCATCAAGGACCAGTGTTTATCGATGGTATGGTGAATTCAACCGAGGTCGTAGTTCACTCCAAGACGAATTTCGTGAAGGTCGTCCAAAATCAGTTGTTGTTCCGGAAACCATTGATGCTGTGCGCCAACTGATATTGCAAGATCGTCATGTGACCTATCGTGAAATTGAGACAACCTTTGGCATTAGTGGGACCAGCATACATTCAATATTGCATGAACGCCTGGCCGTAAAAAAGGTTTGTTCTCGTTGGAAACCCCATAATTTAGCCATATTTTAAATTATCAATGGAAAAATTGATTTTCTTAACTCACTGTAAACAAAACAAATAGCACTTGTACATCAAAACGTTGTGAGTACGTTTATGCTTAAAAATGTCAAACTTTATTATGGTGGTGCCAGATTTTAGCTATTGACATTAGTGTTGCCCAATCCCGAAATATAAAAGGCAACCCTCGTATAAGGGTGAAATACTTTTTTTGAAGATTGCAAGGATATCAAAAATTCTCTAGAGTATTTCTTCATGATAAAGCCCAATATAGAAATCAACAAAGATCTCCAGAAGCTGTACAGTTGAATAAACTCGTATCTTATCTCGCTTTCTTCTGTATAATTCATTTTGTCTTGATGCACAGGGCTTTCCAATTCTGTGAAACCTATATTTTTACTCGGGAGACACTATCGAAAATCAACGAAGACAATTGAGATTCTCTTATATTGTAAATGACTTTGTAAGTGTTATATTAGATTGAAATTTTTCTTTCAAAGGCATATTTGCCATTAAAGGATCAGTACGCAAGGGTTAAGCATAAGCTTACTACAAAACAATGAAATAAAGTCAATCAAAAGCCTCCATCAATTCAAATATAACACCAACAAATAAACGAACAGTCGCTAAATTACATTCGGTCGTAATGGAAGCTTTAGCGGATTGGACTGACAATTTTCTGCAAGTCAGTTGGAATTTCACAGGATTAAGGGATATTAACAGCAAACCACTTTTGAGTTTATTTTTTCGCTCCATTTGGTTATTCTATCTCTACGGTTGTGTGTTTATTTTGTTCTATTGGCGTTTAACTGGTGGAGATGTTTCAGTTGGTGGCCTTGTAGGTACGGGACTTTTCATCTGCAACTGTTTTGCTGGTATTTTCAGCATTTTCGAGGTATACATAAAACGCAGGAAGTATCAACGTATCCAACGCTTGCATTCCGAACTAGATGACCTCTTGCAACGTCAACTGCATTGCCGTATAGACGCACAAATAAAGAAATCGGAAGTGATGCTCCGTATATTGGTCGTCGTATTGATATTTTTTATCTGTGAGTGTCTAAAAGCCCTCATGAATAGCCTTGACCAAGTCAGTCCAGTTTATATTTATGCAGTTCCTGTGGGTTTTGCATTAAAAGCACGCTATTTGCAAGTAATCGTCTTAATTATGTCACTAAACGGCCGTATACGCTTGCTGAAACATTCAGTTTCGCATATGGCATTGGAAAATGAGCCACGTTATAAATTCACTGCAGACATTTGGCAACCCTATACACAGCGTGAATACGATGCCGTCAATGCAATGCGCTTCATTTATGGTCATATCTATGAGATACACAAAACTATTGACGATTGTTTTGGTTGGTCAATTTTATGCATTTTTCTAGTTTCATTTTTTGATTTTGTCTGCAATGCGTTTTGGACTTTCGACGCCTTAAATGGTAATGATGAGGTTAGAAGATATTTCTATAATGGCTCATCATCTGTATCGGTGGCATTAATGGTCTCAACGTTATTTTGGTGCGCGGATATGAGTTGGCATAATGTAAGTATGATATTGAGATAAATGTTTTTATTTTTGTGCGATCTGTAGTCTATTGATTATGTCGTAAAAAACATGCCAATAAGGAACTAAGGAATCGATTTAATGCTCTACAAAAAGTTTTCTATGAAGTATATCGAAATTTTGCTCCTTTCACTAGATATATAGCAAAAATATATATAATAGCACTACGCGGTTTTTTCTACTTTAATGACCGATTTCTGTAATAAAAACCCGTAAACTTCTTATGACACAATCAATAGTCTAGTAGACCAACATTGATCGCGTTGAGAATTTAGAACAGAATAATTTAGTCAATTTGACTGGACATACCTATATATTTTTATTTTGCTCAAAACCGATTTTTTTCACTTAAGGGATCTCCAAAAAAATCGATTTCAAGCCAAATAAAAAAAAAATCTGTCACATCAAATTGATTAAAGCAACTTATTCCAAAATTGAAAGTTAGTCAAATATGAGATAATTTACAAGAAAAGGTACGTTATCTTTCTTGCATTTGCTAGAAATAAATATTATTTTGAATAAAATGAAACCTCGATTTCCGGAAAATTCTTAAAATTGACTGAGCTATAGTACCTACAGAAAAGTTCAACAAAATATCTAGTAAGAAACTACCCAACGGGAAAAAATTAAGCTGCTTCCAAAAAGAGCGCAATAGAAGCACATCTATGGTAGCATACAAAATTTTTGAAATTCAAATTTTTTTTATTGCTCATAAAAGTTAATAAATCTACCAAAAGTTACAGAAAAAAGTAATTTTTGTGAAATGGAACTTAAAATTTTGAAAAACTTCCACGAAAGCGTATTTGAAGCGTTTTTCAAGAGCTTCTGAAGATGTGCATCTCCGCTAAGACATGCTGTGTTAAAAAAGATAAGCAGTGAGAACAGCACTGGAAGCAGCTCTTGCAGCATGCGCTTCCGTTTCCTGTTGGGTCGTAAGGGTGTAACCTTTGGCCTGGACAAACATTAAATACCCTACACTGAAGTATGCCCATATGGGAGGTGCCACGCCCTCTTGTCCGAGTTCACCCAGTTTTTGCTCAGAGCGTGCATTTATGTATGTATGTATTCTCCTTTAACTCCTAGGAGGAGCATAGGTCCAATATGAAATCTCTCCATTTGTCACGATCCCTTGCGATGACTTTAATCTCTTGCCACGACTTTCCCAATTCTTGCATTTCCTTTTCCAGCGACCTCTTCCAGTTGGTTTTGGGTCTACCACGTCCTCTACTGCCTTGTGGATTCCACTCAAGAGCCTGGCGACAAACTTCGCTGTGTGGTTTCCGGAGAGTGTAACCAATCCATCTCCATTTGCGCAGCTTGACCTCGATTGATCGAAAGGATTTTAAAATTTTGAGAAACCATATTGGTTCCAGTTATAGGAGAATCATTTCTAACTATGCATGTTTCTTGCACCTCCAAATCCGATGTGCATGCTGCCGAGGCTGGTGGATACCACTCTGGTGGGAGAGTTATTTTCCATCGTTTTTCGATCCATGCTTCATTAGTATAATCTTCTCGGCAACGCCCCACGCAGTAAATTATAAGCTTAAAGCTGGATCCGGCAAGCGCTGCAAATATAGTGGCCAAATTCACTTTTAATTTCAGCCGCCCAATCTGGAACAGTCGCTGACCTGGGAGCCGCCCACTCTGGGTCAGACGCTTCAGGATTTTGACATTTTGACAAGATGCTTATTTTAAGGCGGCATCGACTCGCCTGGTCAGTGTCAGTTACGGACATTGTGGGTTTTCTTTCAAGGCGAAACGCTGTCCAACGCTACACCCTGGCTGGTTACCCGCTTTTAGTCGCCTCCTAAGACAGGCATGCTTACCTCGGGCATATTCTGACCCCTTACCCGCAGGGGTAAGCGTGCATTTATAGTCCTTAGTATTTGAGTGAAATTTAACTGGATTATCTCAAAAATCTCTTTCAGTATAGCATTTTGAAACTTTTGCTTATATGGGAGTTGCCACGCTCTCTTGTACGATTTCACCCAGTTTTTGCTCAGAGCTTGCATTTATAGTTGCTAGTGTCTGAGTAAAATTTAGTTCGATTAGCTGAAAAAACGCTTTCAGTATAGCGTTTTGAAGCTTTTGCTTATATGGGAGGTGCCACGCCCTCCTGTCCGAATTCGTTCAGTTTTTTTCAGAGCTTGCGCTAATACTACTAAAGCTGCATTTTGAATATATTTTTTGTATGGGTGGTAGGCGTTTCCATTGACCGATTTGGCTCATTTTCAATCCCACGAGCTATCTTTGACGACGGAGGCAGTGTATCAAATTTCATTGAATTATCTTGCTCAGTTTTCCCAGAAAGTATATACCCACGCACACCCAGCCAGCCAGCCAGCCAGATAGACGGACATGGCTAAATCGACTCAGGAGATGATCAATAATATATATACTTTTCTATATCTGCCACGCCTCCTTCTCTGCGTTACAAACGGAAGGACAAAGTGAATATACCCTGAGCGTAGGGTATAAAAATCGCTGTGAACTTGAAACTTGGCATAGTTGTTTATTAGACTACAGTTTCCTTACAAATAAAATTCCGTCAAAGAAGTGGTCTAGAGCGGTGGAGTTTTTTTTTTGTAAAGTTACTAAAGTCCGATAAACAACAACAATTATTCAAACTGTATGAATCAAGTGAATCTTTAAAATTAAGTAAACTACTCCGGAAACCACACAGCAAAGTCTGTCACCAGGCTCTTGAGTGGAATCCACAAGGCAGTAGAGGACGTGGCAGACCCAAAACCAACTGGAAAATGTACTGGAAAAGGAAATCCAAGAATCGGGAAAGTCGTGGCAAGAGATCAAAAAGTCATCGCAAGTGATCGCAACAAATGGAGACGTTTCATATTGGCCCTATGTTTCTCCTAGGAGTTAAAGCTACACAAATTATTCAAATATTCCGAATAAGTCGAATAATTTCAATGATTCGAACCATTCCAATAAGAGGAATTATTCCAGTAATCGAACTACTTAGATTCTAATTATAGAAACTATTCGAATTAGCCTAATCATTGAAATGTTTCTTTTTCATAAAGATTTACATTTATTTTAATGTTTGATCGATTGGCATGACAAGTATTTCTACATACGTTGTCGAAACACTTAAAGGATCAATTATCACAAAAAGGTTGATTGCAATCAAAAGCTATTAAAATGTTCTTAAAATAATAATGATAGACGCTTTATTTAAGAGGCAACTGTTCACAGTGTTTGCTGGTGCAGTTAACAATCCAGTTGATTTTCATATCTTCAAACAAAATGACAGTGACGAAACAACAAGAATGGGATTCTCTTAATTTACAAGGATATTCAACGAAATGGAAACGCTATGTGGCACAGTTTACTCTAAACTTTATGAAATTTGGATTACGTTTCTTTGCGATCAGACCCTTTACAACGAATTCATACATAACTGTTTGCTACACTGTATGTTGGATAGTGGAAATTATTGTGGTCTTATGGTTATCCTACCATAATCGTGATACCAGTAGTTATACCATTGGTGGTTTGGTCAGTTCTATGTTATTTCTCTCGGAGTTGTTGGCTCATCTAACTGTGTTACTTGAATCATTGCTAACACGTTCCGAGATCAATCGTGTAATAGGTTTGTATGTACTCATCAATCGGGCATTTGAAGAGAAACTATGGCATACCAATGGCAAACAGAATATTAATTTGAAATGGGAAGCAAAAATGATACCAATTATCACTTTCCTGGTCATTCTACTGACTGTCATAACATGGTCAAATCTACAGCTGAATGGCATTGCCATAACAACACTTTGGTATTCATATCCTAGCGCTTTGGCCATTAAATTTCGGTTGCTACAGTTGTTGCTGTCGATTATGACAATCAATGACTATATTGAACTGCTGCAACGTAACGTCGATGAAATTGGCATGCGTAATATGCAACGTTTGTTTGGACTTCGACCAGCAATGCGGTTGTGGCAAAAGTCATTTGGTGCTGTAAAAAAAATTGACCCATTTCGGGAGAGTGGCGCCGCCGATGTGGATAATGATGAGCGGAAATTGGTTGCTTTAAAAAATATACACAATGAAATCTTTCTGGTTTTTGCTGGATTGAACAATTGTTTTGGCTGGTCATTGTTGGTCATAATGGCATCATATTTCATTGATTTGCTGTGTAATTCATATTTTTTATTCGCAGCGGTATTAACTCCAGGTCGCGATACCTACGTTGTTATGCAGAACGGCGGTTTTGTGCTGATGGTTATCGTCTTGTTGGCAACGTTGTGTTGGCATTGCCAGAAAAGTTATAATAGTGTAAGGAAAATTTATGAACTGATGTGAATCTATCAGAAATTAGCCCTTTAACTACCAGGTTCAAAAACGCGAAGCGATTTCAAAATAACATTAAGTCAAAATCAATACAATGGGGCCCAGCAAAACTTTCATCTGAGCAAATGTTGTGCTGGCAAATATACTCGACCTTAGACGTTAGAGGGTTAAATACAGCATATTTTCGATTCAACGACGCTCAATTTCGGTCCACTAATCTCAAGTATGAATTTGACATTTTAACATACAGATCAATTTCTTTCTGGAAAAAACTAGTGGGGAAATTCCTTCTACTTAATTGGAAAGTTGCTGTTGTACGTATATTTAGGTAGTCTCATAAAAAGGCGCGATACCTTCGTCTTGTGAAATTTTTTCAAACATCTTTCTAACATAAAACAAGAAAAATCGGGTCAAGAAAATAAGCACGATCGGGTTAAGGGCATGTCCACCTTCTGCATAGCCAAAAAAATTTGAAATCGCCATAGCTTCAGAAATATATTAAGTACAAAAATTATATTTGATATCTGATATGCAGGGTGTATCGCATAACATTACAAAGCATCTGGTAGGTGATAGAGGAGGCCTAGACTAACAAAAAATTGCACATGAGGGGTGTTCTTGAAAAGTATTTTTTTCTGACCTCAATTAAAAAATTAGTGGTACAAATGTAATACCGAATCATTGGAAATTTAACGAGGATTCCAAAAAAAATTATAAAAGGGTATGTTAATAGGACCTTTTTCGTACTGAAAAGGCCGCTAAAGTAACAAAAAAAAAAAAAAATTTTAAATATCAACTTTAAAGGTCCGGAACTGCGCAAAATCCATTTCAGCCCTACACGGTTATAAATATGGGTTTAAATTTTCAACTTTTTACGAAATTTTAGGTTTGAAAATTTAATTTGTTATGAAAATCAACTTTTTTAGTTGAGTTTTTAAACTTTTTAGAGTTGACACCCTTTTGTTGATTCAAAATTTTGAGAAGAACAAGCAAATTCTTTAGTAATTCTACTTATTTGTTGATTTTTTCAACTTTCCGCAGTTGATTCCATGAAATTTTTGCTTTTGCTGTAATTTCATGTCACTGTGATTCGCAACCAGTCTATGCTTAAGAGTAAATATATATATGTAGTATGCTTGAAAGTTGTTCGCAATATTGGCAAATGCGTCAATTGGGCGACCTTTGGTTGGCTCCTAACGCATACCAAGTTATATATTTAATTTTTATATGCGTGACTGGTTCGAAATGTACGGTCTTTCATCGGTTTCGATAAAAAAATTCTTGGCTCACTAAGTACATTTTTTCATCCTATAGGGTTGACAGATTTAAACTTTTTTAGTACAAATTTTCAACCTTTTAGTTGACCTCTTTCAACTTTTTAAGTAAAGAAAATCAACCCACAGAGTTGACACAAATTTCAACTCTTAAGTTGAAAAAGTTTACCGAATTAAGTTGGATAAATATACCAACTTTTTAAGTTGAAAAATTAAACCGAAATTTATTACCGTGTATAAGTATAAGCCAAATAGACTCTTAGAGAGCTCATACAATTAGCTAAAAGTTTTCTGTAAAAAAGCTTTCTCTAAAACGCTAAGGTGATCCAAAATTTTTTTTGTTTTCGAAAACAAGTCAGAAAATCAGTTTTAACTCTATAACCCTTCAGGGGTACATTTTAGACCCCCCTTCAGGTGCAATTTTTTGTTAGTCTAGGCCTCCTCTATCACCTGCCAGAAGCTTCGTAACCTTATGCAGCCTACAGCCTATATAATCGTTAGCATCTAGCTTGAAAATGAACGTGATTGGATCAAGGTCACGTCCAAATTCCATAGGGTCCGAAATTGTCAGGGTTTCTTTTTTTTTTGTTAACGGACGTTTTTTTCTGAGTGGGAGAAAATGTTTGAAAGAAAAGCGAGAATTAATTTATCCTTTTTTTTCTTTTCAGAGTTGCTACATAGGATGCCTCATTTATAAACTTGTCAAACCTATGGGCAATAAACGCTACAACGATTTAGTTAGTGAATTTTCTTTGCAGGCACTGCACCAGCAATACATCATTACAGCAAAACATTTCTTTCAATTAAATCTAAATTTGTTAGGCAGCGTAAGTTTCAAATTCCTCCATCCTTCATTATCCAATATTTTCTAATAAAATTGAAATTCTTCCAGATGGTAGCTGCCATTGTCACATATCTTGTGATTCTGATTCAATTTTTATTGACAGAACAAAATGCTACCAAATCCAATAGCACCACAATTGGAATAGCAACCACCGCTGGAACTTCGACTGCTATTATGACAACTTTGCCATCGATGCTTGTCTTAACAACTGAGTTGGAACCAGTTCGTTGATGTTGCTTCTCATAAAACCTGCACAAGTAATTAATCGTATACTTAAATACCTGTACTTGTAATTTCAAAATTTATCTAAGACAATTAATAAAACTATATGTACTTATGTTCCTTGAAGACAAAAACTAAAGTTACTATTTTGTGCAATATTTATTGGTTTAAAATGGGTTAAAAAGGAATAATTATAATCAGATATGTTGTATCTACACTAAGTAACGATGTGCGAGCATTAATTTATTAAAAATATTAAGCTTAGAACGCAGTTTTCCCAATATTTCAAATAATTACTTAGTCCGAACCATCCAAATTATTCGAATCATTCAGATAAGTAGAAACATTACAATAAGTTGAATCCAATTCAGTATTAAAATCATTCGAATTATTCCAATCATTCGAGTCATTGGAATTCTTTGAACTATCCGAAGCTTACAAAGTGTTAAAAATTTTTAAAGAATGATATCCTTATGGTTTTGAATCCTTTTCACTCATATGAAATTGTATTAATATTACCAGATACGTTGTAGTTGCACCAATGATCTGCAATTAATAAAAACTTTTATATTAAGTTTAGAACTAAGTTTTTCGAATGCTTATTACAAAGGGTTTTTGAATAAGAGCGCTACAAAAGTTTTTAAAAAAAAGCCAAAATGGTTTTGGATATCAATGAATTTCTTTATTTCTGTGAAAGTACATTTGATGCCATTATGTATGGAACTCGATTTCTTTTGCATGGCCACCACGGGCACGCTTGCAGAAGTCCAGATCAAATTTTCGAAGGTTTTCAAGCATTGATCGGCCGATACTGCTGCAATTTCACGAACGATATTCGTACGAAGTTCATCAATCGTTGCTGTCTTGTTGGCATAGACCATAGACTTGAAGTAGCCCCACAGGAAATAGTCTAACGGAATCAAATCGCACGACCGAGGCGGCCAATCGACTGGGCTATTTCGTGAGATAACACGTTCATCAAAATTGGTTTTCAATAAATTAATTGTGACATTCGCTGTGTGGCTTGTGGCGCCATCCTGTTGAAATCACATATTTGTTGAAACCACATATTGTCCAAGTCCATATCATCCAATTCGGGTCAAAAATATTCGGTTATCATTGAACGGTAGCGATTCCCATTCACAGTAACGTGCCGGTCTTGATCATCACGGAAGAAGTACGGCCCAATAACGCCGCCAGCCCATAAACCGCACCAAACCTTAATTTTTTCGGGATGCAATGGTAACTCATGGAGTACGTGTGGATTGCTACCTGACCAATAACGCATATTTTGCTTATTGACGAAGCCATTCAGCCAGAAATGAGCCTCATCGTTGAAGATGACGTAGCTCTCTTAAAGTTGAGGCCCCTGACTCTGAATTTCGGTAGTAAATTTTAATAATTTCTACTCGTTGTTGGCTCGTATATCTTTCCATGATGAAATGGCAAATCTTACTGAAGAGAAATGTCAAGAGAGCGGGAAAAAATATGGCGTCGTTTGCTGTCCCTATCGGTCTACTTTTGTAGCGTCCCTATTGAAAAACCCTTTAGTTCGAATCAATCAAATTATTCGAAAAGTTCGAACCATAGAAATTGATTGAACTAATCAATTACACCGTTCTAGTTCAAAATATGTTCTGACAGGAACTGGGTCAGTTTTACCTAATTCGATATTGTAAATCAATGATTTCTTATCAAAAGTATATTTTCCTGTTCAGGATGTATTAAATGGCAATCGAGTTGCTAATTTTTAAATCAATTTATCAGATACTTCTTAACTTTAACGTTAATTTTTACAAAATTTTCTTATGGAGTAGGCGGATCATAAATAAAAAGAGACTCTTCTTCTGAAATAAAATGTTTTTATTCATCAGACAGTTTTTTTGTTGTTTTTAATTAGAGAACATTCACATATTCGTTATCCGAGTTTTCGGGAGAGTAATCTTACAGTTTATCATTTTCAATAAGATTGACGTCCCCTTGTGCGGCGTCTGGATTGAAATGGATTAAATTTTAATAATCCATTCTGATCCAGAACTATGTACCAGATTTCTGGCACTGATTTGGATTAAGAATCGGATCGATCCATTTAAATCCAGGGAATATGGATTGTCACGAGAGCTTGGTGTGGATGAAAAAAGAGGCAATCTATCTGTCTGAATCCATATTCTGATCTGGAATTGTGCACCAGATTTCTCGGATAGATTTGGATGCAGAATCGAATCAATGCATTTTAATCCAGGGAATATGGATTGTTGCGAATGATTGAAATGGTTTCAAATAAACGTAGTCTATCAATTTTTCTGTATCCAGATTTTGATGCAGAATTGTGTACCATACCCTCAATAAAGATTTGGACACATCGTTAAACTAATCCATTTTCATCAAGAGAATATGGTTTACCATAAAAGATTTAAAATTCGCCCACATTTTTCCAAAAGCGCGTATTACTTCAATTAATATAATCTCTTAAAAGTGCGACAAGCGTAGACCATGTGCTATGGAAACACGCGATGAATGCGACGTGAAATATCGCGAGGAATCAAAGTCCAACTACAATACATTTGAATCTTTTTTAATCCAAGTATGCACTTGGAAAAAAACGCGATCGACGTCAATCCAGTTAAATCCATTTTGAACCCAACAATATACTTACTTCCTGCAATAACTGGACTTTGCTGATTTGTGATCATCAAGGAGATAATATTTGGAAATGAATAATATCGTGGGTTCCTGGGATTGTGGTATTTCTCATAGGAATTAAAGTCCAATTCCAATCCATTTGAGTCCTTTTCAATCCAAGAAAAAAGAAGTCTCGATATATCGAAACGAAGCGGGATATCGAGAAATTTTATCTAATATTTTCAACTTATTTTGTGTTGATTTATAAGAAAGCATCGTCAAATTGAGGGGCCACGGAAAACGATGAATCGCCATTTACTAAATGGTCCATGTGTACTCAACATAAAAATCTGCAAAAAAAAATGTTTGCGACATTTGGAGTTGATTAATGACCATCCATCGTAACCTTGCATTTACCGGCCTCCCTATTGTACATTTACAGTTTTACAAATTTTGCCCTCGCTCTACAAACGCGAATGAGTCGACAACATTGATATTTACATGAATTAGTCTTCGTTGATAAGTCGATCGTGCGGTTCGGTTAACTTTCTTCTCGAATTTGTTTTAAATAAAAATATAAAAAGTTGTGTTTTTCGGTGTATAAAAGTTTTAAATAAAGTGTTAAATTGTTAAATAAAGTGTTAAATTGTTAAATAAAGTGTTTAATTGTTAAAGTGTTACGTGAAGTGTGAAATGAAAGGCTTTTTTGGCAAACCAAAATGTATAAATTTTGCCATCGCCTTCAAGTGCAAAGCTCCAAAAGTGCAATGGGAGCCAAGTGAAAAGAAAGAGAAAAAAAATCATTTGTGATCAGCATGAAAAGGCAGCAACTAAGTGTAGAAGTAAGTGAATTTCAACAATTCATACATCGATTTACAATATTCAATTGAAAAAATAAAATCATAAAGAAACGTACTCCATTTTCCAAGTTCGGTTTTCTAAGCCGACGAAACAGTTATTTTTTTCGGCAAAATTTCCAGTCCTTAACAAACCGCTGTTGTTTACATTTTTCACACTTTCAACTAAACCGCCGAGCTTTTATATTCTATGCACAAACCATTCATCACAATAACTATCGATCAGCCTAAATATATGCACCAAATGTATTTTTGTAGAATATAAGAGAAGAGTCCAATCATGAGCAAAAGTAATGTCACAATAAATGTCACAATAAAATTAAAATTAGATTCTGTTTTCACGAAAAGTTTACTTGATGGTGTAGAATTGATAGCAGTAAATTGAAAAATGTTATCGTTCAAATAACCGAATATAATGGCACATCATGTGTATGACATTACTTTTGCCTTTGAATGGAATTATGATGTGAATCAAGATTTGAGTTGACATCTCCGATTTTTATGAAAATTAGTGAAAAGTTTGCATTTGCCATACATATAACTTTGGTGTAATGATTTTCTGAAATTCGGAAAATTTCCAAGATGACGGCCAGGAAGTTCGATGCAACTTTTGGATACTCACTTGTTTGAAAATTTATAGTTCTTCGGCTTTTTATCCGATTTTGATGAAATTTTCAGGGTTAGTATAAAAAATATGAGTTTTTTAAAAAAATCTACACTGAAAAAACTTTTATATTTTTGGTGGAAAAAAAGCTTTTTTTCTTTCTTTAAGCCCTTTTCATCTTTTTTAAGATATTTTTCTTAAAACGTAAATTTTATTTTTGTATAATTATTTGCGACCCTCAAAATCGTGGCATCTTTTACAATTTTCAAGTTATGAGTTTTTGAAGTTGTTTAATGTTGTGTTTATCATGAATCTTAGTGCACGTGCGCTACCATATAGGGTTGCCACTGTCCGGTGGCCGCTAGTGAAATTTTTCGGAGAATATTTTTGTGGAATATTTTAACCCATTAAAACCAAATGGAAAAAGGAGACAAATAAAAACGCGATATAATGGGTTAAGATGTTCACATAAATTGACGTAAAGTCAAGCAAGGAACAATTTTCTAGAATATCTTAGACCTCTTTTTTTTTTTTTTCTTTTTCAAAAACTTGGTTATAATGGGTTAAAATATTTTACGAAAAATTTCACTAGAGGCCACTGGATGGCGGCAACCCTATATGGTACCGCATGTGCACCAATGACTCATGATAAATACAACATTAAACAACTTCAAAAACTCATAACTTGGAAATTGTAAAAGATACCATGATTTTGAAAGTCGGAAAATAATAATAAATACAAATATTTAAAAAACATAAAAAGGATGATCCAAGCCAAAAATTTCACTTAAAAAAAAGCTTTTTTTCCACCTTTTTTTTTCCAAAAAACCATATTTTTATACACTACACCCAGGGTATATTCACTTTGTCCATCCGTTTGTAACTCAGAGAAGGAGGCGTGGCAGGTGTGGAAAAGTATATATATTCTTGATCAGCGTCACTTCTTCAGTCGATATAGCAAATCAATAAATGCATGCTCTGTTTTTTGAGATAATTCAACTAAATTTCACTCAAACACTAAAAACATTAATTGCAAACTCTGACCAAAAGTAGGCGAAGTAGGACTAGAGGGCGTGGTACCTCCCATATAAGCGAAAGTTTAAAAATTCTATACTGAAAGATTTTTTCAAAAAAACCTTACCGAATTCCACTCAAACACTCAGAACAGTAAATGCAAGCTCTACTCAAAATCTAGGTAAACTCGGGGAAGAGGTCGTGGCACTTCCCATATAAGCAATTTTTTCTTATACTCTCCTGGGAGTTACGGAAGAATAAAACAATTTATTGTAATATAAACTTGTAAGTACAATAATATTGCATAGTATTTATCAACTAAGTGTCAGGCCAAAGATACCACTCATACTAGTTTATACTAACCCTGAAAATTACATTAAAATCGGATAAAAAGCCGAGGAGCTATGAATTTTCAAATATGTGAGAATCCAAAAGGTGCATCGAACTTCCTATGACCGCCATCTTAGAAATTTTCGGAATTTCGGAAAATCAATATACCACAGATATGTACATATGTCAAATACTATTACGTAATTCCATTCAAAGGCAAAAGTAATGTCATACCCATTATGTGCCATTATAAACTTTCAGAATAAAACCAAACAAAACTTAATTGTTTCTTCTACAAAAAATAATTTCTTTCATTCCATTCCATTCCTAGACGCCCGGGCGCCTCCTCCTTATTAGCCAATTTTCATGTTCAGCAAATTTTTGGTACTTTTTGTACTTTAGGTATTATATCCGGCTTTAGGAACAAGGTAAATTAAAATAAAGCAAATTAAGTAAATTTCGTACTTGGAAAAAAATATTAAATTTAGAACTATATATTTTAGTACTAAAATTACAACAAAATTTCAATAACCTACATTTGTGACCTTCCAAAGAAAGAAAAAATAACATTTCATAGGTAAAAGTAAAGATAGTATGTTTTACAGCTTAGAAGTAACGATTTTTTGAACTTTACAAAACATAAAATTGACCGAAACTGCTTCCATACCAAGGACATTTCTCCTCCGATTTTCATGTTCTAACCTATTTTGGAAAGTTAGTGATATAGGCTATATGCACAAAATAACTTTCTGACTGAGAAAAATTACTATCTTTACTACTTTTTTTGGTACTAATATTGAATAAAAACGCTCCATGGTTTTTATATCTTTTTAGGTATTTTTGCTGGCAAGAAGACAAAACTATCTTTCATATGAATACATTACAAATATGGTATCTTAGCCGGATTAAAAGTGAGGAGTGATTTTTCAAAAGAGCTTATAACCAAAACGAGGCAAAAGTATTATTAATTGCCTAATACATTGTTATAAATTAATAAAATTGGATTTTAATTTCACGAAAAGTTTACCTGAAAGCATTGAATCAATGACATTTAGTTAAAAATTCATATTTAACCAATAACCGATTATTATGCATATAATGTGTATGACATTACGTTTAAATACTTTTCCAAAAATGGTCTGAACATAAAAATCGGTTAAGAAATGTCCAAGTTATGGATTTGATTTTCCAATTTTTCACTCCTTCAAAAACCATAAAAAATCATAATATTGTGGCAATTTTCGTTGGCACGGCTGACATGCAATTTTATGGCAAATGGATAATGATAACTGAAGGTTTCTAAATACTAATTCAGAAATAAAGGTGTGTTTCGTTTAAAAAAATGTTTTATTAAGAACTTACTTTATACAGTAGCGTGCTATCAACATTAAAAAATCCAGCACCAGTAAAGATTATTTTCTGATGAAGCAGTTGTAGAGAAAATTGTTTGATCTGCAAAATAAGTATTTCTATCTTAACTGTAAAAGCTTATAGTAAATGGTAACCGCTTACCACCATTATATGGTTACCATTCTTGCTATCAATTTGAATTTTATGTAAACTCGATGCTACATAACTGGTCTGCAAATAGTCGTGAAAAAGAACGATTTATAGAAAAATTGCACATGCATGCAAATGTAAAGGGTGTTTTTTTTAGAGGTATAGAACTTCGAATTGAAATAAAACACAAGAAAATCGTTTTAATGTCCATCAATTTGGCTTTATTGGAAGGATAATTTTATGCCATTAATGTTTAAATATGATTTCGAATAAAGCCAATTCTACAGGTCCAATTTTCAACCACTTTTTCGAGCATATGGGGCCGTATGTCGGCAATAACGCCACGAATGTTGGCTTCCAAGTCCCCTAACGTTTCTGGTTTGTTGGCGTAAACGAGCGACTTCACATATCCCCAAAGAAAATAATCCAATGGTGTCAAATCACACGATCTTGGTGGCCAATTGACAGGTCCATTCCGCGAAATTATGCGCTCATCGAATGTTTCCTTCAATAAATCGATTGTGACGTGCGCTGTGTGGCGTGTAGAGCCGTCTTGTTGGAACCACAACTCATCCACATTCATGCCATCCAATTCGGGAACAAAATAAGGGGGTTATCATGGCTCTATACCGGTCTCCATTAACGGTAACTGACTCTCCAGCATTATTTCGGAAGAAGTATGGCCCAATGACTCCACCAGCCCATAGAGCACACCAAACAGTCAGTTTTTGTGGATGTAATGGCGTCTCAAGGGTCTCATGTGGATTCTCTTCACTCCAAATGCGGCAATTTTGCTTGTTGACGTAGCCATTCAACCAAAAATGAGCCTCATCACTGAACAAAATTTTGCGATGAAAATCAGCATCGAGATCAATCTCATTTTCGGCCCATACACCAAAATCACGACGCATTGCATGGTCTCGCGGCTGTAATTCTTGCACAAGCTGGATCTTGTAAGGTCGCAAGCCAAGATCTTTGCGCAAAATCTTCCATAAAGTTGATGGACAAAGCTCCAATTGCTGTGCACGGTGGCGAATCGATTCATTCGGGTCCTCTTCAACATTTTGCTCTGCGGATGCGTATTATCACATAGAGTAAACGTAGTGCGAAAACGATCCATGGTTAACCGAATTAATTGCTCTGATGGACGATTATGTCGACCATAAAATGGACGGAGCTTGCGGTAAACTTCGCGAACTGAACCATTATTTTCGAAATAAATTTGCACGATTTGCAAGCGTTGTTCTTTTGTCAACCTGTTCATGATGAAATGGCAAACCAAACTGAACATAAATGACATTAGAGTTGCCAGATTTGACCACAAAATGCCAGTTTTATCTCTATTCGAAAAACAAACCTCTAAAAAAAACACCCTTTACATATTATATGTAACATATAATTTATTTTCCTTTGTATAGCCGATTATGGAAGCTGGGGATATAGCAAAAATGAATTATACTATTTCCTGGAGTTGCGTCATATGCCATACCTTGAAGGATAACTCAAAATCTTGCAGTGACAGAAAAATTCCAAATTCAGATTTGTAAAGAGAAGACCCCAAACTCTCATAATCGTCTATAAAATCTAGTAAGAAAGATACTAACTACTTACAATGTGCACCATGCGTCCACATAATTTAGCCAACACAATCACATTGCACAGATGTGACATTGTCCAGATAGCGCCACTTACGGTCTGTAGAATATCGAAATATGTTGCCGAGTAATTTGCAAATTGTAGACACATCCAATAACAATTCGTGGTTATTGATAAGAAATCATTGGCCACATTAATTAGCACTGAAATGCCAACACAGCGATTAAGCATTGTTGTTAGTTCCCACAAACGATTATAAAGATCACGTATTACGTGCAACTTCCACAGTTCTGAGTTTTCCGTATCAAAAAGGCGATTCATACGTTCAGTAGTCTCGAAAATTGCTACACGGGGTTGTATCAACTTACTGGAGGCCGGCGATATACATGAAATAATTTTACTGTTCTTATTCAAATTAACTACTTCCAACGTGGAAATTAATCGCTCCAAACGTTGTTTTATAATCGAGACGGCAGTAAAAATTTGAAAATAACGTAAACTACAGACAATATATGGCACCAGATATAAAATCAAGAATATGGTAAATTGTTTCGAACCACTGATTATTATAGTGCCAAGCATAAAAGACTCAGATGATATATGAATTATAAGCATAACGACAGCATTTTTCAGCATTTTGCGACGAAAAGATCTAAGCATCGAAAGTTTTATTAAAGAATTTCATTTCATATTCAAACAAACCTATTATCCATAGAAACATTGAGTGAGCGCTTGAATACACGATCAATAGGGGAACTGATGCTATTGTGGTATAGTTTTTCAATGTGGTATGGTCGCATATCTCCGAATTGGAAAAGAGCCTGTGAACGTCACTGCTTTTATCCTATCAGAAAACATGAAAAACCAGGGATGTGTTGCTGTCATGGACCAAACAAAATTTTTCCGATGTCAATTGAACGAAACGTAAGTCGCGTGTGGTTGATTTTTTTTTCTGGATTTTTTGCAAAAAAATTTTGTTAAGAAAAAGTTGCTTTTTGGTGAAGTTTTATTTATATTGAATAAAGGTTAGTGCTAAGTATTGCAAAATAAGTGTTTAACTGTGTAAATTCACAAAGTTTCCTATTTTATATTTAGAATTTTGTATTTCAAAAAATTGGCCATTGTGGTATAGTCGGGATTCGCTAATGTGGTATATGAATATTTCTTGTTATCCTTAACATTATTTGATTGCTGTTTATTTTTTTTATAAAAACTATGGGTTTGAGAGCCAATGTAAATGTTATTATGAACTTATTTCATGCCTTTGAAACTTTATATTTGGTTGTATGGTTAAGTATACCACATTACCCTACTTATATGTACCACATTACCAGCCCACTTTACAAGTACTGATCAGTATATATACCACATTGTGCCACCATATATACCACATTACCTCCCAACTTTTTGAAAACAGCTTTTTTGACTTTTTTCAGATTTTGCTTAATAACTTTTTTTAATGAAGTTGCACACATTTTATTGAAATATATGCTGTAGCCAATACTTCAATGATTAGCATAAAAAAATTTGGCTGAAATTGATCGAACTGTTCCCTTTCAAATTCCACCTAAACATTAGCTATACCACAATAGCATCAGTTCCCCTATCTTGCACTTTCTCATAAAACTTTTTTTGCTCGTTTCTTCGTGCCATTGTCTCCAGTACAGTGAAGATATGTGCCAAACGGATGCCAAACAATTGCATAACAGCAGTTTTCACACCTACATCACCTTTCATAAAGTTTCCTTCAAAGTAGAGGCTGTAAAAAAGTGGACAGATTGATATTAAAAGCACGCAAACGCTGTAGCATTCTAATGGGCGGCATCGTTTTAGAGACCATGATTTCCGTTCCAGTTGTAATTGCGTCAAATTGAACATTTGATAGAGTCGATGGGCTATATTAATAGATTCCAGTATGCCCATATTGTTGAGAGAGAAAGAATCTTAAAAAATAGAGATGCAAAGTCATTTGTACAAATAATGAAAAAATTTGATTAAAAATTTTTAGTAATACCATGACGGCATTTCAAAGAGGAGCGATTTGCAACTTGGCGAAAAATCGAACTAGATTTTTTATCCCACCTAACACTCCCAATCTCCATAGTCGGCATTGTTCAAACTCACCGCGGTGTCCAAGATTCTTATAAATGAGAACACAGCAATACGCAGGCTGCTATATATATTTCTGGCCTAGGCAACACACTGACATTTCTATTGGAAAGTTTGACATTTTTTAGCATAAGCGTACTCACAACGTTTTGATGTACAAGTGATATTTGTTTTGTTTACAGTGAGTTAAGAAAATCATTTTTCTATTGATAATTTAAGCGATTGATAAATTATGGGGTTATCAACGAGAACAAACGTTTTTTACAACTAAGTGTTCATGCAAAATCGAATGTATTGGAGTGGAACTAATGTGCAAGGATGCCTCTACGTATATCTCATAATATGCCACATGGGGATCTTGCATAATCAGTTCATGCACTGTATCGATCTTTTGTGGCACAACAACTGATTTTGGACGACCTTCACGGAATTCGTCTTTGAGCGAGCGTCGGCCACCATTGAATTCATTAAACCAGTTTTTCACAGTGCTATAGGATGGTGCTTCATCGCCATACAAAGTTTTAAGTTAATCTATGAACTCTTGTCGAAACTTGAACTCACGTCGAAAGTTGTGAAAAATGTTCACGAGTTAATTCCATTTTTTTGCCAAATTGATTTTTTCAAGTCACTGTAAACAACACTAATGGTGGTCGTACATCAAAACGTTCTGAGTACGTTTATGCTAAAAAATGTCAAACTTTCCAATGAAAATGTCAGATTGCACCTGGCAATACTTAGCGTTGCCCAGGCCAGAATTATATATTATTGATTTCCTCCTTGGTGCACTACAAAATTATTTATTTCTAGTCCCTAACTACTAAACAAGCTAATAATGCTTTTTGCAATGTTTTTATCCTTAAAAGATCTTTTTAATTGCCTAATTTTTACCAAAAAACTTTTGACATAATTTTGTATTTTTCAACATACACGCCAGAATTAGTCACAAAGTGCTATTAAAAGTTTACATTTTCATCAAATTAATCTGTTAAATACATTTTGAATACTTTTAATTTCGAAGATTTAAATATCTGGTTTAATTAGCCGTATCAAGAAGACGAGCAAATTCCAATTCTTTATTTTAATTTAAAAACTTAATTTTTTTTTTACTACATTTGCATAATATCCATTATATGTATATATTAATTGTAATTTTACTTGAATTACCTTCAGGTTCGATTTGCACTGCACTACTGAATGTTGCGATAAGTGTGAGGGTCAACTGTGAACCAGTGCTTACGACAACCAAAGCGGTAAGTACACTTGAAAAAATTACGAAAATATATATTTTAAAATCGACACTAAGTAAGAAAGAACGAAATTCTGAAGTAAATGTCACTTAAATCGCGCAAATATGGTAAAATTTATGATCTTTGTAACGGTATTCTGTAGTTCAGGGATGCCCATCAAAATTAATTGAAGAGTAGATCATTAAAATACCAACAACACCAACAATATGTAAGCACAGCGAGTTGACAACGTTCGCGAGTTTTTAAGTACCAACAAAATACAAACTGAAATTGTTTTGTTTTGGAGATTAGCGCTATGCTAATCGTGTGTGCGTAGAAAACAATAACAAAGCAATAGGAAGCAAATGTGCAGTAGTTCAAAATAGACAGTTCAGTTTAAAGCTCGGAAATCTTTTTAAGTTTGTTTAGGTGCGGAAAACATACTTTTGATACTATAAAGAACTTAATTGTTAACTCAAATTAGCTTGAAGTTAATCTTGAGATACACTTTAAAAAAAAACTAATATATTTAATGTTGTAATCGTGTTTCCAGTATTAAATGTTGTAAATTTTTTCAACACATAAAAATTAGTTAAAAGTCATTAATTTCATTTCAATTATGCATAAAAAAAATCTGCTAGTGTTTTTTCTAACCAAAACAAATTCAGAAAAGATCAATTTCCAATGACTTATTTAAGCAAAATTTTTGGTATGTAGTTAAGAAAGAAATATGAAATAATTTTAGTATATATTTAAGTATACATTAAAGAGTTAAGTTATTAGAGTGTTTACTTTACTAATATTGTTAATGATTTGTTTTTTTGTTCCACGAACATGATGACCATAACATTTAAAGAAAAATCTAACCATAAATTCTATTGTAAGAGATATTTATTTTGGAATCATATTATTAAATGCATAATAATAACAAATAATCTATTCTACAAAATCAGTAAACTTGACATCCTTGAAGGAAGCTACCTGTTTTCTTTCTTTATAAATGTATCCAACTCTGTCAGCCCGTGATGTATCAAAACTAGTTTCTAGAAAATTGCAAGTTAATTATAAATACATTACATATCTGAGTCGTTAAATATCATAAGTATCGAAATCCATCTATGTTACGAAAACAGGTTTTTTAGTTTTGACTGTTTCAACTACTGTTCCGAACTAGAAATGAAGAATTTAGGAATAAATATTAAAGAAGAAGAGTAACCGAAACATTTGGGAACTTACCTCTATTCGCATAAAAATAAAATCCAGATTTTCTCGAAAATAATATGCCAATCCCATTATCACATTAATGTCATTGTTTCGGTCTTTCGGCATAGAATTCATTTTTAAAGCTTTTCGGATTTTTACCCATCAGTAACTCGAGTACATTTCGAAGTACTACGTTTGTAGCTCTTTTTATTTTGCTCGAAGAACGTTTTTCGAATCATTTGAAGTTGCCTGATTGATGTAAGTTCCTATTTGCGCATGAGTTTCTTAGGACGTTTGTTGCCTTTCTGTGTTTCAATGGAACTGCTGGCTCAAATTCCGATGTTTTTTTAGTTGGTCGATTTAAAGACGTTCCTGTTAGTCATTTTTGCAATAAGAGAATGTGACGTTGAAGTTATAAAGTTCCCAAAATGATCCTTCTCCTTTCAGGATAGATATCTGCAGCTTGTTGTGCAACATTTCTTATTACGGCAGTGGAAATGTAAGGTGAATCTTTTCGAAGCTCATCCACAAAAAGATTGCAAAAAGTGTTCATTCGCTTACTTAAACAACTCTAATTTTCCAATAAATCCTTTACGACATTTGGGAGTTTTGTTCAAGGAACTGAAAACTGTGATGATGACGTATAGTAATGGGCAGTAGAATACATATTTTTATGAGTTAAATAACGAACAATATAAATTTTTTTTCCAATTTTACACGATAAATGTGTAAGTACATACACATTCCGTGTAAATTTTTACACATTTTTTTGTACTTTTTACAACATTTAATGTAATAAATTCATTACAATTAATTTCGTAAATTAACACATCTCATTTTTTAGAGTGTATGTAGGTATCGCACGCCTGTCCTATCGTGTTTTAAATGTTTTTCGGGAAAAAATTAAACTATTATTCTAGGATATACAGTGAGTCAAAAAAGTTTAAGTACACAACAAGCTATGAACCTAAACTATTCCTAACAGACCTTTAACGTAAACTTTTCAAAAATTTTTCGGATGTAAAAAAAAAAACAATATTAAGAAAAAAATAATATCATCATACCAAACATTCGAATAAGTTATAGAATTATTTACATTTTAATTATTGGAACCATTCGAATTAGCCAAACTATTTCAAGTATAATTTGAGCCATACAATAATGTTCCTTCTTAATAAAAATGTCCATTTATAACAATGTTTGATTAATTGGCATGACAAGCATTTCTACGTTGTTGAAACACATAAAGGATCAATTATTACAAAAAGCTACTCAAATGTTCTTAAAAGAATAATGCATTTAAGAGGCAGCTGATGATAGTGTCGTCTGGTTCAGCTAACAATCCTGTTGATTTTCATATCTTGATACAAAATGATAGTGTTTAACCAACAAGAATGGGATTCTATTAAGTAACAAGGATATAAAAGCAAATGGGAGCGATACGTGCCACAGTTAGGTGAATAAAGTAAAATAGTCATTTTCGGCTTTCTCAAATGAAACCTATACCTGTTTTTCAAGCTTTTTTCGAGTTCTTAGATAGTAATTTCGAGCTGTTTCAAAACGCCAAGGAAAAGCGGAATACTCGGAAAAACGATTTGACTAGCTTAAATTATTAATTTGAGCACGACAACACTGTTAACAACGGTTGTAATCGAAAAAAAAAAAACTACGTAGGAATTTTGAGCTTTTTTCGAGGTGTTTCAAAAAAATCGAGAAAAACCGGAAAATTTGGAAAAATCATATGACTAGTTAAATTTCAAATTTAAGCACGATAGCAATCGAAAAAAAAAACTACGGAGGAATTTCGAGCTTTTTTGAGCTACTAGGTAGTTGGAAAATTATCTCATGGGAGTTCCACACTTAAACTAGCTAAATTGTTTTTCCGAGTTTTCCGGTTTTCTTTGACTTTTTGAAACAGCTCAAACTTACTACCTAAAAAAAGCTCGAAATTCCTGCGTAGTTTTTTTTTTTCGATTGCTACCGTTATATTATATGGTAGTATTTTTGCACAATTCCCTGGCTGCGATATTGATAGTGGAACTGATTACATCACTCCCACTCTCATGTTCTCAACCAACTTTCAAGTGAAAATACCTGAAAGAAGTGGTTGGACTCCGATTCTGAATTCCAAGGGAATATACACTGATGGCTCAAAAATGGAGTCTGGTACCGGGGCTGGGGTTTATTCTAAGGATTTGCATAGCAGCGAATCGTTTGCTCTACCTCGCTACTGCAGTGTATTTCAAGCGGAAATTCTAGCTGTCTGGAAAGCATGCCAAATTATTAAACCAAAAATTTATGATCGTAACGACACTTTTGTCATTTACGTTGATAGTCAGGCGGCCATTAAGGCTCTTAGTTCCAACACCACTTAGTCTAGCTTAGTCTTAGATTGCAGGAAAGCCCTTTGTGAAGTGGGGCTCCTATGTAATCTTACAATATGTTGGGTTCCTAGACACAGCCATTTCATTGCAATGAGAATGCTGACGAACTTGCTAGGAAAGGGTCTTCAACTGACACAATTTCCGAAACCAATATTATGAAACCCCTTGCATTAATTAGAGCCAATATTGACTCAAAATGTATTTTATGGACTAATTTTAGATGGCCTAATTTAACAACATGTTCTACGTCAAGGGCGATATGGCCACTTTATGACGCAAATAGAACACGAAAAATTATCTCATTAGAAAGGCAAACCCTCAGAACCTTAATTGGTGTCATTACAGGGCACTACTTTGTAGGTAGGCACGCCTCAAGGTTGGGGCTTACCGACGTAGGTGATCTTTGTAGAAGCTGTAAAGATCCTGATGTCGTAGAGTCCATTTTTCATTTCCTTTGTGAATGCCCAGCGTTGGCTAACCGACGTTATAAGGTGTTCGAAAGTCATTTTTTTGACTCTCTTGAAGATATCGCTCAGAAGAGTCCCAAATCCATTTTGGAGTTTATAAAAATTTCTAAATGGTTCATATAGGTTGACAACGAAGTTATATATCGGGTATACAATGGGCCCAATCGCGGCCTAAGTTATGATAGCAACTGCTATCTCCCGCGCTAACCTAACCTAACCTACCATTATATTCAATGTTGTCGTGCTTAAATTTCAAATTTATCTCGTCATATAATTTTTCCGAGTTTTCCGGTTTTTCTCGACTTTTTGAAACAGCTTGAAATTACTATCCAGCAGCTCGAAAAAGTTCGAAATTCCTGAGTATTTTTTTTTTTCGATTGCAGCCGTTTTTAACCGTGTTGTCGTGCTTAAATTAATAATGTGAGCTAGTCAAATCGTTTTTCCGAGTTTTACGCTTTTTCCCGGGGTTTTGAAATAGCACCAAACTACTATCTAACAGCTCGAAAAACTGATAAAGGTTTTACTTGCTTAAGCCGGAAATGACTAGCTTACTTAATTCACCTGGCACAGTTTACTTTCAACTTTGTGTAAATTGGACTACGTTTCTTCGCGATCAGACCAATTTTATCGAATTCTTTAATAAATTTTTGCTGTACTGAATGTTGGACAGTTGATTATTTAAAACAAAAATTCATCTTTTATTCCAAGCTGTTAGTATTTGCAGCAAACACTAGGAAAAATATTTCACTTGAAACAAATAAAAAATAAGCCATCGCAAATATTTCTGTAAGTTCGAACCATTTCATGAATTGTTGCACCCAAACCTTTTTATCTCCTGCGACAAATCATAAAAATATTTGGCAACGATGGGCGCGGGTTCAAATCCCAGTGTGGGTAATTTTTTTTTTTAATATTTTTTATTTTTTTTGTTCACTTCATTTATATTTTTTTTAATTTATTTACTTTTGTTTAATTGAATGGAAATTAAATACTAAATGGTTTTTTGTAAGTCTGTACACTCAGAAAAATAAAAATTGTTAAGACAACAATTTTTCATTCTTAATAAATTGAATGGGTTTATTTGAAAGTGGAATAAGTCCAATTCCGGAAAAATTGAGTTTATGGTAGTTATAGCTAGCTATATATGTCCTCTTTCTATATTGAAAATTACAGACTCGTTATAACACGATTTCATTACAAATTACTCAAAAGAATTTTTCATGAAAAACATTTTTACAAAAATGATTTTTTTGAAAGTGGAATAAGTCCATTTTTTCATCTACTGCTATGCAGAAGATTTTGCTTTTAAATCAATTTAAAAATATTTGCAAGCGTTATTAAACCGGTGTTAAGTGTTTACCACTGCAAATTGATCAAATTTTGTTATACTGTAAAAATTTTTACAAGTGTAATAGAAAATAGTTGAGTTTTTTTGGTCTGAATGGACTTATTCCACTTTCATTTATAATAAGGGGATTCCTTTAAACTCGTAAAAGCCTCGAAAAGCACGTAAACCTCGAAAACTTTCGAGTCTCGTAAACAAAATTTAAAAATTTGTATGAAAAAAAAGTTTACCAGGCCTCGAAAACTTACGAAGCAAATTCGATGCGTAAATAGCCTCGAAAAAGTACGAGAGCGATTGTTGTCAAATAAATGTATTGAAAAAATATTTTTTGTTTTGAAAATTGAATTTGAATTAAATTTTTTTTCGAATTATATGATACGTTGCTTACACGTTTTTAGAAATGTGTGTTCCTGAAAACAAGCTCGTAAACTTTCGAGTTTTTCATGGTTTACGAGTTTAAAAATTTGTTATACTTTTGTATGACTTATTCCATTTTTACTCACAAAATATTTTGTAAATTAAAGCAAAGGAAAATTAAAACTTAGAAAAATTTTACTTTAAAAACTGTTGTTGTTTCTTTTCATTTCTTTTTGCTCAAGTAGGGCTCTGGGAATCAGTTACAACAACAACAAAAACAAAAAGTTCTTGTCGGACCTACTTTCGGAGATATAGCCATCGGAAGATCGAGATATATTTTTTATAAAAATTATTATAAGCTAGGAACCCCTGAAAATATTTTAATAATATTAGTGTCATACGAAAGATATGTTAATTTGCTACAAAATTGACTTGCAAAAAATTTTGATCCGAGTCGTGGTTTTAGAGATATTGCAAATTTTCAGAAATTTTGACCATTTTTTTTTTAAAGCACTATTTTTCCAGAAATTGTATCATTAATGCATAGTTTTAGTAACATATTATAAAAGCTCAATTTATTACCTTTCATTTGACATGTAATTTGTACTTGGTTTCTTGCATTACGTATTTTTTTT
The DNA here is from genome assembly GCA_951812925.1 of Calliopum simillimum. Lineage (NCBI taxonomy): Eukaryota > Metazoa > Arthropoda > Insecta > Diptera > Lauxaniidae > Calliopum > Calliopum simillimum. The sequence goes on from OX638372.1 coordinate 89,961,534, forward strand.
ATAGGAAAACAAAAAAGTAAGTAATTGGAAAACATCGGAAGAGTCTACAGGAATCGGAATTAATCGAAAACTATCTAAATACATCGTTATTGTTGTTTTCATTGCTGTTATTGTTATTTTTCTAGTTGGTATTATTGTTGTTCTTGTAATGTTTTCCTAAATTTCATGAAAATTTCTTTGGTTCACTTTTTTGTTTTCCTTTAAAAAATATGATAATGCAAGAAATCAGGTACAAATTACATGTCAAATGAAAGCAAATAAATTGGGCTTTTATAATATGTTACTAAAACTATGCATTAATGATACCGTTTTTGGAAAAATAGTGGTTTAAAAAAAAAAAATGGTCAAAATTTTTGAAAATCTGCAATATTAATATTATTAAAATCCTTTCAGGGGTTCCCAACTTATAATAATTTTTAAAAAAGATATATCTCAATCTTCCGATGGCTATATCTCCGAAAGTAGGTCCGACAAGAACTTTTTGTTTTTGTTGTTGTTGTAATTGATTCCCAGAGCCCTACTTGAGCAAAAAGAAATGAAAAGAAACAACAACAGTTTTTAAAGTAAAATTTTTCTAAGTTTTAATTTTCCTTTGCTTTAATTTACAAAATATTTTGTGAGTAAAAATGGAATAAGTCATACAAAAGTATAACAAATTTTTAAATTTATTATAAATGAAAGTGGAATAAGTCCATTCGGACCAAAATAACTCAACTATTTTCTATTACACTTGTAAAAATTTTTACAGCATAACAAAATTTGATCAATTTACAGTGGTAAGCACTTAACACCGGTTTAATAACGCTTGCCAATATTTTTAAATTGAGTCGTACGCAAACCCTTTAATATCTCAGTTTATGAAAAAGTGGACTTATTCCACTTTCAAAAAAACCCATTCAATTGTTGGTTCTAAATTTTTGAAATTAATAACGGGTCATTTCATCTCAAATCGTCCAGGCAGAATTTTTTGTTTGCACATTATGTTTTTAATTGTTTCTACATTGAAATCGATGAGACACGTATTTTTTCCTTTTGCTTGATTTTGAGTTTTTTCGTCGTGGGGAATTTTTTAAAATTCGTCTACAAACTCGATTTTGCGCTATTGTCGCATGCCAATTTTCACGGAAAATGTGATAACTTTGCGAAAAAACGTCCGATCTTCGTAATTTTTGGTATGTTTGTAGCTAAAAGGTTCCTCTAAAAGAAAAAAATATGATACAGGGTATATTTCAAAAAATAATTTTTATATCGTCATTTGAAAAAAAAAATCTAAAAATTTTTGACTTGAAAAATTTCCAATTGCATCAGTTTTTTTTTTCTTCATATTTTTTTTTAAATAGCCATACATATAAACAATATTATGTAACAGCCTCTATTAGCCCAAATTCGTTGTTTGGGAATTATGATTTTTGAAAAAACAGTCCGAATTATTTAGTAATTTTGGGCTTCATTCATGATATATGTTATCAATTCGTCAAAAGTAGCTCAATCGTTATGATATTTTGTCTGTCAACAGTCAAAGATCCGTTCTAGAAGAAAGAATCATGAAGTGTAGTACATTTTTGGATATTTTTTTTATAACCGTCTTTAAAATAGAAAAAAAATCAAATGACTTTTAGCCCAAAAATTTTAGCATTGCTACGATTTGTCCATTCTTTATTACTGTTTTTGTATATCAATTTGTAAGTATACCATTTTCAGAAGCTTTCTTCATACCTTAATTTTGTTTTTTATTAAATATTATTTTTCAAACTCCATGCAAGTAGGTACATACATTTATTCGAGTAATTTGATTATTGCTGCAACATTGTTCCACTGGGTCTTCTTGGTCTTTCTGAACTATTGTACGTCACGAGCTTCAAGTAATTTGACAGCCACATTTGGAGTATGCTTCTGTCTACTTACAAATTGATATACAAAAACAGTAATAAAGAATGGAAAAATCGTAGCAATGCTAAAATTTTTGGGCTAAAAGTCATTTGATTTTTTTTCTACTTTAAAGACGGTTATAAAAAAAATAACCAAAAATGTACTACACTTCATGATTCTTTCTTCCAGAACGGATCTTTGACTGTTGACAGACAAAATATCATAACGATTGAGCTACTTTTGACGAATTGATAACATATATCATGAATGAAGCCCAAAATTACTAAATAATTGGGACTGTTTTTTCAAAAAATCATAATTCCCAAACGACGAACTTGGGCCAATAGAGGCTGTTACATAATATTGTTTATATGTATGGCTATTTGGAAAAAAAATATGAAGAAAAAAAAAACTGATGCAATTGGAAATTTTTCAAGTCAAAAATTTTTTGATTTTTTTTTTCAAATGACGATATAAAAATTATTTTTTGAAATATACCCTGTGTCATATTTTTTTCTTTTAGAGGAACCTTTTAGCTACAAACATACCAAAAATTACGAAGATCAGACGTTTTTTCGCAAAGTTATCACATTTTCCGTGAAAATTGACATGCGACAATAGCGCAAAATCGAGTTTGTAGACGAATTTTAAAAAATTCCCCACGACGAAAGAACTCAAAATCAAGCAAAAGGAAAAAATACGTGTCTCATCGATTTCAATGTAGAAACTATTAAAAACATAACATGCAAAAAAAAAAATTCTGCCTGGACGATTTGAGATGAAATGACCCTAACGGTATTCACAAAGTAGGGCAGCTAGTGTGGCAGGAGGGTAAAAGAGCAAATCTGCTCTAAACAACAACAAAATACATTTAAGAAATTTTGCTAAAAGTAAGCTATTTTGCTACACCAAACCCTAAAGTAAATATGAATAGCTTTACTGCTACAGCAAAATATGTCAGAATTATGTTGACATTTGTGTTAAAAATTTAAATAAAATTAAAATTTTTTTTTGTGCAAATTAAAATTAGAATAAATGGGCCTGCATATGAAGAGCGTGATGCTGAAAAGCCATTGAACACTCTATTGGACAACTGTTGGTCATTTTTTACACTTCCGTGGTATTGTCATAAATTTTGATTTATAAATTTTGACGGTAAATTTTTTTATTTTTCAGAAGCAAACAAAAAACAGCTGATTACGTAGCTCTTTAGCTACATAGTTGTTCACTAAATAAGCTTACACGGTGCTTTTTAGCTCATCTGCCACACCAGCTGCCCTAATTCGTGAATACCGTTATTATTTTATTCTTAAATCAACAATTTCGCTCTTGATTCTTGAATGTTTACGTATCTGTTATATAAAAATATGAAAAATATTTTAAAATACAATAGAAAAAAACATCAATCACTCTGAAAATTATTGAATTGGAAGATAGACCAAATGTGGCATCATCAAAGTTATCTGTTGTTATAAAACGTTGTGCACTCTGTGGAAAAGTTATGCTCTGCAATGAATCATGTTTGGATATGGATCCATCAGGAAATTGTGTGATTTATTGCTAGCAGAAAAAACAGGACGTACTTTACTGCTGTCAACCCATTTAAGGGAAGGGCCGAATGGGCTGGGTGATCGTATTGCAATTACTTACTTCTCAAAATGGGATATGGTTCCGTTTATCATTTGGTAAGTTGGGAACATAATGGATTCAAAGTTTATAACAATTTATTTCTTCATAGTTGCATGATTCGTATTCAAAAAATGAGGAAATGTTTAGGAATTTAGAAGATCATTAGACAGAATTTAACCTTAATGGTTAAGACGTTGGCAAATCTTCGCTAAAGGAAGCGTTTTGAAAGTGGGCGTTAAAAGTGGCGATGATTAATTGAAATAATTCTATGCAGATGTCGGTGATGTAAAATCAATTCAATGTTCGTTATATCACCAAGTCTTTGTATAACTATTCTTTCAAATATTTGTTTGTTTTTCTTACATTATAGCTGATCTATGATGCTGATCTCTAATTAAATCAATGGCATGCCATGAAGAAATTGCTCTTTAAAGTCCGTAACAAGTTGCAAACAAACGTTGTATAGTTTTTATGTACAGTTTTTGATGAATTAATTTGCTTATTACTGAAAGATGTATTGCAAACCAATACTTATATAATAAATTAAAACCTTTCAACAATCATTCGCTCTACTAATCATTCTTAAATATTATTGACAGTTTCGCTTTTGAAAGAAGAATTTCCATTCTTAACCTTTCAACAACTTTTCTCTTTTGAAACAACAATTTTCGTTCTTGAACTTTCAACAACTTTTTACTTGATTTAAAAACTTTTCGTTGTATTTTATAAACAACAATTTCGTATTTAAAACAAGAGCAAAAATTGTTGGGCAGATTTCAACCAACAAAAATTCTTGAATTAAAACATAAAGTTGTTGGAAATACAATTTTTTTTTCTGAGTGTAGAAAAATAGAACAGACTTGCAAACGTAAAATTTTGCATTTTTACAACCGATTAAGGAAGCGTGGGAGCCTCAAAAACTATACCTTTTATCTTTTAATTGAATCCTCAAATTGAAAAAAACTAAAGGTAAAGTTTAATGAAGAAGATTATGACTAACCCATGCCATTGGCAAAAAACTCTCCTCATCCCTTTTGTGAAATAAATATTTCACCGGGAATAGTTCACTTTTTTTTGTGTTTTTTCTTCATGCGAAATGGAGTTACTTCGCAGGGAATATTTGCGCCCGGAATTCATAATAGGGGTGATTATATGTTGAGTATAAGTGTGACCTAACTTCAGATATGCCTTAAAGCAATGATTTTACTGCAATGCAAAGATTAAAATTAAAATTGGGATCTTAAGAAGGTCTCAAAAGAAAAATGCAAGGATCGCAAATCATAGTCAAAATTAAAAAACGGTGAAAATTGCTTTAAGAAATACTAAGAGGATCCCAATATCGAATGTTATATTTATAAGAACGATATAAAATCATGACAATCGACAAATATTATGGTTGAAAGGTTTTTTTTTTAAACTCTTTGTGAAATGTTTCTTGGCATCGCGATTTAATGTACTATGAGGGTCATAATTGAGTCAAAACCTACGAAAGATTTTTATTTTTAAAAATTATGAAAAAAAAATTTTACCGAATTGTAATTTTTTATTATATCATATAACAAAACAGATACAAAACCTTAACACCCTCATTTTTGATTTAAATTTCAAAAAGTAAAAATATTTTGTAGGTGTTGATACACTTTTGACGCTATGTTTATATATTAGGACGGGCCGAATGTTTTTACCGGTCTGGCTCAGTGAAAATCGTAAAATTTGGATAATTTAGGGAAGCTTTGCCGAAGAGTGTAAATAATTTCATTACAGTTTAACCCCTCTGATATTTACAAAGTAGATTTGTCCTCGTAAAATCTTTTTATGAAAATAAGGAACTCTCTTTCCAAGTGAATTTTTTTACCGGAACAATCTTAGTTAATGCATGAAAAATAAAGTGTGAAAAGCCCATTGAAAAATTGTGTTTGCATAAAAAGTTATTCAAAGTCAAAGGTTGGATTATTCAGTTTCTTGCAAATATCTCGATAACGGTTACATCTACAAGCCTATAGCAGTCGGAATATTATTTCGTCCGAAATCCGTTACGTCTACGGAACGGACGATTCGACCACTGAGATTTAGGATCCTATTTTTTTAATTAATTGTAGCATTTTTACATTAAGAAGATCCCAAACGCTATAGAAGATCCCTCTATTTGAATCTCAGTTATAATGAACACATTACATCCACTACTTACACTTTGCACCGTTCGATCACATAATATCGCCAGACATAGCACATGTACAGATATGATATTGTCCAGATTGTGCCGCTCACGCTCTCGTAATATGATGAAAAGTGTTTTTCAAATTGTATAAATATCCAATAAAAATTCGAGGTTATTAACAAGAAATCATTGGCCACATTCAGAAGTACTGAAATGCCAACACAACGATTCAGTATGGCTGTTAGTTCCCACAAACGATTATAAAGAGCATTTATTATGATCAGTTTCGAATTTTCGGTGGGTTGGATCACTTCACTAGGTGGTGATGTAATCGATATTATTTTACTGTTCTTATTCAAGTTTACTTCTTCCAGCGTGGCAATTAATATCTCAAAACGTTGTTTTATAATCGATACGGAGGTAAAAATTTGAAAACAACGCAGACTACAGATGATATTGGGTGTACAACTTAAAAACCGGAATTTTTTAGCGAAATTTGTGGAAAAATGTTACAATATATTTTATTCAAAGTATTGTCCATTGGAAGCTACAACATCTCCCCATCTTTCAGGCAATTTATGAATTCCATCCCAAAAAAATTGCGCCGGCTTGGCGGCCAAAAATGAATCTATCCAATTTTCGATATCTTGAACTTAAGTGAAGCGTATTCCTGATAAGGCATTCTGTATCGATCGGAACAAATGGTAGTCTGATGGTGCAAGGTCTGGGCTATAAGGCGGGTGAGCCAAAACTTCCCATCCACTATTTTCCAAATAGTTTTTCACGGGTCTTGCAACATGCGGCCGAGCGTTGTCTGATGAAAAATTATTGCTTCGTGTCTGGTCGCATTTTTCGGGCGTTTTTCGATGATGGCACGCTTCAAACGTATTAATTGTGTTCGATAGAGGTCACCTGTGAGCATTACAGAGCATTACCTTGGCACCATGGATATTTGCCTTTGGCTGGGAAGGTCCTGGTTGTCCGGGCTTCATATATGAATGTTTGCGGATCGGGTTGTCGTAATGGATCCATTTTTCATCCCCAGTCACGATCCGATGAAAAAATGACTTTTGGCAGCAGTTTTCTTTGCAAAAAAATTACCCAACAGAACCTCCCGCAAATGCTGTCTTCTTCTCCAATTTTCGAAGTTATTCATCGTGAAAAATAATAATGATGCACACAAGATAAAATTGTTTTGTTGACTGATTTTGACAGCTGCCAAATGTACCTTCAAAATGACATATATATAAAGTTCGAGCTTTCACGATATTTGTTAGTACGGGCATCCACCGTCAAATTCCGGTTTTTAAGCTGTACACCCAATATAAGGCACCAGATACAAAGTCCAATATGTGCTAAATTGTTGCACCGATTCACTGAGTAGTATAGGAGCAAGTATAGCTCAGATAAAATAAATATTGTAAGCAATATGCGCATTGTTTCATAATTTTGCGACGAAAGGATCTAAGCAGGAAAGTTTATATTAAAGAACTAGCTGGCCTGGTTGCGACTTCGTTCGCCCATTCCCGATGCCTATACGTTCGAAGTCTCATCCATCCCCATCGTCCCTCTCTTCCAATCACCAAAGTTTTTAAAGATCCTTGCATCAACTTTTGTAATCATAGATCCCATAGGTACAGAGATATAGCATTTTATATATTTTTTGTATGAAGGGTGTAACTCCCCCTTCTCACTCCCCCACCCAAGATTTTCAAAGTAAATGGTAGATAGAATATTCATGTATGTACCAAGTTTTATAACGATATCTGCGATATGTGAAGAAATATAGCATTTTGTGTATTTTTGAAAAGTGGATGTAATTCTCCTACACCCAATATCCCCCAAGTTTTGCATGTTGAATGGTAGATATGTACATTATGCATAAGTTCATCAACTTTCAAAATCATAACTTGTATAACTGTAGAGATATAGCATTTTTTGTATTTTTTTCGTATGGGGGGTGCAACCCCCGTTCCCCTCAGTAGCATCCCATCCCCTTAAGAACCTTCTACAGACCATAACAAACAATTTAAAAAAAAATTATGTAAATCGGCCTTGTAGTTTCCGCGTTCATAAGCTAAATACGGACACCATTTCATTTTTATATATATAGATAGACTTACATAATTTAGTTTTCGAGCAAACCTATTATCCACGGACACATTGAGTGAGCACTCAAACTTACGATCAATCTCTCGCACATTCTCGTAAAATTTTTGTTGCTGATTTCTTCGTACCAATGTCTCCAGTACAGTGCAGATATGTACCATACGTATACCAACCAATTGCATAAAATAAACTTTCTGACTGGTGTCACCTTCATATACTTTCATATAATCCTCTGTGACAAAGAGACCACGACTTACGATCCAGTTGTAATTGAGTCAAATTGAACACTTGATAGAAGCGATGGGCTATATAAGTAGATTTCAGTATGCACATATTGTTGAGAAATAGGGAATCTGGAAATTTTCGTATTTTTATAAGGATTAAAATAATCTTTTAAGGTAGTCGCCTCAAGATTATATATTATTATATATATGGGTGATTCTCAGATAACTGTACTTTTTGTGTCCTCTGGAGATTTCACCTATACAGTAGGCTTTTTTTTCACAAAAAATTACGCTATAAGTTAGAAACTATGTTTTTCTAATAGAGCGGATCAATTTTACCACCAAATAATTATTGGTCTATTGTGAAAGTTTGCAAATATACCCCAAATGTCACAAATGTGGCATGTCCTACCCCTACTTTTTATACACAAAACGATGAAAAACGACCAAAAAACGGAAATAGAACAGAAAACAAGTTACTACACATATTAAGTAAATACTTAAGGCTACAATATTCTGAGCTCATCTGCAGTTTTAAATAATTTTTAGAGGGCACAATTTCGAATTGAAAACTGTCCCCTAGTTTTGGAAAAAAAAAATTTCTTAAAAGTATTATGCTACTACTGCATGGTACTACTGTTTCAGTCAATAGATTGCAATACACATGCATTAATTCTGATCACTATCCATCACCCAAACGTCATCATGTTCGAACGCGTCCAAAAAGAAATCTGTTTGCGTTTTATAGGGCATTTTATAAACAAAAACCGTTTTTTCTAAAAATTATGGTCACAAACGTGGCACTCGGCACTCCCAGGTAGGACATTTTATTTTATGCATGAAACAATTTTTTTGTAGGATTTGCAGACATGACCCCAAATTCTTTCGGAAAAATCTTGAACTCAAAAGCGTGCTTTACAATGAGCGATAAACTGCAAAAATGTCACAAACGTGGCAATTTTTATCAGTCTGCAAAAAAACATATTTCATATAAGGTTTGAGTATACAGATGTTTAGTTGAAGGCTATTAATTATGTTTTTAATACAAAAATTTTTCTACACCATCAGAATCCTGAGTTATCCTTGCTCAAAAGTGAAAAAATCACTGTTTTGACATCTACTTAAAGCTATAGAACAAAAACAACAACAAGTAAAATAAATTTTTGTCAATGGATTCAGACAGCCAAATTTATTGTCAACAAGACATAATTTACCGTTTTTCAATTGGATTCTTAGCTTCCGAGTTATAAGCGTTTAAATTAAGGACATCTTTCGATAACATACAAAGGATTTTTCGAGACCGAAAAGTTACAAAAAATCAAGTTTTATTATTTTTATCAATAACATATTTAATTACAAAAATTTCGTGACTTTGCAGACCATAATCGCACGAAAAATGACAGTTCTATTCTAGATTTAGTGACTAAGCCTACTAAACTACTACTTTGCAAATTCACAGAATCAAAATTTCATCTGTTCATTCACTAAATCTACAATAGAGCCTTATTTTTTCATCCGATTTTAGTCTGCAAGGGCTTAAAATTTTCGTGATAAAATATATTTCTGGTAAAAATAATAAAACTTACCATTTTTGTTAATTTTCGGTCCTTTGTGTGTTATTGAGAGGTATCCTTTTTTTAAAGGCTTATAACTCGGAAACTGGGAATCCAATTGAAAAACGATAAATTTTGTCTTGTTGATAATAAATTCGGCTGTCTGAATCCATTGACAAAAATTAATTTTACTTATTGCTGTTTTAGTTAAGTAGATATCAAAACTGTGATTTTTTCACTTTTGAGCAAGGATAACTAAGGATACTGATGTAATAGAAAAAAATCAAGATCAGATTCGTAATTAGGAGATCCTAATCCATCATAAACGGCTATTAAAACAGAGGACAGGGAACCATAGTTGATCTTTAGGGCCGTAGGGTATAAAAAAAATGGACCACCGGAGACATGACACTGTTGCAAAATTAGTCTTGAAGTGTAAATTTGTCATTATATGCAATATATCTCTCATCAAAACGCTTCAAAACCATAATTTTTCCATACTGTGGCTAAAATGTCACAAACGTGGCAATTTGGCCACAAACGTGGCAGCAAAATTTCTTAATTTCGACCTCAATGCCGTAAATTCACACTTGTTGTTGATCTACTTAAAAGGTGAGTTTTAAGAGTGTGCTTACATAAGATAGCATGAAGAAACTTGCAAAAATCCAAAAAAAATATCTGCCAATTTTACAACTCGAAAAAACACAGTTATCTAAGAATCACCCATATGCGTATTTATTTTAGTTTCAAGAGCTATTCAATCTTTGTATAATCGATTAAGATTTGGTTAACATCTCCGATTTTTTTGAAAGTTGGTGAAAAATTAGTAGTTGATATATATATGATTGTGGTAAAATGATTTTCCGAAATTCAAAATAAATCCAAGATGGCGGACATAGGAAATTCGATGCAACTTTTGGATACTCACGTATTTGAAAATTCATAGCTCCTCGGTTTCTTATCCGATTTTGAAAAAAATATAAAAAGGTGTTCCAAACCCCAAATTGGCTTTAAAAAAGAAAAACAAAAAAACTTTTTTTACACCAAAAATAAAATTTTTTTTTTCGGTGAATTTTTTTTTCGAAAGCTTATACTTTTTTACACTAACCCTGAAAATTTCATCAAAATCGGATAAAAAGCCGAGAAGCTATGAATTTTCAATTATGTGAGTATCGAAAAGTTGCATCGAACTTCCTATGGCCGCCATCTTGGATTTTTTTTTGGAATTTCGGAAAATCATTTTACCACAGTCATATGTATTACAAATACTAATTTTTCACGAATTTTCAAAAAAATCGGAGATGTCAAACCAAATCTTAATCGATTACACAAAGATTGAACCAGCTTATAGTTATTTTTACTGTTCGTATATGTAAATACTAACACACTTGTATTATCTAGAATTAAGGTATTTAATTGAATACCAAATTTGGTTGCCTTACCTTCAGGTTGAATTTGCACTGCGATACTGAATGTTGCGATAAGTACAGAACAAGTGCTTGTGTGAACTGAAGTGGTAGACTTGAGTAATACACATACATATTTGAATAAAAAGGTATTAAGTACATATAATCTCAATTATCTTCTGAGTACATCCTGCCTTGTTCGCCTGTAGAAATCATGAAAACAAAAGTAATGGGATTTGATACATTTCGGTAAACAACACTGTGCAACATGAAGTGTCGAATAATATCTTTATAGCTTTTTTTGGAACAATTGCGATCGTTGATTCCGAATCTGGCAAGGCGTGTCACCTCCCATACACGCAAAATTTTCATAATGCTGCAATGTAGGGTATTTAATTTTTGGGCACGTCAAAGGCAACAACCTTACTACTTATGTTTTCCGATATTCAAGACGTTTTCTCTGCTTTTCGATATTTTGCGTCTTTTTTCTCCAATTTTCTAAAAATTTCGAATCTGTAGATATTTTAATATTTTTCGGTTTGATATTGTATTGTATATTGCATGGTCCGGCATAAGGCAAATATAGCTCTAAATTTTAATAACTTAAAAGCCAAAATTTTACATGATGGTGTGCTGTTTTCGGGTCATGGAATGTGGAAACTTAAGCTTATCGGTGGCAATATGGATAGACATGAATATCAGTTCAGTCCTACAAAATAAAAATAGGCATCTAGTACTTAAAAAATGGGCTTAGCACAAGATGATTTCTTGTTCCCATAAGATAATGACCCTAAACACACATCTTGGGACACTTTTTTTATACCACCAAAGGCATTAAAACACCACCGCAATATCCTGTTTTGAACTCAATAGAAATTTTGTGGTCTTATCTAGTGGTAAGGTCAAAAAATACCATTTATCATCAAAAAAATGTGCTCAAACAAGTACTGCAAGAAAAATGGGACAAAGCACCGACCGGAAGTGTCGTAAAGGGATGGAATCCATGAAAAGCTGTTAAGATTGTATCTCCTGAAATAATGGCTACTCTAGTCATTATTCAAAAAGTCTCTTTTACTTGATAAATAATCTCAAAGTAAAATATTACTAAAAAGCAAAATACTTTTGTGACCTTATAAAAATAGATGAATAAATCGTTTCTTTGCTTTTAAGTGATTAGAGCATATTATTTTAATTTTTTTATGAAGTGCTATCATAGTTAACGTTCCAATAACTCGGAGTTTATAAAAAAAACTACTTTTCAAAGAATGGAACGGATAAAAGTTGAGCATATGTCCGAATTTTTGAATATTTTTTGCATGCAAAATACTTCTGTGACACACTGTATATAAATTTTTTTCCATTTGAATGTTTTTCAACACTTAACGATTTTTGTTATGCATTGAAATTAACCAAATAAAAATGCTGTAAGTAAAATAATTAAATTAAAATGTTCGGGTCAGATTACCATCCGAGCAGAGATCACTCTCTTGGTACTAATAATAATAAAAACCACAACAACTATTATAATAACTATAAAATGAGGAAGATACGATGCCTATGGAAGTGTGGGGCACCAAAGGTACTAAGGCTATCTATCCTTGTTTTATGTAATGCATTGGAAACAGTTCTTTTGTGCTTTAACAAAACTTGCACAAGTAATTATCGGTTATTCTATGTTCGTGTAATTTTAAAATTTTCCATAAATAACACAGGCACACAAACTAAAAATAATGGCATAAACTTTTGACTAGACAAATGTAGCCTTATGTATTTTTCAATGCTGAATCTGAATCCGAGATCAAAACTGCTGATTGCAGTTCCAGGAAAAGAACATTTTTAGTGGCATTGAATAGTCATAATCTTTCTCATCAAACTATACAGACAGTGGACGGGTGGGTTTGTATGAAAAGGCGGTCATAAATAGAAATAATAGAGCTAGGCTATTGAAATTTGGTATACCTAGATATTTTTTAGATTTAAAGAATTCTATGAATAGTTATGAACAAGATCCGCCTATGAACACGCCTGCCTCCCATGCGAAGTTAGGGTGTGATCGAATTTTTTTTTTTCAAATTGGGTATCCATTTCAATTAATTTGACAGCGTTGTTACAAATTGTGAGCTGTTTTTTAAAGTTTGTAAGTTATGTGAAAAAACGAAAATAAGCTTCATGCAAATTTTTGTTTGTTTGTATATATCGACGGCTTATATTCAATACCCTCTATCTACAATTTTCACGAAAATTAGTTTTTGATGGTAAAACCTTCATTGAGACAAATGGCATCTATGATATTAATTCCAAAAGAAAAATTTGCTTCCAGAGCTACTTTTTTCCATTGAAAGAAATTCACTATCTACAGCAATCGATTTTGTGAAATGCAATATCCTCTATCTACATATGAAAAATGAAAGATTTTTCATTTTATTATATTTATTGGGTGGCCGTTATATACAAGGTCATGACAAACGGTCGTCAATCGGCTCCAAATGGCGAAAATAAATTTTCTTGATTTTTTCAGTTTTGTATGTTGAACCTTGATAGCCTTGCTGAGTCGTGATTGGTCCTTCTGTAAACAAACTGATAAGGCTAGACTCATGAAATTTGGTACAGATAAAAACAATATTATTGGGGTATCTGGGATCAAAAATGGGCGCGATCGGTTAAACTTGATTTGAAAATTAATACAATTGAGGAGCGTCCGCACCAAAGGGCCTAGGTACCATTTTGAGGCAAAAGTTGTGTCATAATATGAATCGGGTGACATTTTGTTAGAAATGATAATAATTGTTTTCTGTTTTCACGAAAAATTTACTCGATGGCGTGAAATTGATGGCATTATGTTAAAAAAATTATACCGGTCAAATAACTGATTATTATGGCACATAATATGTATGAGATTACTTTTGCCTCGAAATGGTACTTAGGCCTTTTGGTGCGGCCACTCCTCAATTGTATATATGAGTCAAAAGAAACTTGGTATTATGTAGATCGGTATCCAGACGTACTTGTGAATGCAAAACATTAGAACTGAAATCAGAGCTCAGATTTTTATACACCAAGTTACTAGAAAGTAGATATACCCAGGAGCAAGGGTCTTTTTTCCCTACTCCCCGCCCAGGCCTACCATAGTCTTGCGCCCTAGTTTTTTATAGCAGTTTACGGTGGACTGGGATTAGTGGTGAGCAAACCAAGACCAAGACCAGATCATAGCAGTCTTCGTCTTGGTCTTGCATATTGTGTCTTGGTGATTAAGTCTTGGTCTCAAAGATGCCAAATTTCGAATTGAGATATGATTTTATGCTTGAAACGGGCGTGACACACATATTAACTATAAATTCGAAAGACTAAAAAGCAGTCTTGGTCTTGATGATAATCCTGAGCAAGACCAAGACCAAGACCACATAAGTCTTGGTCTAGCAATGATACCAGCGTCTTGGTCTAATACCGAGACCAAGACCAAGAATCAAGACCAAGACTAATTTTGCTCATCACTAACTGAGATTTCCTTATTACGCATCTAAACTAGGATTTTTTCTATCATGTAAAAATTCTGAGTTATCTTTTCTTAGAAGTCCAAAAATCATTGTTTCGAGGCCTACTTAGAGCTATATAGCAAGCTAAAAGCAAGGATAACTCAGGATCCTTACATGATAGAAAACAAACCAAGTTTAGATTCATAATAAGCAGATCAAAGTTCAAAACAAACGGCTATAAAAAATAAGGACCTATAATAATCTGAGCTCAGGTTTCGGTTCTCATATTTTGCATTCTCAAGTCCGCCAGGCGCTTAACCTATTTTGAGTTTTCTTTTGCTAAAAAACCATCTATTAAAAAATAATTCATAAAAAATTGGTTTTTAATATTGTGCAATAGGCTCTATCTGCTTGTTTGAACACTCATTCTATATAATATTTGAATTGCAATATCCTCTATCTGCTATAATAAGGCGAATAACTAAGATTTTTTTTAAATTTTTTTATTTGAAGGATCTAGTGGCTCTTTTTAATTAATATTGTAGTACTTCGTTTCATTAACGCTATAAAAAATAGCAAATAAAACAGTTTTTTTGCTCTCCTGAAAAATTGTGTTTTTGTAGATAGAGTGTATTGAATATAAGCCGTCGATATAATTGTTCTTTATTGACTCGGAAACTATTTGTATAAGTATAAAAAAGGCTAACTAAGCACGGCGTGCTTGAACCAAGTTTAAATAAAAGTTTCTTGCATATGAGTTTTTTGACTGAATTATGTTACGTAATAACTTCACGAATCAAATGATCCCAAAATTAAAAAAATCGAATGGGCCCTTTTTGAAATAAGGAGCCTTAAACAATAACTATAAAAAGTTCATACAACACAAAATTAAAAATATTTGTAACATTTTGCAAACTATTTTTTCTAAACTAATTTGAGGTCGCTGAACACGAAAAACGCATTTATTTTTTTTTCCTTGGGGTCGTTCCCAAGATATTCGATAATTTATAATTTCGAGGTTATAGCTTCATATACATCAATATATTTCTATGACGCCAAGTCCGATCAATTTTATTTTTCCACGCTTACAAAGAGTGATTAACGGCGCTTCTAACAAGTATACCAATAATTATGCTCCAAACAAAATTGACGGAGTTAAAGCAGGAAAAATCTTGATATTTCAAAAATTTTTTAAATTTTTCACATAACTTCAAATGAAACACTTTGTTTTTGGCACGTATTTTTTTTTAAATAATTATTTTTAGAAATGTTATTTAATGGCGCATATAATTGCAAACATTTTAAGCCTATGTTGAGCAAAATCGAATGAAATTTCCAAAATATATTAAGGTTTTAGTGCAAAAGAGAAATTTCGATTTCTTTTGAAAATTAATATTTTTGATACAATCCGCAATGTTCTTCTACAGAGAATGATTAGAAGTTACTTAAATCATCTTTAAAGTGTTCAATAAGTGTAGGGTGTCCTATTTGGAGGCTGAAAAATTGGATCTGTTGACTCATGCCGAACATTTCGAAAATTCTCACATCTTCCTTATTGCACTAAAGCCTTTATATCTCTTGGAAATTTCATTCGATTTTGCTCAACATAGGCTTAAAATGTTTGCTTTTATATGCGCCATTAAATAACATTTCTAAAAATAATTATTTAAAAAAAAGTATGTGCCAAAAACAAAGTGTTTCATTTGAAGTTATGTGAAAAATTTAAAAAATTTTTGAAATATCAAGCTTTTTCCTGCTTTAACTCCGTCAATTTTGTTTGGAGCATAATTATTGGTATACTTGTTAGAAGCGCCGTTAATCACTCTTTGTAAGCGTGGACAAATAAAATTGATCGGTTTTGGCGTCATAGAAATATATTGATGTATATGAAGCTATACCCTCGAAATTATAAATTATCGAATAACTTGGGAACGACCCCAAGGAAAAAAAAAATAAATGCGTTTTTCGTGTTCAGCGACCTCAAATTAGTTTAGAAAAAATAGTTTGAAAATGTTACAAATATTTTTAATTTTGTGTTGTATTAACTTTTTATAGTTATTGCTTAAGGCTCCTTATTTCAAAAAGGGCCCATTCGATTTTTTTAATTTTGGGATCATTTGATTCGTGAAGTTATTACGTAACATAATTCAGTCAAAGAACTCATATGCAAGAAACTTTTATTTAAACTTGGTTCAAGCACGACGTGTAAGTGGTGCCACCCTCCCCAAATTAACTAATTATCTCTCCTTAGTTCTTTGTAGCAGATCAGTGGATATTTTGTAAAAATCATTGAGACAAATAAAATTCGACATAGTTCTGAAACCATTTAAAGCAAGTTATGAGATTTGGTACAATGCTTTACTATGGTATGTTTAAATTAAGAAAGGGCTATTCACAAGAGGGATTAAAAGGGGAATATACCCCCTACCTGCTACCCTTACTTTAACTAATAAATCTATTTTTTGAATTTAAGCCCACTTAAAGCTTAAAATTCATAAAACCATTGTAAAACGTTTCAAAATATAAAGGTATAAAACTATTTTGTCCTCTCAAAAACAACGATAGGAAAAAATTCATTAAAAAGTTTTCAAAAGCTCAGATTTGTACTTGGGATTTCGGTTATAATATTTCTGTTCGTTTACCACAGAGTTTATTTTAGTTGAATAAGATTTATTTCAGAATGAATAAAATTATTTTCATTTAAAAGACATATACAGAATACAAATTCTTTGTTTTACAATATAAATATAACTGTTCGATACAAAGTAATAACAAACCAATACATTAATTCAACAGTTTAACAAGTTTCCACCCAAAAAGCCCTCGTTTACGTACGCAACCGAACAGACATAATGATTTTTTTATATAATTTCAAAGTTTGAGCTCAAATTTTCAAAAAATCACCATTATTCAGGTATTTCATATTAAAACTCAAATAAATGTTTTTTAAAAGTATTTTTTTTGGGGACATTTTTTATAGAAAGCTAATTTTTAAAAAAATAAATTACATGGCGGAGTTATAAGAATTTCAATAAAAATAATGAATGTAGTTTTTGTAGCTTTCTCAGTTTTTTAAAAATTGATATCTATTCAACGGCTCACACTGGTTCAAAATCCCTAAAAGCTGGTCAAAAGTCGAAATCATTAAAGTTTCGAGACGAAATTTTTTACCTGTGGGTTTTTGAGGTCGCTGATTACGAATTTGATGTTAGATTTTTAAAAAAGATTCAAAATGGTGGACGAATTGCATAAATATTCAACCAAATCAAACAAAAAAATTTACTCGGGGGTTTTTGGGGTCACTGATTACGAATCTGATGTTAGATTTTTAAAAAACAAAATGGCGGATTCGAAAAGGCAAAAAATAACACTTGCACAACTTTTATATCTAATTTAAAAATTTATTTCAAAACTTTTAACTTTGATAGAGTTGTGTGCAACGGTAAATTAATCTACATAAAAATGGGTTTTAGATTCCGTTATCACGGAGTATAAGCTGCATAATAATGTAAAAATTTTTCCATTTCAGGCGAGCAACACATATTGACACTTGGTAAGCAATATGAGTTAAATTTTCCTGTGGATGCTTCAGAAAAAATCGCGTCAAAGAAAAAGGGCAAAAAAAGGCCCCCCCATTTTTTTTTTTTATGTGTTGGAAAAGGTTTTAATCTTCTTAAATCCATAAAATCCTGGTAGTATGACGTGGTATAAATTAGTTCTGGGATGGTATTTCCTTTTACGAAGAGATTTCATATTCAAACATTAAATTCGGTTCAGTTTTACAGTAACCACATAATTTTTACAGTGAGCACTTTTACTTTTAACTAACAGAATTTTTTGTCTGAGAAGCGTACTTTTGGAGAAATTCCAAGAGCATTGTAGGAATACCTGGATCTTTCTTACAAATTTTTTGAGGTCTATGAATATCTGTTAGACAATACGGTTCATAAAAAGTTAATTTAAAAAAACTGTTTTTGACTTTTGGCCAGATTTTAAGGATTTTGAACCAGTGTGCGGCTTGATGAAAAATTTAAAAAAATCGTCAATATTAGTCTCAACTAGTAGGGTAAGGACCACCAATACTTCTTTTTTAAATAAAACTCAAAAAACCATAAAACAAAACAATTAATTTTATGTCATTCATTAAAGGAAACAATTTACCTTTATCTGATTCACTTTTAGATAAATATCTCAAGATAAAGAAAAAAAAATTAAAAAACTGAAAATACTCAAAATGAAGATAAAAAAGTGTAGTGTTATATGGACTATATAGTCCATGTTGCCCCACATGTATATTTGGTACAGAAGTTGCATATACAAATGTCACTTCCACATTCGGCACAATTTTCATGACTCCAAGAACGTCAAATTACACATTCAACCCGAAATTCGCCACGGCGATCTTCTGAGTAAAGGGTATTACATTATATGCATATTTCATCTTCTTTTTCTTTGTAGTTTACGAACTACAACTACTGACCATCAGACTCCTCATGAAAACTGCAGCTAGTTTCCCCACATAAAGAAGATGATAAATACATTTGTTTTTGAGGTTGTTTTCTTTGGTGGTCCATATTACCCGCAGCACATGTTGGTGAAATAAATGGGTTTTTATCAAAAACTCTTGTGGTTAATGAACTAATTTGCGCCAATAAATTTTACATGATATTCACTGACTTTATATAATTAACCATTTATTTAAAAACACGATGTCTTAAAAGTGAAATAATGAAATTTGCTCACTAGAAAAAAAGAATAACTAAAAATTTTTTTAGAAAAAACAACTTTACAGCAATATGCGACATAACCGAACGCCCAAATCGCACTATTATAAGCTTTAGGTATTAGCGTAAAGTTTGAACATGAATAACGGTAAATCCTATGTATGCAGTGGAAAATATCCGTGTGGTCCATATTACCCACGTAGTCCATATTTCCCTCCCTTACCCTACTAATGGAAAGTATTATAAAAAAGTTTCAAAAAGATCGGAGATGCAAAAGACAAATGCTATCCGATAACATAGCGATGCTTGAAACATCCTACTTTTTGTCCAAGAATCAATGACAACCTAGTTTTCGTAGGAGAAATGAATCATTCTACTTTTCGTCTCAGGCATCGATATGTAATATTTATTTACTTATATGCATATTTTTACGTACTTATATTCGTATTTTTACCAAAAACGTGTCTCAAACACCGAATCTACAACTGAGCGAAACCGCAAATATAATGAGGGTAGTCCTTAAAACTTTTAAATGCATCGAAAATCTCGTAAACTCGTTATAGTTTTCAAAATTAATACGAACTTTGCCAGTTTTACGAGCTTACGAGGTTCTCGAGGAATACCCTAAATAACTTAGATTTTTTATAAATAATATCTGCGGTAAATGGAAGCCACGGTGAAGGC
Organism: Calliopum simillimum; assembly: GCA_951812925.1. Classification (NCBI taxonomy): domain Eukaryota; kingdom Metazoa; phylum Arthropoda; class Insecta; order Diptera; family Lauxaniidae; genus Calliopum; species Calliopum simillimum. The sequence goes on from OX638372.1 coordinate 89,981,363, forward strand.
ATTTTTCACTTTAATTAGCGTGAAAGTTCCCAAAAAATAATTTATATGATTTCCGCTCACGATGTTGTTTGTAGGTGTGCAGGACACGTCTGTTTGTACTTACTTTCAAAATTTAAAAATGTTTGTGGTTGAAAAAAATATTCACAAATGTTCAGAATTTTTTTATGAAACTTTCCATGTTTTGAATTTAAACTTGGTCTGGACTAAATTTTTGCTGCTAAGGACGAGCAAGGTATTTACATGGATTTTAACCATTTTAGGGCTCCTGTATGGTTTCACCGCAATAGATAAATGACGACAGTAAATTATATAGCATCTAGAAATTGTCAGAAACTAATAAGCTACAGTGTCGGCCAAAACCTAAGCACCATCTAACGAAATTTTTTCTTATATCAAATTTTTTTGAGAAAACGACGTTATTGAGTTAGTTTGTGTGTTTATTTTATTTACTTATACGTTTATTATTGACAAACAAAAACTTGAAAAATTCTGGGTTTTATAACATTTAATAAACATTAAAATTTAGAAAATTCATCGGACAAAGCTAAAGCACCCCCTTCTTAACATTTAATAAAAACATTTAAAATTAGCATTTAGTTGAAAACCCTTTATACTGGGTGACATTTGCACATCTTTAAAGCATTGAGGACATTAAATTATTACTGATATCTTGCGATAACCCTTCCTAAGGATACTTTCAAAGCTTCAAAGAGATTTTTCGTGGTTTTGCAATTTTCCTTGTAGACTTACGTGTTAACGATCTCCCAGAGGTTCTCAATGGGATCCAAATCTGGGGAATGGCCAGGCCAACCAAGAACTTGTATCCCATTGCTCTGAAACCAGGCTTTACAAACTTAAGCGGTATGTATTTGGATCGTTGTTCTGTTGGAACCTCCATTTAAGTGGCATCTCTTGATCCGCATTAGGCAGCATCACATCATTTGGTATGTCAAAGTGCATAAAACAATCCATAATTCCTTAAGTCTAGTGAATTGGCCCACTCTCTTGACCAGAGAAAAAACCGGAGACCATTACAGTCCGTCCTCCGTGCTTTACAGAGGCTTTGCAAAACTTTGGTTTCAATCTTTTTCCTTTTGGTCTGCGTATCTGCGTAATTCATCCGAATCTTTGATATCATGCTACGAACCTAACTCCTACAAATCCAAGTTCTACAAATTCAAGTATATTATGAAAGATTCGGATGGAATAAGGCGAGTTCGCAGACCAAACTGAAAAAGATTGAAACCAAAGTTTTGCAAAGCCTATGTAAAGCACGGAGGACGGATTGTAATGGTCTCCGGTTTTTTCTCTGGTCAAGAGAGTGGGCCAATTCACTAGACTTAAGGAATTATGGATTGTTTTATGCACTTTGACATACCAAATGATGTGATGCTGTGTTGCGGAGTGGTTCAATTTTGCAGATTTATTTTGCTAGTTGATTTTTACGAAAACGCTTTTCGATTTGATTGTAAATTTAAAATTAACCGTCGGCCACCTACCGGCAAAAAGCACTCAGCTTTTGCACAAATCGAAAAGCTTTGTGTCTTTGCAAATACATAATGACCCTGAAATAAACTTGTTTGATATGAAAATTGTATTTGCATTCCCATCGTAACGGCGTTCAAAAAAAAAAAAAAAAAAGAACAAAGAAAATGCCACTGCGCATGTCAATTTTTTTATGCTATTAAACATGCGATCAGCTAAGAACAAAGAAAAACCCACTGCGCATGTACATTTTTTTTCTAGCAGAACATGCGATCAGCATCGAACATAGAAACGGTAACGGCGCATGTAAATTTTTCCGCTAGCGTGACATGCGGTCAGTGTCTTTGAACAAAGAAAATCAGTTGGGAGTTGAATTTTAGCGTGGCATCGAGCAGACGTCGGTAGAAAAAAAGTTCGCGTACAAGGCGGAAAAAGAAAAAAAAAGAAACAAAACGTTTTTGCGACCACGGTTTTTATATTTAATTTTAACCAAAAATAAACTAGAAGTTTAGATTTTTCGTGATTTCGTGCGGTTTTAATTCCTAGAGAAAAAAAGAAAGGAAAAAGGAAATAAAAACTTAAAAATCCTAGTGAAGTTAAACCCATGTAAAAATTTAGAGTTGCACACACAAAAAAAAAAAGAGAAACTAAATAAAATACAAGTAAACTAAAATTGTCAAAATTATTTACTTAATTAAACTAAGTGCGCGAAGGCCAGGCACACATTATTTTTTGCCTAGTGCGTAGAAACCTAACCTCAAAAAAACTGGTTGCGGAACGCTAGCGCTCCTACAAACATATAAAGTGGGTAAAGTGGTGCTGACATCATCAACTGCTGCGCCAAAATTTTTTGTATGTGTGTATGTGCAGTGGGACAAAATATTGTGCGCAAGAGAAGACAACATAAAGAGCATCGGAAAAGGAAAGAAACAGCATTAAGAAAAGAAATAAGACCGAAAAAAAGAAGTGTCAAATTGCACTCACAACAAAAAAAAAATAGAACATAAGCAATTTCGAGAATCGAAAAGTGTAAAAAAGCAAAACAAAACCAAAAACGATGAAAGGACTAGAACACTAAGTCAAATAAAAATTGCAAAAAAGGAGAAATTCCATTAAATTAATAAAAATATGAAACTAAACAAACGAAAATCATTAAATAAAAGAAAAATAAAAATGACAAGAAACTATTTATAATAATATTGCAAATAAATAAAATAACGAAAAAAAAAAATTAATAAGAAGATAAAAACAAAATAAAAATAAAAAAACCTAATAACACAACGAGTAAAGCAAAAGCTAAACCAAATGCTTAACGTCGTCTATTTTTGCCATTTGGTTGGTGCAGCAAGTAGCAGAGATCTTAAAAGCAACGAGAATTAACCCCGTCTATGCAACCCGTTGGTGTATCGTCGAACCCGAAGTAAAATTTTTATAACCACTAGTTACGCCCATGTTAAGTTTAATGGTAAGAAATCGTATTATAAGTAAGAATATTAGCGTTACATATATCGAATGTAAAGCTACATAAAAAGATGTTACCAAAATTGTAAAATCTCTTTGAGCTTACGTTTGAATCGTCAGCTTAATTAATGTTAATATCAAAATAATAAAAACAACCTTTGTTATAACGCTTTTGTTTATAATAAGGATTTGAATTGGCGAACTATATAAATAATAAACGTAGCATAGTATATATATTGGCCAATATTTATTGTTATAGCGTATAACATACATATTTAGCCTTGTTAAGCTTTTGCAAAATTAATTCATTCCTAAAATTAAAAACTAGAAGTGTAAATTTTGTAAAGAAAAACAGAATCTTTATTAATAAATAATGAAATTAATCATCTGCTAATTCCCTAAGTAAAATGAAACTCTAAATTTTTAATTCTATTGGGGGAATGCCGGGGTGAGGATTTCAGACAGGATGCTGCGGTAAGAGACTAAAACGGGATGAGCTAGGTTTGTTTTGGATTTTTCATAATTTTTTTTTATGTTTACGCAACGGGTAGAAAAAGGGCGAAGCACGAACCATATTCTAGCCGGGATATATGCTTTCGAACGAGTTGAATTTGATTTCATGAAAATGGAAAAATTTTAATAGCAACAAGCCTGCGTAACATAAATGGCGCCCAACGAAAGCTTCTTAACGAAGTATTTTTTTTAATTTGATTTTTTTTTGATTTTTTGCTGAAGATTTTCAGCCCAATGCAACATTTTTTTTTTGGCAAATTAACGTAATAATTTAAAAGTTTTTTTTTTCGCGTTTTGCATCCAAGGGAAGTTTTCAGTTGCTTCGACAGCGTATCTTAGCGGCAACCATTATTAGACCCGGATTAGTTAGAGAAATATTTCTTCGCCGTGAAGCAAGAATGGGCTACGATCGCAGTCAAAGTAACCTGGTGTTTGGTGTGCTGTACAGAGCAATATTTAAAACCTTTTGCCCAGTTTCCTTAATAGGAACTTGTTTACTTTGTCAGGGTTACTTAGTGAGTTCGAGTCTGAGTTTAGGAAACATTTTCTTTCTCGAGTCCGAATATTATTATTCTGCTTTGCAACTAAACTAATTTTAAAAAGAATCATTAGTCACGATTATTTCGATCTTAAACGGAATATCGTTTGCAATGACTTCTTCTGTATGGCATGGCACACACAAATTTTTGAAAATAGTCCATTTCATGATCATTTTAGTAGTTGGTCATAAATGATGCATTTGCTTGGAAACTTTTCTTGGTTGTGAGGCGTGAGATAAATTTTGTTCAGATTTTTTTTACTGTGCTCATTGAAAGTAAATAGAGTAAAGGCAGATCACAAATTTTCCAAATTAACAATATTTGGTGATCTTTTGTATGCTCTATAATTAGTCTTTTGCGAATGCAGGTCCTGCTCAGATTTAACCGGCATTCCCCTAATTTATTAAACGATTTTCTTTTGTCCATTTTTTCTTTCAACGGGTAAATTTTACGCGTTTGATATATCGTATCGGTTAACCATTTTTTTTCCTTTTTCGCAATTTCTTTTTATTTTTAGTATAAAGTGTATAAACTTATATAGTTTTACGTGATATAAATTTTTTTTTGTGCGATCAAGTACTTTCTTGATGTCAACATAAATTTGTTCGTGCGACAAATTAATTTTACTTGATATAAAATTTTTTTTTCTTTTGCGATCAAGTATTTTCCTTGATGTCAACATAAATTTGTTCGTGCGGCTAATTAATTTTACTTGATATACAATTTTTTTCTTGCGATCAAGTATTTTTCTTGATGGCACTATAATTTTGTTCGTGCGACCAATTATTTTTTTTTCTTGCGATCAAGTATTTTTCTTGATGACACTATAATTTTGTTCGTGCGACCAATTAATTTTTTTTCTTGCGATCAAGTGCTTTTCTTTGTTCTTTTAGTGTTTTTGTCCCACCGGGGCAGACTTACGGGAACGGAGGATATTTCTTTTTGCTCATATAGGGTAGAATGTCTACTTCGAAAAGGTTTTCTGCTACGAGAGGAAAGAGTTTTACTCCTAACAGAGGTAGAGGAAGAGGTAATAACGTTTCTAGGAATTCGAGTTCAAGCTCGCTCAATCAATCCTATTCTAGGCAACCAGCTACAACCAGCGGTACACAGAGAGTGGTACATTCACCACCTTCTAATAATTTACAGCCTTTGTTAGACCAGGGAGAAGAAAATTTAAATCGCGGTCCTGTCCGTAACGAAGACCACGACATTAGTTCAGGCTCTGAATCAAATTTGATTGGTTTTGGTCCAGACCCTGTGAACATAGACCAACTTATCCCACACATCCAAAACGCGAACGAAACGATGGCTTCGAGCTCCAATAATGTACCAGCGGAGGGTGACGTCCAAGCTGACCGTAATTCTGCTGAGGAAGTAGCTAATGTTAGCAATGTAAACGAACTTCTTGCCCTTATGAGAGAAACTTTTCGCTTGACACAGGAAGGCATGAACCGAGAATTTCAAGCTATTAAAAATGAGATTTCGGCTATGAATTTAGCCATGCGCAATCCAAGTGCACCTCCGGTTAATCAGCCACCAAGTCAGCCCGAACAAGCGATGCCTCGTGAACAGCGCCGCTCAGAACCTCTGAGACCAGCTTTAAATATGCCGGCAATTTCCAATCAACACGCCCCCAATAATTCCATAAAGTTACAGGAATGGAAAATATCCTACGATGGCAAAGGAAATGTTTCTGATTTTCTTTTTAAAATAGATACTCTTGTAGAAAGGACAAATTGTTGCCTTAACCATCTTCTAGCTAACTTTCATATTTTCCTTACTGGTAAGGCTGAAGAGTGGTATTGGATTTTTACTAGGCATAACCCAGCAGCTGCATATCCATTTCTTTGTTTTTCTCTTAGAAAAGAGTTCGGTTCACGCAAAAGCGATCACGAGGTTGTTTTAAAAATTTCACTCCGAAAACAAGGAATTAGAGAATCTTATGACGACTTTCATTCTGACATAGTTTCGATGAATTCCCGATTAAGAGTTCCTCTTCACGAAAGTTCGTTAGTAGACATCATGAAAAATAATTTAATTCCTAGTTTGAAGGTTCTACTTTTTAACGCCCAGCCTAATACCCTCAACGAGTTAAGGGATATGGCCCGAAAAGGAGAGCAAGTTTTACGCGAAAACAGATCGATTCGCCAGGTTAATGAAATTTCAGCTCCGAAAAGTGATGAAGAAAGTGAAGTGGAGGGGGATCCACAAATAGAAGCTATTCAGGCAAGCTGGCGCAAGCCTGACTATTCGAAAATTCAATGCTGGATTTGCAATGCTTTCGGGCATTCATACATTTATTGTCCAGAGGTAATTCGAAACATTTTTTGTTTCAAGTGCGGACAGAAGGGAGTTACCACTCCAACATGTCCAAACAGGCATCCGGGAAATTTAAAAAGGAGCGAGATGGCGACCGGGGACACTCGTTCTTCCCACAAAACCCCGAGTTTATAAATAAAACGGAACTTAACGTTCAAAACTCGTACTTAAACTCTTCGGACACTACGTGTCAATTATACCCTGACGTTCCATTAGTACCCTGCTTTACCAATAACAGACTTTCAAATCCAAAATTTTCATTTGTATCGAAAAGAATTTTGAATTGCAGGCTTCGATATAAAAAGCGACGACATTTTCGTAAAATTATAGAATCTACCAAATTATGCGATGGCGACGATGATCGCCCTTTTGCAAAAATTAGTATAGGCGATGAGTCAATTTTCGGTTTGCTAGATTCTGGCGCAAGTGTCTCAGTATTGGGCCACAATTGCATCGAATTTTTACAAAAACTTCGTTTACCATTTAAATCGATTAAATCCTCAGTATCAACTGCTGAAGGTTCGAAGCAAAGTGTCATTGGATATTGTTCCCTGCCTGTTAAATATAAAAACTTAACCAAAACTATTAATTTTTACCTGGTTCCGACGTTAAAGCAAAAAGTTTACCTAGGTGTAGATTTTTGGCGAGAATTCGCCCTTGCGCCTGAAATTATACCACAAATTTCCGAAATTGAATTCGACGAGTACGCAGTCTCTGACAATTTTCATGATTTAAATTCCGATCAACAAAATGAGCTTGATAAGGCAATTTTGAAATTTCCATCCTATGAAAAACAGGGTTTAGGTTGTACTAACCTTCTTGAACACCATATTGATACTGGCGAGGCTGAACCTGTCAAGTCAAGACATTTTCCATTATCTCCTCCACGTCAAGAGGAAGTTTACAAAGAAATCGATCGTCTTCTTGATTTAGGCGTTATTGAAGAATCAAATTCGCCATGGTGTTGCCCAGTAGTTCTGGTTCGAAATAAACCTGGAAAGGTTAGGATGTGCCTTGACTCTCGAAAATTAAATTTGCTCACGAAAAAAGATTCGTACCCACTTCCTCATATTAATGGCCTTTTAAGCCGACTTAAAGACACTCATTTTATTAGCGGCATCGATTTGAAAGATGCATTCTTTCAAATTAAACTCTCTGAATCGTCGAAAGAAAAAACAGCCTTCGCTGTACCGGGAAAGCCTTTGTACCATTTTAAAGTAATGCCCTTTGGGCTTTGCAATGGTCCACAAACCATGAGCCGACTTATGGACAGGGTCATACCGTCAAGGCTCAGAGAAAATGTTTTCATTTACTTAGACGATCTACTCGTTTGTAGCCCGGATTTTGAGTCGCATTTGAAATTATTGAGTGAAGTTGCAAGTTGCTTACGAACAGCGAATCTAACTATAAATATTGGCAAGAGCAAATTTTGTCAAAAGGAGATCAAGTATTTGGGATATCGTGTAGGACAAGGTTGCCTGAAGGTCGATACCGAAAAAGTGGATGCCATTTACAAATTTCCTTTGCCGAAAACGGCTAAACAAATTCGTCGATTCATAGGAATGGCCAATTGGTACCGATCATTTATTAGAAATTTTTCAGACCTTGCGGGTCCGCTTACCGAGTGTCTCAAAAAGGCAAAATCTTTTAAACTAACGCCAGAAGCAATTGATTCCTTTGAAAAATTAAAAGATGCTTTATCATCTGCACCTGTTCTTGCTCAGCCCGACTTTAGTAAAGAGTTTTTTATAGGTTGTGATGCGTCAAAATTAGGGGTGGGTGGTGTTCTTTACCAGTTAGACGAAGATTCGAAAGAACGACCAATTGCCTTCGTTTCAAAAAAATTGAATAGGTGCCAAAGAAACTACACAGTCACCGAACTGGAATGTCTAGCGGCAGTGGTATGTGTAGATCGCTTTAGGGCATATATTGAAGGTTTACCTTTCCGTATTATAACCGATCATTCTTCATTGAGGTGGCTTATGTCACAACAAGACTTAAACGGTCGTCTAGCTCGATGGAGCTTAAAATTACAAGTTTTTGATTTCAAAGTGGAACATAGAAAAGGTTCCCTTAATGTAGTCCCAGACGCTCTGTCTAGATCCGAAATTGATGAACTTTCCATCACAAATAGTCCCGTTGATGTAGATTTATCAGCACCTGATTTTGAAAAGGAAGAATATCAGAATTTGAGAAATACGATTCTCAAGAATCAAAGCTCGTTACCTGATCTTCGATTGTCTGATAATTTAATCTACAAAAGGGTACATTTTCGGGAGGGTCTTGAAGACGAAGAACCAAACCTTTGGCGACTGTGGATTCCCACAACGCTTACAAACTTTGTAATTCGAAGTGCACACGACTCCGTCGTAAGCTGTCATGGCGGATATGCCAAAACTCTAGCTAGGGTCAGACAAAAATATTTTTGGCCAACAATGGCAAAAGACATAAAGAGTTTTGTTGACGGTTGTGATACATGCAAATCGGTAAAACCAACCAATAAAATTTTGCGTCCACCTATGGGCAAAGCCTTTTTAACCGAACGTCCTTTTCAGCGTTTTTATTGTGACTTTTTGGGTCCTTACCCCAGGAACAAGACTTCCAAGAATACTGCTCTTTTTATTGTGCTTGATCATATGACCAAGTTCATATTTCTCAAGCCAATGCCGGCTGCCACAACGGCTAATGTAATAGATTTCTTTTCAAATGAAATTTTTCCCGCCTTTGGAGTGCCACAGTTCGTGCATAGCGATAATGGCAAACAATTCGTATCGAAGGAGATGCAAGAATTTTTCTTAGGTTATGGTATAACCCACATTAAAACCGGGTTCTATTCGCCTCAAGCAAACGCCTCCGAGCGTGCAAATCGCGAGATCATTATAAAATTGCGGATTTTTCTTGAGAACCATAGTGACCATTGTAGCTGGGATAAATATATACCTCAGATCCTTTCGATTTTGCGGAGCGATTACCATTCGGCTATAAAGTGCTCTCCGTATTTCGCTGTCTTCGGACAGAATATGTGTCAACATGCTTCATCCTACGAACTTCTTAAAAACCTAAAATGTTTATCCTACGATGAGGTTAAGATTGAACAAGATTTTGATCGCTTAAATAGACTGCGGGACAAAATCCGTAAAAATTTAGGAATTGCCCACGAAAAAGCTACCAAAACTTACAATGTTCGTTCGAAACCCGTTAATTATCGTGTAGGTCAAGAAGTTTTCAGAGAAAATAACACCCAAAGTAACTTTTCAAAGGGCATCAACTCCAAATTTAATCGGAAATACATTAAATGCCGAATTAGGAAAAAGCTTGGCACTGCATTGTACGAGTTGGAAGATTTGAAAGGAAACTATATTGGTCCTTTTCACGCTGATAAGATCAAACCCTAAATTTCTGTATTTGCATTTTTCAATTTGATGACTTATCTTTGTTGGCCCGTGCCACCTGGTTAGCCCGCAAGGGCATCTTTTGTAAGTGAAGATGACGGGAGTAGCGACCCTGCGTACCCTAGTGAAGCCAAATCGCGTCTGACCCATAGTGGGCGGCTATTTGGTCAGCGTCTGTACCCATAGTGGGCGGCTGTATATTTTAAGTCCAAGAAAGCGTCTGTTCCCAGATTGGGCGGCTAATTGGCCAGCGTCTGTCCCATATTGGGCGGCTGTTTCCCCTTCTGTAGGTTACCAAAAGGTAACTGAGCTATGCTCGAGATAACTCGGCATACAGCATGTCAAGACATGCTGCTAAATATTTCATTAAATTTTTCCATATTTGTTTAAAATTTGTTCCAGACAACAGAACCGTAACGATAAGTATGCGTTTGTGCTTGGCCAGCCCTTTTGGGTATCACACTCACTGTAAGTTTGACCGAGGGCAGACGCAGACTAACGCCCTATGTCCTCTTTTGGACTAAACGGTGGAGGTTCCACCGGGGGTTCGTCGCTATGACGAAGTTGGACCCATGGACGTCCAAGCCTTATAGGATTTCTTTTCTCAATCTTTCAGGCAAATTGCAAGTTTCTAAAAATTTACGTCAGCTAACAGCGGAAATGAGTAGTCAGACTTGTGCCCGGCTTGTCGTGGGTCGAGCCACACGTAGTTTTTTTGCCCGGCTTGTCGTGGGTCGTGCCACACGTAGTTTGCTACTATAAGTAATTGAAGACCTCTGTTCCTGTTTGTTCTAGCGCCCGAAGGACTTATAACAAAGCAGGTTTGTTGCGGAGTGGTTCAATTTTGCAGATTTATTTTGCTAGTTGATTTTTACGAAAACGCTTTTCGATTTGATTGTAAATTTAAAATTAACCGTCGGCCACCTACCGGCAAAAAGCACTCAGCTTTTGCACAAATCGAAAAGCTTTGTGTCTTTGCAAATACATAATGACCCTGAAATAAACTTGTTTGATATGAAAATTGTATTTGCATTCCCATCGTAACGGCGTTCAAAAAAAAAAAAAAAAAGAACAAAGAAAATGCCACTGCGCATGTCAATTTTTTTATGCTATTAAACATGCGATCAGCTAAGAACAAAGAAAAACCCACTGCGCATGTACATTTTTTTTCTAGCAGAACATGCGATCAGCATCGAACATAGAAACGGTAACGGCGCATGTAAATTTTTCCGCTAGCGTGACATGCGGTCAGTGTCTTTGAACAAAGAAAATCAGTTGGGAGTTGAATTTTAGCGTGGCATCGAGCAGACGTCGGTAGAAAAAAAGTTCGCGTACAAGGCGGAAAAAGAAAAAAAAAGAAACAAAACGTTTTTGCGACCACGGTTTTTATATTTAATTTTAACCAAAAATAAACTAGAAGTTTAGATTTTTCGTGATTTCGTGCGGTTTTAATTCCTAGAGAAAAAAAGAAAGGAAAAAGGAAATAAAAACTTAAAAATCCTAGTGAAGTTAAACCCATGTAAAAATTTAGAGTTGCACACACAAAAAAAAAAAGAGAAACTAAATAAAATACAAGTAAACTAAAATTGTCAAAATTATTTACTTAATTAAACTAAGTGCGCGAAGGCCAGGCACACATTATTTTTTGCCTAGTGCGTAGAAACCTAACCTCAAAAAAACTGGTTGCGGAACGCTAGCGCTCCTACAAACATATAAAGTGGGTAAAGTGGTGCTGACATCATCAACTGCTGCGCCAAAATTTTTTGTATGTGTGTATGTGCAGTGGGACAAAATATTGTGCGCAAGAGAAGACAACATAAAGAGCATCGGAAAAGGAAAGAAACAGCATTAAGAAAAGAAATAAGACCGAAAAAAAGAAGTGTCAAATTGCACTCACAACAAAAAAAAAATAGAACATAAGCAATTTCGAGAATCGAAAAGTGTAAAAAAGCAAAACAAAACCAAAAACGATGAAAGGACTAGAACACTAAGTCAAATAAAAATTGCAAAAAAGGAGAAATTCCATTAAATTAATAAAAATATGAAACTAAACAAACGAAAATCATTAAATAAAAGAAAAATAAAAATGACAAGAAACTATTTATAATAATATTGCAAATAAATAAAATAACGAAAAAAAAAAATTAATAAGAAGATAAAAACAAAATAAAAATAAAAAAACCTAATAACACAACGAGTAAAGCAAAAGCTAAACCAAATGCTTAACGTCGTCTATTTTTGCCATTTGGTTGGTGCAGCAAGTAGCAGAGATCTTAAAAGCAACGAGAATTAACCCCGTCTATGCAACCCGTTGGTGTATCGTCGAACCCGAAGTAAAATTTTTATAACCACTAGTTACGCCCATGTTAAGTTTAATGGTAAGAAATCGTATTATAAGTAAGAATATTAGCGTTACATATATCGAATGTAAAGCTACATAAAAAGATGTTACCAAAATTGTAAAATCTCTTTGAGCTTACGTTTGAATCGTCAGCTTAATTAATGTTAATATCAAAATAATAAAAACAACCTTTGTTATAACGCTTTTGTTTATAATAAGGATTTGAATTGGCGAACTATATAAATAATAAACGTAGCATAGTATATATATTGGCCAATATTTATTGTTATAGCGTATAACATACATATTTAGCCTTGTTAAGCTTTTGCAAAATTAATTCATTCCTAAAATTAAAAACTAGAAGTGTAAATTTTGTAAAGAAAAACAGAATCTTTATTAATAAATAATGAAATTAATCATCTGCTAATTCCCTAAGTAAAATGAAACTCTAAATTTTTAATTCTATTGGGGGAATGCCGGGGTGAGGATTTCAGACAGGATGCTGCGGTAAGAGACTAAAACGGGATGAGCTAGGTTTGTTTTGGATTTTTCATAATTTTTTTTTATGTTTACGCAACGGGTAGAAAAAGGGCGAAGCACGAACCATATTCTAGCCGGGATATATGCTTTCGAACGAGTTGAATTTGATTTCATGAAAATGGAAAAATTTTAATAGCAACAAGCCTGCGTAACAGCTGCCTAATGCGGATCAAGAGATGCCACTTAAATGGAGGTTCCAACAGAACAACGATCCAAATACATACCGCTTAAGTTTGTAATGCCTGGTTTCAGAGCAATGGGATACAAGTTCTTGGTTGGCCTGGCCATTCCCCAGATTTGGATCCCATTGAGAACCTCTGGGAGATCGTTAACACGTAAGTCTACAAGGAAAATTGCAAAACCACGAAAAATCTCTTTGAAGCTTTGAAAGTATCCTTAGGAAGGGATATCGCAAGATATCAGTAATAATTTAATGTCCTCAATGCTTTAAAGATGTGCAAATGTCACCCAGTATAAAGGGTTTTCAACTAAATGTTAATTTTAAATGTTTTTATTAAATGTTAAGAAGGGGGTGCTTTAGTTTTGTCCGATGAATTTTCTAAATTTTAATGTTTATTAAATGTTAACTCTTAATTTATAAAACCCAGAATTTTTCAAGTTTTTGTTTGTCAATAATAAACGTATAAGTAAATAAAATAAACACACAAACTAACTCAATAACGTCGTTTTCTCAAAAAAATTTGATATAAGAAAAAATTTCGTCAGGGGGTGCTGAGGTTTTGGCCGACACTGTATATCATTTGCGAATTACTTAGACTTGTCATTTGTTTTCGTTGAAAATTAGTAAATTATCCATAAAGTAAAACAATGCCTAGCAGACATTTTTTTTTGGTGACTCACTTTAATGTACATATAACTTATTTGAAATATTCCAGTTATAGGAGAACCATTCCAATTATTAGTTCAATTACGTAGTTAAAATTCAAATCATCATCCTTTGCTATTTGGTGCAATATGTGTTGGTTTGCAATGATGTGTTAAAAAATGTTAATGTTATAGTACTATCCTTATGGATTTGTATCCTTATCACTCAAGTGAAATTGTATAAGAACTATCATATATGTTGTAGTTGCACCAATGATCTGCAAGTGTTAAAATATTCATTAATAATAAAATAATTAAATAAAATTTAAATTTTGCGAATACTTATTTCTTTTAAAAAATTCTTTTGGGTTATCTTTTTTTCTCAGAAATTGAAAAAAAAAATCACACTACTACTTCTACGGTCAAAATCACAAAAACGTAACCAGAAAAAAATTTCTTGGCATAAATTACTATAAAATACAAGGGTATATTCACTTCGTCCTTCCGTTTGAGAAGAATGCGTGACATGTATACATAGAAAAGAATACATATTCTTGATCAGATTCACTTCCTGGGTTGATATAGCCATGTCCGTATGTCTGTCTGTCTGGATGTCTGTCCGCTGAAATCATTTTAATATTTTTTGGAAGCAAGATAATTCGTAGACTACCTCCGTTGTCAAAGTAACTTTGTCGGATTGAAAATCAGTGAAATCGATCAACGGACACGCCTACCGCCCATACAAAAAATATATTCAAAATGCAACTATAGGAGTATTTTTCAGGACACACAAATACTAAGGAAAGTAAGCGCTAGCTCTGAGCAAAAAATTGGAGAACTCGGAGTAGAGGGCGTGGCACCTCCCATATGAGCAAAAGCTTCAAAATGCTATGCGAAAAACGTTTTTTGAGATATTCCATCAACATTTCACTTAGACACCAAAAATTAAAAATGCAAACTCTGAGCAAAAACTAGTCGAAATCGGACAGCGCGGCGCACACTAGGGACTCCATGTTCAAAACCACCCACGAATCGCAATTTTCATCGAAATATAAAAATTCTTAAAGTGGGATAATCGTTTTGTTATACTGAAGAACGGTACGAAGCTTAGTTTCCTAAATATGACTCAAGATGTGATTCGGACGCTAAATAGGAGTTTTTGGCTTTTGAACGCCCGCGGAAGGCAAAAATCTTTTTTTACTCAAGAGGAAAGCATCTTACGAAAAAAGTGTACTTGGTATAAAATGCTTAGAATTGTCCAAGCAATACGTGTGTTTTTTTTGCAATTTTTTTTAACTTTTTTTTTGAATAACTTTTGAAAAACTTTTAAAAAAAAAATTTCAAAAATTATTCAAAAAAAAAGTTTCAAAAAAAAAATCCAAAAAAATCTCACGTATTGCTTGGACGATTCTAAGTATTTTTTGCCTAGTACACTTTTTTCGTAAGATGCTTTCCTCTTGAGTAAAAACAGATTTTTAATGGTATCTCTATTTTTTGAACATTGAATTACATTTTTCAAGGTCACTCGGCAAATTGATGAAGTCACATTTAAGAAATTAAGCTTCGTACCATTTTTCAGTATGACAAAACGAATATATAAGAATTTTTATGTTTCCATGAAAATTGCGATGTCTGGGTGGTTTTGAACCAAATCACTTCTATAGCCCCAGTGTGCGGCGTGGCACCTCCCATATAAGCAAAAGCTTCAAACAGCTATACGTTTTTTGAGGTAATCCAACCAAATTTCACTCCGACATTGAGGACAGAAAGTGCAAAATCTGAGCAAAAGCTATGTGAATTCGGACAAGAGGTCAAGAGGAAAAATTTTCAAAATAGGGCAGTGTGTGGTATTCAATGTTTTCGCCAGGCCAAAGTTAACACCCCTACTAGTTTTATTTATTTGGTTCCCAATAACTTCTAAGCCGGGTTTACCGAAAACCTGACACGAAGCAACAAAATGGATAGTATTTCCGTGTGCATGAGATCAAAATACATTCATGTCTATCATCGAATTCATCGTAGATACGAATTTTGTGATATCTACGAAAATGCTATATTTGATTTCGAAATTAATAGTCTAAGATCCGGCAGTAAAAAAATGTATCGATCGAGTTATTAGTTAAAAAATAATTTTTACATATATTTAGGAATGGGGAAATATATTTTTGCTGGGTTGCCTCTCAAAATGTGGCCGCAAGTATTATCAAATTGCGATAACTTATGAACTGTGAGTCTCACGGGGAAAAGTGTCAAAATCTTTTTTGTGAAGAGTCATATGCTCTACAAGTAATTATAATTATATGTTAAAAAAAATTTACCGTTTAAGAATTATTTATTAGAAACCGATTTTTTTTACGCAATAAACAATAAACATATAAAAAAAATCCGTTTTTAATAAATAACTCCTAAACGGTAATTTTTTTTTTAACCATATAATTAAAATTACTTGTAGAGCATATGACTCTCCATAAAAAAGATCTGGTCACTTTTTCTCGTGTGACTCACGGTTCATAAGTTATCGCAATTCGATAATACTTGCGGCCACATTTTGATAGGCAACCCGCCAAAAATATGTTCCCCCCATTCATAAGTATATGCTAAAACTAGATTTTAACTAAAACTCGATCGGTACATTTTTTTACTGCCGGATCTCGTACTATAATGGAGTTTGAAGAACTTCTTAAATAAAATTATGGTATTTCTTCGGTAGTCATATCTAGTCGTCGAAAATTAAAAAAAAATTTAAGTTTCGGATAGAGTAAGTGATCCCAATCAACGAAATTTGAATTCACGTCGTAGCAATTCGAATTTAATGATAGCACTTTCGTAGATCTCACGAAATTCATATCTACGATGGATTCAGTAATAGGCCTTTTATTTTTTCTTCGATATATTTGAAGCGCGTTAATTTTTATGAAGCAAAATACCTACTTATATGACGAACCTTTGCTGGCATTTAAATCTTGAGCGCTAATACGTGTAACACCACTTTCATCACTGTCTTTATTGTTTCTATTCCATGGCATTGTACATTAGTAACGAGGCCACAAACTGAATTGGGTATATGAAAACAAAATCATTTCAAACCAACAGTTTTTTCTCTTAATTGTTTTTTCCTTAGTGTACGTACTACCGTATTACAAATCATTTATTAAAAACTTACTGTATATAGTAGCGTGCAATCAATATTGAAAAATCCAGCCGCAGTAAATGTGATTTTCTGATGGAGTAGTTGCAGAGAAAATTGTTGGACGACTGCATTATGGTTATCATTCATGCTGTTAATTTCAATTCTGTGTAATCCCGAAGCCACGTAAGTGGTCTGTAAAAAGTCGAGAAAAGAGAAAGATTTCTAGAAAAATTTCACAGCTTTTTGTTTTCTTTCTCGGATTGTATAGCCGATTTCAAAAGCTAGAGAGCCTTAAAAAATTTGATGATTTTCTATCACCTCAGGATTCTGCATGTATCATTTTATGCAGCTAGTAAAAAATAAAATTCAAAAATGGGTGTGATAAATCAATGATAATGATAATGTATAGAAATGCATATCACTTGGAAAATTTATAGCTTTGGTAAGCGGCCGCAGAGGATAGAAAAACAAAAAAAAAAAAAAAAAACAGATACAGATTCGTAACTGTCTATAAAAACCGAGAAGAAATCTACTGTAGGAACTGTATAATGTACTCTTTATATGTATTACTTACACATTGCACCATCTGATCACATAACGTAGCCAACACTAGCACATTGCACAGATATGATATTGTCCAGATACCTCCGCTTAAGGTCTCTAGAAAATCGAAATATGTTCCCGAGTATTTTTCAAATTGTAGAAACATAAAATAAAAATTTGAGGTTATTAAAAAGAAATCATTGACCAAATTCATAAGCAATGAAATGTCAACACAACGATTCAATATGGCTGCTAATTCCCACAAACGATTATAAAGATCACGTATTGTGAGTAACTTCTGCAATTTTAAGTTATCGATATCAAAAGGACGATACCTCTCTTCTGCTGTCTCGAAAATTACCACACGGGGTTGGATCAACTTAATAGTGGGCGGTGATATATTCGAAATAGTTTCACTATTCTTATTCAGTTTAACTTCTTCCAGCGTGGCAATTAATATCTCCAAACGTTGTTTTATAATCGAGATGTCTGTAAAAATTTGAAAATAACGCAAACTACAGATGACATAAGGCACCTGATACAAAGTCCAATATATGGAATATTCTTGCACTAAGTCACTGAGTACTATACTACCACAAATGAGTAGCTCAGTTGAAATGTAAATTGTTAGCATTATGATGGCATGTTTCAGGATTTTGCGACGAAAAGATCTAAGCGGGGATATTTTTATTAAAGAATTTAATTTCAAATACATACGAGCAAACCTATTATCCACAGAAACATTGATTGAGCGCTTGAATATACTATCAATCTCTCGTACTTTCTCGTAAAACTTTTGTTGCTCATTTCTTCGGCCCAATGTCTCCAGTACAGAGAATATATGTGTCACACGTATACTAACCAATTGCATAAAATAAACTTTCGAAGTGGTGTCACCATTATATTCTTTCGTAAAAATCCCTTCGACAAAGAAACTGCGAAAGAGTAGACAGAGTGATATTAAGAGCACACAAACGCTGTAGCATTCTAATGGACGACATCGTATAAGAGAACATGATTTCCGCTCCCATTGCAATTGCGTCAAATTGCACACTTGAAAGAGGCGATGTGCTACATAAATTGATTCCAGTACGTCCATATTGTTGAGAATAAAAAAACCTTAGTAGAATAGAGAGACCAATTTCTTTTTAAAAATTTCAAAATTTGATTAAAAAATGTTGTATAAATATGAATTAGCACCTCCCATCTAAGCAAAAGTTTCAAAATGCTAAACTGAAAGTGATTTTTGAGATAATTCAACCAAATTTCACTCAGACACTAAAACACACTCACTAGTTTTTTCTTGTATTATCTAGAGTTATAGTGTTTGAATTAAATCTCACGACTTTTAGTTGTGTTACCTCCAGGTTGAATTTTCACTGCCTTACTGAATGGTACAATATTTGCAGGATCAACTTTGAACAAACGCTTGTGTCAACCGAAGTGATACATTTAAAAAAACTTCACATAAGTATTTATGTACGTGAGTAAGTATACTTACCGTTATTTTTATACGCAACAATCAGGACGTATTCACTTTATTATTCATTTTGTAACGCATAAAAGTGGACGTGGATGGTATAGAAAATTATATGGTGTATTCCGAGAAAGATTCTCATTTGAGAAATAGATTTTGTTTTTAATCACTCTATGCACTGTGGGCTTGATTTTATGAAAATTGGCAAAATCTAAAACTTTATTCTTCCTACTTTTGATTTTGAAGTATGCACTTTCAGTTCAAGAAATAGTAATGTTAAAGGTTAGAAGATGGCTTTTGTAAAAAAAATATTGATTGTAGTTGCTTAAATACTTAGTATGCGAAATAAGATTCCAAATGGGTGCATTCCATTGGACTGTGCAAGTCTTATAACCTTAAAGAAAAGATAAAAATAGTTTTGTACGTTGGGGACCCCCCGACATTTGCGTATTGCAGATAAAGAACAAATGTAATAAGACGCAAAATAAATATACTTATTATTAGGGTAAGGGAGGGAAATATGGACTACGTGGGTAATATGGACCACACGGTTATTTCCCACTGCATACATAGGATTTACCGTTATTCAACGCTAATACCTAAAGCTTATAATATGGCGATTTTAGCGTTTGGTGAAGTCGCATGTTTCTGTAAAGTTGATTTTTCTAAAAGAGAGATCAGTGATAATTTTTTTCTAATGAGTATATTTCATTATTTCACTTTAAAGACATCGCGTTTTTAAATAAATTGTTAATTATATAAAGTCAGTGGGTACCATTTATAATTTATTAGCACAAATAAGTTCATTAACCAAAAGAGTTTTTGATAAAAAACCATTTATTTCACCAACACGTGCTGTGGGTAATATGGACCACCATAGAAAAAAGCCTCAAAAACAAATGTATTTATCATCTTTTTCAGATGGGGAATCTAGTAGCAGTTTTCATGACGAGTCTGATGGTCATTATATGTAATTTGTTAACTACAAAGGAAAAAAATGATAAAAATGCATATAATGTAATACCCTTTACTCAGAAGATCAACGAGGCGAATTTTGGGTTGAATGTGTAATCTGACGTTCTTGGAGTCATGAAAAAGGTGCCGAATGTGGAAGTGACATTTTTATATGCAACTTCTGTACAAATGGACTATATGGTCCATATTACACTACACTTTTTTTTATACCCTACACCCAGGGTATATTCACTTTGTCCTTCCGTTTGTAACGCAGAGAAGGAGGCGTGGCAGATATAGAAAAGTATATATATTCTTGATCAGCGTGACCTCTTGAGTCGATATAGCCATGTCCGTCTGTCTGGCTGGCTGACTGGCTGGCTGGGTGGCTGGGTGTTGAAATACACTTTTTGGGAAAACAGAGCAAGATAATTCAATGAAATTTGGTATATTGCCTTCGTCGCCAAAGTTAGCTCGGGGGATTGAAAATGAGCGAAATCAGTCAACGGACACGCCTACCACCCATACAAAAAATATATTCAAAATGCAATTTTAGGAGTATTTTTCACGACAGTGCAACCAAAATACGCATAAATACTAAAAATTGTAAGCGCAAGCTCTGAGAAAAAACTGATCGATTTCGGACAAGAGGGCGTGTCACCTCCCATATAAGCAAATGCTTAAATACGCTATACTGAAAGCGTTTTTTGAGATATTCGAACCAAATTTTACTCAGACACAAAGAATTATAAATGAAAGTTCTCAACAAAAATTGGGTGAAATTGGACAAGGCGGCGTGGTACCTCCCACATAAGCAAAAGTTTCAAAATACTATACTGAAACAGTTTTTTGAGATAATCCAACTAAACTTCTCTCATATACTAAATACTATAAATGCACGCTCTAAGCTAAAACTAGACGAACTCGGACAAGAGGGCGTGGCACCTCCTATATAAGCAAAAGCTTCAAAACGCTTAACTGAGAAAGTTTTTCACTCAGACACTAAAAACTATAAATGCAAGCTCTGAACAAAAACTGGGTGAACTCGGACAAGAGGGCGTAGCACCTCCCATATGAGCAAAATTTGAAAAATACTGCAGGGTAGGGTATTTAATGTTTGGCCGGGCCGAATTTTACACCCTTACTTGTTTTATCTTCATTTTGAGTATTTTCAGTTTTTTAATTTTTTTTCTTTATCCTGATGAGATATTTATCTAAAAGTGAATCAGAATAAAGGTAAATTGTTTTCTTTACTGAATGACATAAAACTAATTGTTTTGTTTTATGTATTTTGGGTTTTATTTAAAAAAGAAAGATGGGTGGTCCATATTTCCCTCCCTTACCCTATATACTGAAATGCAACTATGCCAAGTTTCCATCAATCAAGTTCCAACGTTAAATCAATAAGATGTTTGGCAGTGTACGAGCTTTTCGAGGGATTTATACGATTTACACTGATGTGTTCACAAAACCTGCATAGGTAACTAATCGCACACTAATGTTCCTGTGATTTTAATATTAACCTTATAGTACAATCATTTGGGAGAATAAAATTATGTTACCTGGAAAGTTTTGCGGGATTTTTGAAAATGAGTTATTTTATAGATTTCGAAGTGGTCTTTCAGAATTTCAACTTTGCTACCTCGAATCGTGTTCGCTCGCGCCGCCATATTGGAAAAATGGCGTCCAAAATCAGTTTTTTACAAATATCTCTTTAACAGTTTCATTTGTGGCACAATATTGTAGCTTATAAAAATGACATTTCAATTGTTTTCGTACGACTTATAACTCAGGAGATATCCTAATTCAAAATTGGAAGAAAATTAGAAAATTGTGCATAGCACTTATGAGTAGGCACAGTGATGTATTCAGCTTAAAATGATGATAACATATGAACGGCGAGCCACACGTTAAAAGTAAAAATATTGATTTATAGGGAATTACTTGCACTATAATCGACATTTTTTTTCTAATAGCTTATAGTTTAGGAGATATTTTTTGAACAAACCTAAAATTTAGAAAAATAGCTCCAAAACGGTTCGTTTAGAAAAAAAAATTTTCTCGCATTTTGTAGAACCTTCAATTTCCTATAAGGGTCTCTCCAAACTGTTTTTTCGTCCGACTTACTGTTCATGAGATATCGCATCTTGAAAATCATTCAAAGTTGAACATTGTAACATGTGCCCTACTATACGTATGTTAAATTTTGAATGATTTTCAAGTCGCGATATCTCATGAAGGGTAAGTCTGACTCGCCGTTCATGAGTTATCGTAATTTTAAGCTCAACACATCACTGTGCCTACTCATAAGCGGCATATACAAATATACTATTTTTTTCGAATTTTGAATTAGAATATCTCCTAAGTTATAAGTCGTGTGAAAACAATTGAAATGTCATTTTTATTTACTAATTTTTTACATACATTTTAAACGATAATAAAACCAATGTCATATCTGTTTTTATACCAGCTATTTTATCTTCATGAAATATGACCGACAACGCCAAGGCGTAAAGTTCCAAAAAATGAATTGGATAAACATTTAAAAAACATCGTAAGGTGTCGTTAACAATAAATTTTTAAGAGTATTTTACGATTAATCTTTTCGAATCAATAATAACTTATTATATCATCTATGATTCATTTTGGATGCGATTTAAATCGATTTTTTTACGTTTTCCAATTACGCGGCCGAAAAAACGATTTTTTACTCAAAAGCAAAGCTTCTAACGAAAGGACCAAAAATGCTTAGAATTGTCCCAAATATGCGTATGAAATTTTTCAGATATATTATAATTTTTCAAAATTTGGTCAAAAAAATTAAAAACAAAAAAAAATTTCCAAAAATTCTGAAAAAAATCGCACCTATCATTTGAAGGATGCTAAGCTTTTAACGTCTTATTTATTCGTAGATGCCTTGGTTTTAAGTAAATAATCGTTTTTCCTGCCACGTAATTGAAAAACTTAAAAAAAATGGATTTTGGGACGCGTATATTATGTATACCCTAAAAAAATTAAAAATTTTTAAACGCCAGAATTTTTGTAAGACCAAAAAACATGTTTTTTTTTAGACAAAATGGACCTTCGGTGGAATCAAAAGTGCTCCATTAGTTTTTCTCAGAGCGAAAAAAAAATGCGCTAACTTGTAAGGACTTTTGGAATTCCTAACCCAAAAGTGAAAGTGCAAAAATTTAATTTTTAAGCTATTTTTGAAGTTATGTAATAATTTAAAATAGTTTCTGGCCATAAATCTTGATGTGGTATTTGAAAGTATATCGACATCTTTTTTTTTTCCCAAAAAGGTCAAAAATCGCAAAAACATGGTTTTTCGTTAATTCAGTTCAGGATATTTCAAAAAAAAATACAGATTTCGATGTAATTCAAAATGGGTTTTTTTAATTTTTTCAAGCCTAAACTAGTACTTTGAAATACTTACCATACCAAATTTTATGGCCAAAAAACTATCATAACTTGTTATATAACTTCAAAAATAGCTAAAAAAGCTGGATTCAGATGCAGCATCAAAAACTGTATCTAAAATAACAACTTCTGTTTTTATTTGTTGGTTTTATTTTTAAGGTTTTTTTTTCCTTTTATTTGGAGATTTAAGTAGGGGAATGTCGTTTAGGTTGGGACGGGTTTTGTTTTTGGTCAGTGGTTTTGAAATGGATGGAAAAATTGTTAATTTAAATAAACCAATAAAAAGGTATGGTCATCGGCTACAACTTTTTTATAGAAAGTCATTTGACATGGTGATGAATTCAAAAGTTATAGCCATTTTAATGAAGACAACTTTTTTTGCCGAAAAAAAATTTACCGTATAAGTTGGGACACTTTCAAAAATCACAAAGTGAGCCAAAAAGTTAAGTTAATCTACATGATATTATTTTTATTAGAACATTTATTATCATGTTTCAAAGAAACAATTTGGGTAAAAATATAATATTCCGCCTAATATGATTCGCAGTTTGTATAGGTGAAGAAACTGTTCTGCATATTTTATATTTAAGGTACTTCTTGTGCGAGACACAAGATACCATCAACGGATTGGCGTGCGAAGCAACTCTTTTAACCAGCTCTAACAATGCATCGTCACCAATGGTTGAAATGTCTTTAATTTTATCATTCACTTTTTGGGTATACCTCGCCAAACTGCTTTTTGGGATTTTATGAGCTTTTCTGGTGGATCGAATGCCTTAGCCAATTTTATTTCCTTGATCTCTGCGGCGAATGTATTGAAATTGGTTATTCCACGATCGGTTTTTCGTGCGTTAATGAACTTGCCAAACTCATGGCACATAAATGCGTCACAATCTTCAAGATTGCATTAATAAATGCTATGAGGAAAACAGACTTTATCGATATGTTGGATGATTTACGAAAGATTTCGACTTCCATGTATCAATATTTTCCGATTTGATAGCAAATATATTTTTTTGATTTCTTTAATATCGCGATAATCGTTAAGTGTTGAGATGAATTGCACCACATAATAATTACGGAAATAAAAAAAATTACCTAAAATGTTCAGATCAGATTATCGACCTAGAAGGGATCGGTCTCCCGGTACTAATAATAATTCTAATTAAAACCACAACAGCAATAACTTTTACGGAAATAAGGAAGATACAATGACAATTGAAGAGTGGAAATTACAAAGTCTCACTAAGTGCCATTTTGTTTGTTTTGAGTTTTTAATAAAACAGCGTTAAATATTGTTTTTTTTTTATATTTGCATAAAGTGTTTATTTGTCTTAGCCGTTCACGTATTTTAATAATTTTAACACCCCAACTCCCTCCCCTCACATAAGCAAAAACAAGCAAATTGCATGTATACAGTTTTTCAAATCTTTTATTTAAAATGAAAATTTGAATTTAGGAGTTAAATTGCAATCATAACAATCATAAATAAATTGGGAAAATACAATACTTTACACTTTAAATCAATTTCAAGGGCAAGAAATGTAGTTAAATAAAAAATTTGTCTATTTTTTCTCTTACGTAAGATTTTAGGCGACCCCTCCTTTCCTGTATAAGGGTGAATCTCCGAAAAATTTAACATAACATGCCTTATTTTGTCGCCACCAATTTTTTTAATTTTTTTAATTAATTGAAGATATTGAATATGATGACCTTCATTTCTGGAACCTTTTAAATAAATGGACACAAGCTTTCAGGGTTGCCATATGTTTTTATTTGAAAGTTGCGATTAAACAATATGTATATTTAAAAAACTTAAATTAAAATTTTTGTTTAAAAAAGCTTACATAAAGTTTTAAAAAAACCAACATAAATTTTAAAGGTTGCCACATGATTGTTTTCGAAAATTTTATTTAAATCTTAATTTTTTTTTGGAATAATTTTAAATGTTTGACGCCAACCGAACCAAAATTTGATATAAGCAAAACTAACAAAAAAACCTAGTTATTATTATTATTATTATTATTATTATTATTATTATTATTATTAAAATTCTCTCCTAGTACAACAAGATATAAATCTGAAAGTTTTTGTACAATTTTAAAAAAGTTTATCTGACCGTTTCTGATGCCAAAAATTTCAATTTAATGCACAGAAGTAAGAATTAAACAAGATTTTCGAAAATAATGCTGTGGCAACTCTAAAAATGTATGTCGGATTTTTAAAAAGTTTATTTAAATGTTTTAAGACTAAATTTTAACTTATATTTTTTATATAAGATTTTCGAAAATAACCAGGTGGCAACCCTCAAAAGTTATTTGAATTTATATTTTTTAAATAAATGGTTTAAGCAAAGCTATCAAAAACACCAGGTGGCAACACCAAAAGTTTTGTATAATTTTTAAAAAGTTTATCTGAGCGTTTTTGGAACCAAAAATTTAAATTCAAAAAAATTAAGGATTAAATAAGATTTTCGAAAATAACCAAGTGGCAACCCTAAAAATTTATGTTGGAGCATCGCATAGTTTATGAACAGCCCCTAATCATAAGAAGAAAAATTATTTCTTTAAGAATTTTTAAGTGTGTTACTTAATGACATTTATATATTGAAAATTGATTTTTAATTGAACTTTTAGTCATATATTTGCAAAGATCGATTTACATATAAATCTATCAATGCATTTTCTAACACCTAATTATGACAAATTATGGAACGGATTAAAAACACGTCTATAGTGACATATGTTTAGTCTTTTGCCACAAAGATTCATCAGACTAATTTTGTTGTAATTATAATTATATTAATTTTACTAAATTAATTATAATTGAAAAATTGCAAGTTGAAAAACTTTTTGTGTTTTGGACTGGGCGGGAGTTGAACCAAGGACCTCCCGGTTGGTAGCACAAGTCGTTAGACCAATGCAACAGCCTTGCCGGGCTGCGAATGCATTCATAAATTTATATGTAAATCGATCTTTGGAAATATATGACATAAAGTTCAATTAAAAATCAATTTTCGAAAAATTATTTCAACAAGTTTAATGAATTAGCTTTAACAACAAGCATCTCTGGAATTCCCACATAAATAACCTATCTAAAACCTTAAATAAGAGACTTAATATTATAAAATGCTTAAGTAGTATAAAGCTATAAAGCAACACAAACTCCCTAATCGGAATTGTTAGGTCAATTATCCTTTTAAAAATTGATTATGGAGTAACATCGAGGCGAAATCTGCAAAAAATTAAGTCGATATATCATTCTGCAATTCGAGTAGCACTGGGTGCTTTTCAATCCACTCCCATTCTAAATATCCTTACGGAATCCGGTCTTCCTTCCATAGAAAATCGATGCACACTACTTACAGGAAGGCTAGATTTTAAGATCTTGAACTCGGAAGGCTCTCAAATTCATGAACAAATCAAAAAAATTATGAAACGGAAAAAATTATCGCTTACGTGAACCACCTTGGCACTTAAGATCGGAAAGCATTATTCTAGAACTTCATCAATGGACAAAACAAGAAACTAATCCAGATATATTTCGTTTCAGCGATTGGAAGATCTTTTACACTGATGAATCAAAAACTAAGGATTCTGTTGCTTTCGGGGTAGTAAACGAGAGCGGGAAGCTACTTTGTATTGGTGCTCTGTCCTGGTCTACCTCCATTCTTGCAGCAGAAGCAGTAGCCATACTACAAGCTATTAAAATAGCTCACAAGGAAAACAAAAAATATATCACATGCTCTGATTCTCTGTCCACCATCCAGGCAGTCAAAAATATTAACAACAATAACTCAATCATTTCACAAATATGGGATTTTATGATCAACTCTCCTCTACTCAAATTACGTTGGGTTCCTGCGCACATTGGTATTGCAGTAAACACAGCTGCTGATAATGCTGCTAAGCTTGCAACAAAGACACCAACTTTTACTTTTGTCACAACTTTAAAAAAGATATTTGGAATGCAGTTGATGAAAAAATACTAGATATTAATAAATCCCACTGGTCAGCTTATTCTCACCACTACAAAAGCAGCAATCCGAATCAAATTCCACCTACCTATCCGATTGCAATAAATAGAAGAAAAACAATAGCCTATACTCGGTTTCGCCTAGGACACACCAGACCTACACACCAACATTATCTTTTCACGAGATTCAGCACCCATATGTCAACACTGTCAAACAGAAATAGCCTCCATTGAACACATCATCCAGAAATAGAAAATATACGAATTACGCTCAAAATTCCTCCAATGTTTTCCCTACTTATTACACCGTCAGAAATCAATAACAGCAATTTTATAAACCTATTATTTAAACTAAATATACTTAAGGACATATAATATTTTTTAATACCAATTTAAGATAGCCGAAGGCCCGTGATGCTTGTTGCTAGACTTTAAGCCTTAAAATTTTAATTATAACACTTTTCTGACATGTAATAAAAAAAAAAAAAAAACCAATGAACAACAATGTCTCGTAAGAGAAATTTGTAGTAAGTTGGCAGGAGAATTACTATACGGGAGAGTGACAAAATGTTGAAAAAAAAAAAAAAAAAACAGTAATGTCACAATGAAAATAGCAATTATTTTTTAAAAAAAATTATTAATTTAATTACATAACGACAAAAGAATATGTATAGCAACATAAAAAATACTTACACTAAGAAGCGGTTCGTGACAGCAGGGAGAATGAGAATTGGATAAATGCAACTAAAGTAATAGCTGCTTAAAAAAACTAACCTACAAATTTCAAAGTCCCATATCTCCGCCATTTTTTTAAAATTTTTAAAAATATTTTCTCCACTATGCCAAAATTGCTTATGCCAATTTATGGCCAAACCAGATTCCATCAACAAGTTTCTTGATCGTTTTGACATGGTTTACACCATAAGACGAATCATTCCAAGTATAAGTGGAACCATTTCAATATTTGATTGCTGGGCATTTCAACGTTGTTGAAACACTTGAATAATCAATTAACGCAAAACAACTGATTAAAATGCATCCAAAAGCTATCAAAATTATATTAAAACATTAATGGTGGACATTTTAGAGGTAGCTGTTGAAAGCTCTTTTCAATGAAAACATTTGAATTTCTTAGGTGACCATGTCAGCTTGCTTGACTTCCATTTCTATTTCGTGCAAAATGCATTGATTCCTCAAGTGTTGAAAAATGTTAAAGGTGACATCTTTATTGCATTGTATGATTTTCACTCATTTGAAATTGTATTAATATAAGAATGTATGTTGTAGTTGCACCAACGATCTGCAATTGTTAAAAACATTTATATTAAGCTAAGAATTTAGTTTTTTTCGAACACTTCAAACAATTCGAACCAATGAAATATTCGTAACATTTGAATCGTGCGAAATATTAGATTATGCAAAAACAACTTTATAATTTTAAAAAGTCACGACAGTAATGCATGTCTCTACGTGGGCTGCTATTTATATTTCTGGCCTATGCAACATTTAGTGTTTCCAGGTGCAATCTGATTTTTTCATTGGAAAGTTTGACATTTTTTAGCATAATCGTACTCAAAACGTTTTAACGTACGAGCATTATTTGTGTTGTTTACAGTGACTTGAAAAATTCAATTTGGCAAAAAAATGGAATTAACTCGTGAACATTTTCGTGCGATCATTTTTCACAACTTTTGACGTGGATTATCACGACAAGAATGCATCGATGAACTTAAATCTTTGTATGGCGATGAAGCACCATCCTATAGCACTGTGAAAAACTGGTTTAATGAATTGAATCGTGGCCGACGCTCGTTCAAAGACGAATTCCGTGAAGGTCGTTCAAAAACGGCCGTTGCGCCAGAGAACATTGATGCCGTACGTGAACTGATAATGCAAGATCGTCATGTGACATACCGTGAGATAGACGCATCCTTGGGCATTAGTTCCACTCACATACATTCGATTTTGCATGAACATTTAGTTGTAAAAAACGTTTGTTCTCGTTGGAAACCCCATAATTTATCAATCGCTTAAATAATCAATGGAAAAATTGATTTTCTTAACTCAATGTAAACAAAACAAATAGCACTTATATATCAAAACGTTGTGAGTACGTTTATGCTAAAAAATGTCAAACTTTCCAATGGAAATATCAGATTGTACCTGGAAACACATAGTGTTGCCTAGGCCAGAAATATATATAGCAGCCTACGCATGACAGTAGTTGTGTTCCAATGGTAGTGGGATTTACTTCGAATCATATTCACTTGCAAGCAAAACAAAACTAAATTGGACATCAACTCAGCATGTTAGTTCGAAAAACTGACAAAAATGCAAATTTTTGATGCTATGACCCTCTTTCAGGAACTGGGTGGGCCATGATCATAGATTCTCTTCAATAAAACTACAATAATCAAAAATAACACAGGTTTACAAAAAAAAAAAAATGTCATGGCGTTTTGATCAGACTATGTGTTTCCTAGGGACTTTGACGTCCTTAATCCGAGTCCGGAGTCCGTTTTTTTCCAGAACGCCTGAGAAAAAAGATTTCAAGATCATATGGAGGTCAACATGGGGTTCATGAAACTAATTTTTTATCATTGAGCTCTTAGGTCTTAAAAAGAATATGTGAGCAAAAAGAATATCTCGGACCTAGTTTCGGAAGATCAGAACATACATCTTCTATGAAAACCGCTATAAGTTGGGAACCCCTGAATGGATTTGGAAAGTATTGGTGTCGTATGAAAGGTATTTTGTTGTTGTTGTTATTTTTGTTGTTGTTTTTGTTTTTGTTATTGCTGGTGTTGTTGATTTATTTGTTGTTGTAATTGAAAAATTTTATAAAATTTTAAAAAAGCTGATATCTCGAAAACTATGAATCCAATAGAAAATATTTTTTAAAAACATTTTTATAGTTTGTCAAAATACCTTTCATATAACACAAATATTGTACAAATCCATCCAGGAGTTTCCAACTTATAGCGGTTTTCATAGAAGATATATCCGGATCTTCCGATGGCTATATCTCTAAAACTAGGTCCGAAATAACCTTTTTGATTACATATTCTTTTTAAGGACTAAGAAATCAATGATAAAAAATTGGTTTCAGAATTTTATCACTAAACGGCACATGACCTCCATATGACCTTGAAAAATTTTTCTCAGACGTTCTGGAAAAAAACGGACCTGGAATTCGGATTCAGGACGTCAAAGTCCCTAGGAAACACATAGTCCGGTCAAAACATTTTTTTTTTTTTGTAAACCTGTGTTATTTACTAAAAACTTACTGTAAACAGTAGCGTGCAATCAACATTGAAAAATCCAGCTGCAGTAAATGTGATTTTCTGATTGAGTAATTGCAGAGAAAATTGTTTGATCTGTAAAATATTTCTTGTATATCAATTGTAAAAACTTATAGAAAATGGTTACTGCTTACCACCGTATTATGGTTATCATTGTTGTTGTCAATTTCAATTTTCCGTAAACCCAATGCCATGTCAGTTGTCTGCAAATAGTTCCGAAAAAAAAAACGATTTCTAGGAAAATATCACAGGCATACATATGTAGAACTTTTTTTTCCTTTCTGTGGTTACGTAGCCGATTATGGAAGTTTGGGAACTCCAAATAATTTGATTTTTTTTCTCTTACGACGGGAAACACAAAAAAATACCGTTTAGAAAATATACTTGAAAAATCTTCAAAAAGCAAAAAACCGGTTATGAGTGACTCCAAATTCCCATAATCATCAATTAAAGTTAAGGAGGAAAACCATTATAGGACTGTGAAAGTTGCACTTCATATTCTTTACTTACACTTTGCACCGTGCGATCACATAATACCGCCAACATTATCACATTGCATAGACATGGCATTGGCCAGATAATGCAGCTAATGATCGCTATAGCATTGAAATGTTTCGCTGAGGCTAGGAAAATATAATAAACGCTCGCGGTTATTGATAAGAAATCATTGGCCACATTAAGAAGCACTGAAATGCCAACACAACGATTCAGTATGACCGATAGTTCCCACAAACGGCTATGAAGATCACGTATTATGAGCAACTTCTGCAATTCGGAATTCACATGAACTTCTTCCAGCGCGGCATTTAATAACTCAATGCGTTGTCTTATAATCGAAATGACAGTATAAACTTGAAAATAACGAAAGCTACAGACGGCGTAAGGCAGCTGATACCAAATCCAATAGATGGTAAATTGTGCCACCGATTTATCGAGTAATAA
This sequence comes from Calliopum simillimum, assembly GCA_951812925.1. Classification (NCBI taxonomy): domain Eukaryota; kingdom Metazoa; phylum Arthropoda; class Insecta; order Diptera; family Lauxaniidae; genus Calliopum; species Calliopum simillimum. The sequence goes on from OX638372.1 coordinate 90,012,524, forward strand.
AGTACTGATTAAAAATAACTGAGATGAAATATATATTGTGAGTATTATGAAGGCATGTTTCATTATTATGCGACGAAAGAATCTAATCGGAGAAAGCTTTATTAGAGAATTTAATTTTATATCGGAACAAACCTATTATCCACAGATACATTGAGTGAGCGATTGAATATACGATCAATCTCCCGCACTTTCTCGTAAAACTTTTGTTGCTCATTTTTTTGTACCAATGTCTCCAGTACAGTGCAGATATGTGCCACACGTAGGCCAACCAATTGTATAAAATCAATTATCTGACTGGTGCCATTTTCATATATGTTCATAAAATCCTCTTCGACAAAGATATAGTGAAAAAGTACACAAATTGATGTTATGAGCACGCAAATGCTGTAGCATTCTAAAGGGCGACAGCGTACGAGAGACCATGATTTCCGCTCCAGTTGCAATTGCGTCAAATTGATCACTTGATAAAACCGATGGGCTATATAAATTGATTCCAGTATGTCCATGCTGTTGAGAAGAGTGAATCTTAGAAAAAATAGAGAGGCGAAAGTTTTTGTATTGCTTTTGGAATTTGTTGTTATTTCATCTATACTTTTTATATAAAATCTATACTATTTGTATGAAATTGCTAATATGAAAACACTATGTAACGCTGTTGTGCAAAATATGTCGAACCGATTTTCATAATTTTCTTTTAAAACATTCTGCGTGTGCAAAGGAATAAACTTGCATACTTAATTTTTTTGATTTTTAAAAGATAAACCTATTTTTTAGCATGAAATTGTTGGAAAAAAAAAAACTCAATCTTAGCACAAAAATTATCGTTTGCTTTTGCGTTCCTACTACTTCATGCGTTATGTGTTGTTTTATTTTCGTCTGTTTCATTTATTGTTTTTTGAAGAACGAATATAAAGTTTGATGTTAATACTGAGTTTATCAGTGATGCCACCTCAATATTTTCAATATTTTTTCGAAGCTTGGACTTTTTTTCGATACTTTGGATGTTTTTCGATATATTCGGACTTTTTTCGTTTTTCGACACTTTTAGACCATTATACGTACCGATAATGTAGATGTTTTTTAATATTTTTCGATACTTTTCGATGTTTTTCGATACACTTGGACTTTTGCCGGTTTTTTCGATGTATTTCAATGCTTTTGAATACTTTTGAACTTTTACCGATATTTGGAAGTTTTTGGATATTTTCTGAATTTTACTTATACTAGAATCGCTCAGTGGTCAGAATTTGACCTCAAATGTGTTAAATAATTTTGGTACTTTTTGGACACTTGGTACTTTTTGTTCCTTGGTACAAAACAGAAAAGTTAATTTATCTTCCCTTGTACAATGGCAAATGTAAACAAAACAAAAAACACGAACAGTGCAATACTTTTTATTTTTCTCTTTGTGCTTTATCCTCTTTTCAGCTCTGTGCCACCGCGTATTTTGTTGTTGTTAATCTTGAAATACCTTCCTAATCGTGTATAATTAAAATTCGTACTCCATTTCTAACATAGTGAAAAAAGGAGGACACATTTTTGCCTTGCGTATTAATATTAAGATTTTAGATGTTTTTTGATACTTTTATACTTTTGCCGATATTTTAGATATTTTTCGATACATTTGGAGCTCTACCGATTTCCTCGATGTATTTCGATACTTTTGGACCTCTACCGATATTTTAGATGTTTTTTCGACACAATTGGAGTTTTACCGATTTCTTCGATGTACTTCAACATTTTTCGATACATTTTGATGATTTTCGATACACTTGAAATTTAACCGATTTCTTCGATGTATTCCGGTAATTTTTAATACTTTTACCGATATTTTTGATGTGATAATTTTATGGAAATACATAAAGTAAATATAATCACGGGCCCCCTCAAGGAGCGGCAGGTTTTACTGACTTGGACCTCAGAAAACTCTATGTAGAGTTGTTCTTAACTGTTTCCAGATTTAAAATCTTTAAGCCAGAAAATCGTACCTGCTTCTCTTCTCTATATATATATATATATATATATATATGTGTGTCTGGCTATATACATATATATGTGGCTTTAATCGAAACAATTTATCCCATCTTTGAAAATATCTGACATAGGTAAATAAAATTTAGTGCATATACGTAGAATACTTGAGTAAATAGCATTCAATAAAAATATGGGTGGTGCCACGCCCCCTCAACCCTATATTCGTCGTATCTCTGGAACTCAGGTGAATGAGATTTGGTACATACGTAATTGGCACTGGAGAAAAAATGTTCAACTAAAAATGGGCAGAGCCACGCCCCCTCCATCTTAAAGAACCAAATTTGTCATATCTCTGAAACTATTTGACATATATGTATAAGATTTGATTTCAGGTAAAGTGAAGCGAACTGGATATGGCACTGTAAAAATGTTAAACCAATTTAAGGTACTTAGTTGACAAAAAGCAGTACTTTTTTCTGCTCTTATTTTAGTCTCCTAACTATAGATACTAAGCAAAAAAAATTTGATCTGGATCAGAACATATTTGACCGTGCCCGCAGGCCTTTAAAGGTCGGAAAAACGCTATTTATATGAAAATAAGGAAACAATCAATCCTATCTTTGAAACTATTTCACGTAGGAGGATGAGATCTAGTACATATATAAATAATGCTTGAATAAATAGTATCCATTAAAAAAATTGGCAGCGCCACGCCCCCTCCACCCAAAATTTGTCATATCTCTGAAAATATTTGACTTAGGTAAATGAGATTTGGTACATATCTAATCGGCACTGGGAAAAACATTTTCAACTAAAATGGGCGAGGCCACGCCCCCTCATTCCAAAAATAAAAAATTTGTCATATCTTTGAGACTATTTGACACAGGTGTTCGCATCACTTTATCTGAAATCAAATCTTATTCACCTGTGCCAAATAGTTTCAAAGATATGACAAATTTGACTTTTTGAGAATGAGAAGGCGTGGCCCTGCCCATTTTTATTGAAAATTGTTTTCCCAGCGCCAATTAGATATATACCAAATCTCATTCACCTGAGTCAAATAGTTCCAGAGATACGACAAATATAGAGTTGAGGGGGCGTGGCACCGCCCATATTTTTATTGAATGCTATTAACTCAAGTATTCTACGTATATACACCAAATTTTATTTATCTATGTCAAATATTTTCAAAGATGGGATAAATTGTTTCGATTAAAGCCACATATATATATAGCCAGACATATAAATAAATATATATCTCGATAAGAGAAGCAGGCACGATTTTCCGGTTTAATGATTTACAATCTGGGGACAATTAAAAACAACTCTACATAGAGTTTTCTGAGGTCCAAGTCAGCAAAACCTGCCGTTCCTTGAGGAGGCCCGTGTAATGTTGCATCAGTTTGTGGCACATTTAAAAAAAAAATAGTTTCCGCTTTTAGCTTTTTTAGTGCTTTTTTGCTTAAGAAACGCATTTTTATAATTCATTTTACTAATTCAAAAATTTAAACGCCGTGTAAAACAGCTAGTTCTATCATAAATTCGATATTTACTTGAAAATTTACAAACCTCAAGATTTAATCCTATGTATTTTATAACAAACAAATTTAAATTTAACAAAAAATATAACACTGTGCAACACAAAAATCTGAATTTCAAATCGATAATTTTTTTGGACTGATTTATGGTCGCTGATTCCAAATCTGGCAACCGTATTTTCCTATCGCTTCTGAGATCCGTGTAATTCTTGATTTAAAGTCCAGAAAACAAGAAAACACTTTTTTTAGTCATGTGGCGTACATCCAGGAAGTTGTGTAGTTCACTTTTGTCAGTGGCATTGACTGGCCGTGATCTGTCCCTTTAAACCATAACTCAAACTTTCCAATTGGATCATTACTTTCTGAGTTAGTAAGTATATCTAAGACTTTCTCTCAATACTTTTAAATTTTATTTACAGTTTTGTACTTTAAAATTTTTTTCAATAATTTTTGGAGTTTGAAATATTTTTATTTTAACCGATGCCATACCCGTAGTTAAAATGTTTTAGGCAAAAAGAAACGAACTACACCACATTAAAAATTTGAAAGTAAAAAATATCTATTCGGAATGATAAGCTCATATTGTAAACGGAGTAAGGATCGGTTTCGAGGTACTTTTTATTAATGTTTAAACAATATATTCTGGTAGCTGTAACAGGATGCTTGATAACTGAACTTAACTTAAAAATAATTAATTTAGTTTCAGCAATTCATATTATTTTAAATAAATATTTATTTCCATTTCATTATTACGATTGAAATTGTTCGAATTAAATCTCACCACTTTTGATTGTGTTACCTTCAGTTTGAGTTCTCAATGCCATACTGAATGTTGCGATAAGTGCAGGTCCAATTGTGAACACGTGCTTTTGTTAACCAGAGTGGTGCACTTGGAAAAACCACAAGAAAAATTTTTATTATTTAATATTTTTATACACAGCATGAATATTTCATATTTACTTTGTCTTTTGGCGATTTAAAAACAAGTTTTAAGCACCCCAAATTTTTTACAGGACTTTGTTCAGCATCATATTTGGACATGTTTTCAACAAAAAATTTTAAAATCCTTAAAGAACTTCGTTTTTTAATTCGATTTTTTATCGAATTTTTTAATATTGATTTTCACTAGCACACAAGCAAAAATAAAATTTCGGTTCTTTTATCAAACTTATTTATATTCAGAATCAAAGTTGCTCTACTGCTCTACGTATCATAAGAGGAAAAAAAAACACAAAAAACACCGTTTTCGCTATTTTTGAAGTTATACAGACAAAGTAAATCCTGACCGTAAAACCAGATATGACTCTAAAAAATTGTAATTTTAAATTCTGCACTGAATTGTAACTGTAGCTTTTTTCGTCTCTGAAATATCCTAATCTCAAAATTATACTGTTTTAGATTTTTTTTTTTTGATGATATGTACAGAACGAACCAAATTTTTCTGGTCTTTTTTATAAATTGAATTATTTAGTACTATTCCCTATCTACAATATTAGTTATAGAGTGATCATGTAAGATTTTTCCTTACAGAGATATGAACATTTTAAGATGACATCATAAAATTGAAACACAAAATAAGGAACACAAACAATAAATTAAAAAAGTAGTGAGGATATTCCGTAAAACGTGTAAACGCCTCGAAAACTTCGTAAACTAGTAATAGTTGTCAAAATCAATACGAACTTTGACAGCTTTACTTGTTTACGAGGTTTTCGTGGCTCTTATAATATTTGAGGAATAACCTAAGTGTGTTTGAATTTCAACACGTTTTCTGAAAATAATCATAACTTTGTAAGAAAAAATCGCAGATGAATTCAGCAAACTATCCAAATTAAATAAACCATTTGAATTATTCGAACGATTTGAATTCTTCAATTATTCAAACCGTCCGATTAAATCGTATCATCTGAATTACGCGAACCATTCCAAAAAACATACAAGTGGAACCATGGTTTTTATGAAATTGTTCTCCTTTATATAAATTTTTATTTGATTCAATGTTTGATTGATTGGCATGACAAGCAATATGAAAACACTTTACAAATAAATTATGTCAAAAATGTCGATTAAATTGAAATCAAAAGCAGTTAAAACAATAAGAATGGTTGGCGCATACAAGAGGCAGCTGTTCAAAGTGTAGTATGGTTTTAATGTCTCCAAACAAAATGGCTGCGACTTAATGAAAAGAATGGGATTCTTCTGATTTACATGAATATGCAGCGAATGGAACCGAGACGCAACTAGGACTTATTACGTAAATACTTTCATAAATATAATCATGAAACTTGCTGTTGTACGAGTACTTCGCTGGCTTTGTTTTTTATAATACAATAAAAACATTTTTTATTTTGAGCCAAAAACTTTATTTTTTTGTGCAATATCGATTACTTCACAAATAGTAGGGGAGTCGACGATGCTAATTGTGGATTTACTCGACCGTCGTGGTAACCTTTCAAGAATATATGATAAAAGAAAATAATTTTTTCCATTTCACTGGTGGGGGAGCGACTAAACTGCAGTATTTTTAAGCTTGTATCGGATGTGCAAGCCACTCTTGTCCAAATTCACCTAGTACAGTGAACAAATGTGCGGACCTTTTTCTGTAACATACCTTTAGGACAACTCGCTGCGATTTCGGAAAAAAGAGTTATTGACCAAACTAAAAAAAAAAGTATTCAGGGTTGGGCCATTGTAGTCATGGTTGGGCCACCACCAAATATCGATGAAATATGTACTAAAATTGTGTGTAATGAATATGTGTGAAACTTTTTATTGTTTTTTATTCGATTATACAAAATTCCGATGAGAAATCTCCATAATAACATTAATCTGAATCGCAATTTGGGCATACATAGTAACTTTTTGTGACACTTCAAGTGCACATCTCGCTTGCATTCAATGCACGCGATTGAATCATTTCGATTCAGACTTTTTTAGGCATTTTCGAAGCATCGCGCATCTGCTGCTATTTACGTAACTCTTCGCGGTTCTCTGGGGAGGCTAAGAACGTGCGCCCCCGATTAGATTTCTTTGTTGGCGCGGCCGCTTGCAGAGGCCCGATCAATGACAAAATCGTAGAAAGGGTGGACTCATGAGACGAAGAAGTCGAACTCCGAGAAGAAGTCGATAGTTCCTCGTACGTTTCATTCGTTGCTTTCTCGTGCTTGCCCATAGAACTCGCTACTTTTCCGTTCGTGTCAACTCTGGGGGTATCCAAAACGGTAATGTTAATGTTCTGTGTTCCAAAAAACCGATTCAGTGATGTTATTTTACTGATTCTAAATAAAAATTGAAGTGGCCCAACCCTGACTACACGAGTGGCCCAACCCTGACGACAAGCGTGTTTTTCGACAGCTCAATACTACATGTGAACAGGTTAGGGAATCGAATTTTCCCTTTGGGATCTTGATAATGGTTCACCCCTTAATGGATATATATACTTACTTTTTCGGTAGCATTGTTCTTTTCCAAGTTTCGAGTCATTTTTCACTGCTATTACAAAATTTTTTGAACTATCGAAAACTACACCAAGGCACAAACATTTTTAATGACAATCCTGGTGACAAGTAATGCTTAAAAAAGTTTTCTGGTATCGAGAACAATGATTCGACGCTATAACACAGATGGCAGCACGTGTAATATGCGGGCAATAGTAGTGGCCCAACCCTGACAGCGGCCCAACCCTGACGACATTCCTCCAAATCGATCTTTGCAAATATATGACTTAAAGTTCAATTAAAAATTAAATTCCTTATTAAAAAATTTCTTATGTTAAAAATTCACTGAAATATGGCCACTCGAACATGGAAATTTCGTTCATGCGGTCGGAAGGACTGTTTTTACTCAAAACTAAGACGTCTGTCGAAAAAAGTGTCCAAGCAAAAAATACTTAGAATTATCCGAACAAAACGTTTGATTTTTTTCAGAATTGTTGGGGAGTTTTATAATTTTCCAAAAATTGGCAAAAAAAAAAAAATAAAATTTAAAAACTCCAAAAAATTCTGAGGCTAAAGTCAAGCGTTGCTCCCAGAACCCAATTTGGTTTAAACCAAGCTTTTCTTGTTAAAATTACAATTCTTACAAAAAATGTTTAATCAAAAAGTGTCGCTCGGACCTAGTTTTGGAGATATGGTCATCGGAAGATCGGGATATAGCTTTTATAAAAACCGATAAAAGTTCTGAATCCCTTGATGGATTTCAAAAATATTGATGTTATATGAAAGATATTTTAACTGGCTACAAAATTTTAAAACCAAGCTATGGTTTTTAAGATATCGTGATTTTGTGAAAATTTTGACCAGTTTTTTAAAAAAAAAACTATTATAAATTAAAAAAATACCATAATAACCTATAGCTGTAGTAACAAAATATGAAAGCCTTATCTATTTTCCTTCAAAAAGTATTCCATTTAAAGCTGAATTTGCATCATTAGGGCATTTTTTATAGAAAAACAAAAATTAAACTAAAGAAATTTTTATGAAATTTAGCAAATATTACAACAACAACAACACCACTAACAAAAACAACATCCATCCTGTTGGGAGGCCTGGAATAACAACCTTCACGACAATATATGGCCTGGCATTCGAGTCGTTACAATAGCAACAACGACACCACCACTAACAAATACAATGACACCACTATCCACAACAACAACATCAACAGCACCACTAACAACAACAACAACACTAACAAAACATCAACACTACTAACAACACTAACAAAACTACTACTAACAACAACAACAACATCGCTATCAACAACAACACTAACAAAACAACAACACTACTAACAACACTAACAAAACAACAAAACTACTACTAACAACAACAACAACAACAACATCACTATCAACAACACCACTATCAACCACAACAAAATGAAATTTTTTTTTCAAAAACGTGAGGTTTACTACTACTTTTTATTACAAAAGAGAAAAATTGTTATTCAAAATTTCGCGCGAAATTTTTATAACAATTTTACGCCTGCGGCGCTTTCTTTTTTGGAAATTTTTGCAAATCATTCAGTCAGGTTATATAACTGATTACAAAAATAAGGTCTTAACCCCTAACGGTGAACCGCACAAATACGATTGAGGGTCTGTGGCGATATGTCAAAAACGCTTTGCATGCATTTAACAGAAGAAAATGATTTTACGAAGGATATATTGCAGAATTCATGTTCCTTAAAAAGTGAAAAGCAGAGGGGATTGAGCCAATGGCCAATGAGGGAGAGTTGCATAAAGTCGTTTCCTATGAAGCATAGGATGATGATGATAATGTTGTAGATGAAGACATCTTATAAAATAAAATACAAATTTTAATTCTTCTAATTTTTTTTTTTTTTTTTTTTGAAAAACCTTACAAATATAGGAAATCAGATACAAATGGCATAGTTAATAAAAGAAAATAGATTGGCCTTTCATATTTTGTTACTAAAATTATGGATTAATGAGACGTTTTTTGGAAAAAATAGTGTTTTTTTAAAAAAACCTGGTCAAAATTATCTTAAAATCGCCATGTATCGAAACCGAAAACTCGGATTTAAGGCTTTTGTACACCAATTTGGTAGCTAGTTATAAAACCTTTCATATGACACCAAATTTTTTAATATCCATCAAGGGACTCAGAACTAATACTTGTTTTTATAAAAGCTATATCCTTATCTTCCGATTGCTATATCTCCGAAACCAGATCTGAGCGACACTTTTTGATTTTGCTGTTGCTGTTGTAATTAATTTCCTAAGCCATATTTTGGCAAAAAAAAAAATTTAGCTTTGGGAGCAACGCTTGACTTGTTCCAATTCTGATAAAAATTCACACGTATTCATTACCCCTCTCTCCGATTTCCACCCTCTAATTCAATAGCACCAACGGTTTTTCCCATTTACCGATTTCTATAATAAAAACCCGTAAACGTCTTAGTTCTTTTTTGGCATGTTTTTTAGGACCTTATCAATAGACTATTGTGATCATAGCAGTCCTGGTCTTTGTTTTTGTTTAGATGTTAAGTCTTGGGCATTGGATATTTGTCTCCATCAAGGTTTTAGTGTCGGAACTTAGAAATAAAAAAATACTAAAAAAATGTTAAAGGGTTCTGAGCTTAGAAAATTTCAGATCCGCATTTTTCAAATCAGTTGTGTTTTTAAGGAGTCAAATTCCATATTGAGAGATGATTGTAATGATTAGCAAAATCTAGTACCATTTGTTAAAATACAGGGTGTTGAAGTTGGCGTTTTTAGTCATTCGTGGAAAGGGTGTTTTTTTCAAAAATTATAGCTTCCACCAAAGATTATAAATTGATATATAACTGGTTCAATTCATTTTTAAGTATGCTTTTTACAAAAAAATATTACTTGGTAAAAAAATTTTTATTCACTTTAACTTCCAAATTGCAATGTGATTCTTTGTCGAACGGCAACACTGTCCACCCGCATGATCTGTAACTACTCATTACAGTCTGTTGTCTAAACTTTGAATAAGTATGTGTATACTTTTTTAACCCTAACGAGTGTTGCCGTCTGGCAAACCCTTATGTAGAATAAACGGCTGACAATTGCTGAATGTAAATTTTCAACTTGACACTTCAGAAAGTCTAAAGTTCAAGTTGATAATATGATCACTCGTTCGATTATACCGACAGCGCAAACAACTGCAGCATTTGAGAGTATTCATTTTTATTACTAATTTATAACATTAGAAAGTCTAAAAGTTCAATAAAAGTAAATTTAAAGTAAAATTAAATATTTCGGGCTTATAATTATTCCTGGGAATTTTGCTGTTTTAAGCAGTCTATCGCTTCCCTTTGAAGCATCGCCTTCGCCTGCATTACTAACTCCTGACCATCATCGTGCATGCCCATCATGCTAGAAGTTGACTGACGCAGCAGTAGTCGCAGCAACGTTCCATCAGAAGGTAACCCTTTGAAATTTAAAAACTTGTCATAGCGAAAGCTATAAATTTTTGTCCCCGACCAAACAATACGTTAAAATTTTTTTTAAAAAAACCCCCCTAAAATTTTTTTTAGAAGTACTTGAAATTAAAGCACAATTAATTAGCTTTAAAATGATGTATCACTCAAGATGGGATTCGGTCGCTAGATGAGAATTTTTGGCTTTTGAACGCCCACGGCAGGAAAAACTCTGTTTACTCAAGAAGAAGGCATCTTAGGAAAAAATTTTACTAGGCAAAAAATGCTTAGAATCGTCCAAGAAATACGTGTGCATTTTTTTTATTGTTCTTGCGCACCGGATCTACCATATTGCCAAATTTGAGCGAAATCGGGTACAAAAAAATTTTCAGCTGGTTTTTTCGGGAAAATGTGTAGAATGATTCTAAAATGAAACATATATAGCACTTTTTTCAAAGTGAACTGAACTTTTTCAAACCAGGGCCGAAAAACCATTTTTTAGCTCGGGACTCTGTACTAAAACCAAAAAAAAATTTGACTAAATTGGATACAAAAAATTAGTATGCAAAAAGTTTTCTGCTTAATTGTAGATTAAAAAACTGTAAGCTGGAAAATTCTATCTAATATCGTTTATGAGATATTGCATTTTTACTTAATTTTTTGACTTGCTATTCAAAAATTAAATTTTTGCGTACTAAAAAAATAATGATCAATATATAGAAACTAAAATAGTCAGTTCTAATGTATTTTTTGATGTTTATTCCGAATCTGGCCTTGAAATCGCTCTATCATTTCTGAGTTTTGAGATATTTTAACCTGAAATTTTGGCATGTACGGTTTTTTCACCACTTTTGAGGTTATATGACAGGACTTGGTAATTGTTCATCATAAAACTCGATAGGGTTTTTAAAATTTCTATTCTTTTTCTTTAAAACTCACTTTGATCTATATCGATATCTTTATTTTTCTCTGAAATATCATATCCTATAAAAGTTAAAAAAATGCACGAAAGACGCCATTGGCAACATTGGTTGATTTATAAATAAAAAGTTGTTAAAAATGATTATGGTAAATTACAAGTGACAGAAATTACTTTTTACAGAAACATTCTCCATTCTTAAACATCAATCAATCAATTTATCAATTTGTTGATAAAGATTATGGATAATGGCATCATTGATGCGAGATGATTGAAACGTGATCCTTTTAATGTCATAGTGTTACAAACAAGCCACCAGCCGCAAGTTAAATTCAGCAAGATGATTTTTGCAGCATGGGGAACAGCAAAATTTTACTTTTTTGCAACTATCTCAGGTTTAAAAAACTTAATAATAATATATGGCTATGAATAATTGCTAATAACTTACTAACAACATTTATTAACTCATTTTATAAAGATGTAGTGTTCATTATTTGTTTTTTACCTATAATTATCGTTATTCAAAAATAACGTGGTAAAGATGTAAAAGTTAATAATTTCGATACTATAGAGATACTATAGAGGCATCACCTTGCTCTCAGTACCATCAAAAGTACTGACGAAAGTGCTTCTGAGCAGGGTAAGCGAAAAACTTGATTCGGCCATTCAAAAGCAGCAAGCAGGATTCCGGCGAAACAGATCATGCGTGGATCAAATCAACACCCTCAGAATAATTGTTAAACAATCATGCGAGTTGCGTGCTGCACTTCAACTTGTCTTCATTGACTATAGCACTGCCTTCGACAGTGTTTCCCGAGAAAACATCTGGGTGTCACTGAAACGAAGAGGTATTGCCGCAAAGGCCATAAACTTAGTACGTGCACAATATGAAGGCTTTAAATGCAGTGTGTTACACAACGGGTTGTTGTCACCGACATTCACCACTAATTCAGCCGTATGGAATGGGTGTTTACTATCACCATCTCTCTTCATTATCGTTCTTGACGATATTCTAAATAATGCTCTTAATAAGGCCAAAAGGGGTATCCAATGGAACTTTACTGAACATCTGGAAGACCTCGACTACGCTGACGACATCTGCCTCTTATCGTCCAAACATTCAGATATGCAAAACAAAATTGAAGACTGGAATCACAAAAGGCCGGCCTGAAAATCAACGTATCCAAGACTAAAAGCATGAAGCTAAAGGCAAACCGGAATGACATCACATTTAGAGCTGGCAGTGATGACATCGAAAACGTCGAAAGCTTCACGTATTTATGCAGCATTATCTCCATGGATGGTGGAGCAAAAGAGGATATCAACTCAAGAATAGCAAAAGCAAAAGGCGCGTTTGCTCAACTGAACAAAATATGGTCTTCATCCGTTATATCCACCAAAACGAGAGTACGCATTTTTGATTCGAATGTGAAATCGGTTTTGTTATATGGGTGCAAAACATGGCTTATTACAGAACAACTAACGAACAAGCTGCAAGTATTCGTCAACAAATGCTTAAGGCGTATACTAAAGGTTTGGTGGCCTCGCACTATAGCAAACGAGATCGCGCAAATGGGGATGGATTGGTCACACTCTCCGGAAACCACACAGCGAAGTTTGTCGCCAGGCCCTTGAGTGGAATCCATAAGGCAGTAGAGGACCTGGTAGACCCAAAACCAACTGGAAAAGGTCGTTGGAAAAGGAAATCCAAGAATCGGGAAAATCGTGACAAATGGAGAGATTTCATATTGGCCCTATGCTCCTCCTAGGAGTTAAAGGAGAATACATACATACATACATACATTTATTAAGTAGAAAATATAGATCATAGTTATAGTTAAAGTCATCGATTTAACACAAGAATGTGGTATTTTTGTTTTTTTCATATACAGTGGGAAAAAAATCTTCAAAAATCGATTAAAAAAAAAATGTGACTGACGTGCTGGAGAAAAACCACGAGATACGGGTATTTTTTTTTAACGTCTACTTTTCTCATGTGTTTTTTTTTGTGTCGAACGGTGTAGTATATCAGCGTCTTATTAGTTTTTATGCCCATTTGAATTTTTGATTTAATCTATTGTTTCTACTTACGTTTGTGCAAACATTCTTATAAGGCGAATCATTCCAAGTATCAATGCAACCATTTCTATATTTTATTGATGGGTATGACACGCATTTCAACGTTGTTGAAACACGTGAATGGTCAATTAACGCAAAAATACTGATTAAAATGCATCCAAAAGCTATCAAAAAATTTTATTAAAACATTAATGGTGGACATTTTAGAGGTAGCTGTTGAAAGCTCTTTTCAATAAAAACATTTTAATTTCTTAGGTTATCGTATCAACTTGCTTGACTTCCATTTCTACTCGTATATCGAAATGCATTGATTCTTCAAGTGTTCAAAAAATTTTAAAGTTGACATCATTATTTTATTGTATTCTGCTCATTCATGTGAAATTGTATTAATATAAGAATATATGTTGTAGTTGCACCAACGATCTGCAATTTTTAAAAACATTTAAATTAAGCATAGAACTTAGTTTTTTTAGAATACTTCTAACAATTTGAACCAATGAAATATTCGTAATATTTGAATTATGCGAAATATTAGATTAGGCAAAAACAACTTTATAATTTTAAAAAGTCACGACAGTAATGCCATGGCTCCATGACAGTAGTTGTGTTCCAATGGTAGTGGATTTACTTCGAATCATATTTACTTGCAAGCAAAAAAAAAAACCAAATTGGACATTAACTTAGCATGTAAGTTCGAAAAACTGACAGAAGCGCAGATTTTTGATGCTAAGACCCTCCTTCAGGAACTGGGCGGGTCATGACTATGCATTCTCTTCAATAAAACTTCAATAATCAAAAATAATTTACTAAAAACTTACTGTATACAGTAGCGTGCAATCAACATTGAAAAATCCAGCTGCAGTAAAGGTGATTTTCTGATTGAGTAATTGCAGAGAAAATTGTTTGATCTGTAAAATATTTCTATATCAATTTCAAAAGCTTATAGTAAATGGTAGCTGCTTACCATCGTATTATAGTTATCATTCTTGTTGTCAATTTCAATTTTCCGTAAACTCAATGCCATGTCAGTTGTCTGCAAGTAGTTCCGAAAAAAGAAACATTTCTAGGCAATATCACAGGGGTACAAATGCAAAACTTTTTTTTTTCCTTTCTGAAGTCACATAGCCGATTATGGAAGTTTGGGAACTCCAAATAATTTGATTTTTTTACGATGGGAAACACAAAAAAATAAACGTTCAGAAAATATTCTTAAAAAATCTTCAAAAAGCAAAAAACCGGTTATGAGTGACCCCAAATTCCCATAATCATCTATAAAAATTATGGAGGAAAACCATTATAGGACTGTGAAAGTTGCACTTCATATTCTTAACTTACACTTTGCACCGTGCGATCACATAATACCGCCAACATTATCACATTGCATAGACATGGCATTGGCCAGACAATGCAGCTAATGATCGCTATAGCATTGGAATGTTTCGCTGAGGATAGGAAAATATAATAAACGCTCGCAGTTATTGATAAAAAATCATTGGCCACATTAAGAAGCACTGAAATGCCAACACAACGATTCAGTATGACCGATAGTTCCCACAAACGGCTATGAAGATCACGTATTATGAGCAACTTCTGCAATTCTGAATTCACATGAACTTCTTCCAGCGCGGCAATTAATAACTCAATACGTTGTGTTATAATAGAGATGACAGTAAAAACTTGAAAATAACGAAAAATACTGATGACGTAAGGCAGCTGATACCAAATCCAAAAGATGGTAAATTGTCCCACCGATTTATCGAGTAATAAAGTACTGATTAAATATAACTGAGATGAAATATATATTGTGAGTATTATGAAGGCATGTTTCATCATTTTGCGACGAAAGAATCTAATCGGAGACAGCTTTATTAGAGAATTTAATTTTGTATCGGAACAAACCTATTATCCACAGATACATTGAGTGAGCAATTGAATATACGATCAATCTCCCGCACTTTCTCGTAAAACTCTTGTTGTTCATTTTTATGTACCAATGTCTCCAGTACAGTGCAGATATGTGCCACACGTAAACCAACCAATTGTATAAAATCAATTATCTGACTGGTGCCATTTTCATATATGTTCATAAAATCCTCTTCGACAAAGATATAGTGAAAAAGTACACAAATTGATGTTATGAGCACGCAAATGCTGTAGCATTCTAAAGGGCGACAGCGTACGAGAGACCATGATTTCCGCTCCAGTTGCAATTGCGTCAAATTGATCACTTGATAAAACCGATGGGCTATATAAATTGATTCCAGTATGTCCATGCTGTTGAGAAGAGTGAATCTTAGAAAAATAGAGAGGCAAAAGTTTTTGTATTACTTTTGGAATTTGTTGTTATTTTATCTATACTTTTTATATAAAATTTATACTAGTCGTATGAAATTGCTAATATGAAAACCCTATGTAACGCTGTTGTGCAAAATATGTCGAACCGATTTTCATAATTCTCGTTTAAAACATTCTGCGTGTGCTACGGAATAAATTAGCATACTTAATTTTTTTGATTTTTAAAAGATAAACCTTTTTTTTTAGTATGAAGTTGTTGAAAAAAATTATTGTATGTTTTTCGATATATTTGGCCTTCTTTCGACACTTTTAGACCATTACCATAATGTATTTCAAGTTTCAATACTTTTGGTTTTTATACCCTACACCCAGGGTATATTCACTTTGTCCTTCCATTTGTAACGCAGAGAAGGAGGTGTGGCAGATATAGAAAAGTATATATATTTTTGATCAGCGTCACCTCCTGAGTCGATATAGCCATGTCCGTCTGTCTGGCTAGCTGGCTGGCTGGCTGGCTGTGTGTGGAAATACATTTTTTGGGAAAACTAAGCAAGATAATTCAATGAAATTTGGTACACAGCCTCTGTCGTCAAAGTTAGCTCGGGGGATTGAAAATGAGCGAAATCTGTCAACGGACACGCCTACCGCCCATACAAAAAATGTATTCAAAATGTAACTTTTGGAGTATTTTTCACGATAATGCAACCAAAATACAGATAAATACTAAGAATTGTAAGCGCAAGCTCCAAATAAAAAACTGGGCGAATTCGGACAAGAGGGCGTGGCACCTCTCATATAAGCAAAAGCTTCAAAACGCTGTTTTGAAAACGTTTTTTGAGATGGTCAAACCAAAATTTACTCAGACACTAAGAACTATAAATGCAAGCTTTTAGCATAAACTGGATCAACTCGAACAAGAGGGTGTGGCACCTCCCATATAAGCGAAATCTTCAAAACGCTATGCTCAAAACATTTTTTGAGATAATCCAACCAAATTTCACTCAAATACTAAGAATAATAAATGCAATCTCTGAGAAAAAACTGGGTGAATTCGGGCAAAAGGGCGTGGCACCTCCCATATAAGCAAAATTTTCAAAATACTGCTATGTAGGGTATTTAATGTTTGGCCAGGCCAAAGGTAACACCCTTACTAGTTTACCGATATTTTAGATGTTTTTCAATATTCTTGGCCTCTTACCTATACTTGAATCTCGCCCAATGGTCAAATGGTCGACCACAAATGTGGAAACTTAGTATTTTTTTGCTATTTGGTACAAAATAGAAAAGTGAATTTATCTACTCTGGTACAATGACAAATGTGAAACGTAAGCAAAACAAAAAACACGAACAGTGCTATGCTTTTTATTTTTCTCTTTTACTTTATCCTCTTTTCAGCACTATGTGATCGCGTATTTTATTGTTGTTAATATTGAAAAATTTTTATTTAATTTTGCCAGGCTTAAGGGCAACACTTATGGTTTTTTGGAGGTTTTTGACCAGTTATTTTTAATTGTACTAAAAAATCATATTAAATAATTTCAACTTTGTGCACTTCACCACACAAATACCTTTCTAATCGCGTATAATTCAAATCCGTTCTCCATTTCTAACATAGTAAAACAAGGAGGACAAATTTTTAACTTGCGTATTAATAAATAGATTTCAGATTTTTTTTGATACTTTTATACTTTTAGATGTTTATCGATACATTTGGACATTTACCGATTTCTTCGATGTATTTCGATACTTTTGGACCTTTACCGATATATTTGATGATTTTTGATACACCTGACCTCCAACCGATTTCTTCGATGTATTCCGTTAATTTTTAATACTTTTGGGCTTTTAGAATTTCGATGCTTCTAGAATTTTACCGATATTTTTCGATACTTTTGAACTTTCACCGTAGAAATCGGTGTATATTAATATTTTCCGATACATTTGTCTTTTACCGATATTTTTGATGTGATAATTTTATGAAAATACATAAAGTAAATTTATTGGAGCATCAGTTTGTGGCACATTTAAAAAAAAATAGTTTCCGCTTTTAGCTTTTTTAGTGTTTTTTTGCTTAAGAAACGCATTTTTATAATTCATTTTGCTAAGTCAAAAATTTAAGTGCCGAGTAAAACAGCAAGTTCTATCATAAATTCGATATTTACTTGAAAATTTACAAACCTCAAGATTTAATCCTATGTATTTTATAACAAACAAATTTAAATTTAACAAAAAATATAACACTGTGCAACACAAAAATCTGAATTTCAAATCGATATTTTTTTGGACTGATTTATGGTCGCTGATTCCAAATCTGGCAACCGTAATTTCCTATCGCGTTCGAGATCCGTGTTCTTCTTGATTTAAAGTCCAGAAAACAAAAAAACACTTTTACAGTCATGTGGCGTACATTCAGGGAGTTGCGTACTTCACCTTTGTCAGTGGAATTGACTAGCCGTGATCTTCTCCTTTTGACCATAACTCTAACTTTCCAATTGGATCGTAACTTTCTGAGTTATTAAGTATGTATATATAAAACTTTTTCTCAATACTTTTTGATTTTATTTACAGTTTTCTACACTATTTGAAACTTTAAAATTTTTTTCAATAATTTTTGGAGTTTAAAATATTTTTATTTTAACCGATGCCATTCCCGTATTTGAAAAGTTTTGGGCGAGAAGATACGAACTGCAACACAAAAAAAGTTTAAAGAAAAAAACATCTATTCCCAATGATAAGCTCACATTATATACGGAGTAATGATCGGTTTCCAGGTATTTTTTATTAAGATTCTATTCTCGTAGCCTTAACAGGATACTAGATAACTGAACTTAACTTAAAAATATTCATTTTAGTTTCAACAATTCATATTATTTTAAATATATATATATATATTGTGTCTTTATGCACAACATTATATACACAAAAACACCCCAATATCTATACGATAAACTAAATTTCTGTCGATCGTCTCGAAATGCGAGCTTAATTTTGCCAACATTTAGATACCTCAACTCTACCAGACTGTTTTTCGTTAACGCTACTCGTCTCTGGAATTCCCTTCCAAGAGACATAAAGATTATATCTGACCGGAATAACTTTAAGCATTTAATATTTAACTATTTTTCTTCTTTACCTTAACTGCTACTTATTATGTGATTTTATTTATATATGTTTGTTATTATTAATAATTAATTTTTAATCTCAGTTTTTAACTTATATATTAATCTTAATTAAAATGATTTATATTATCTAGTTATGCACTCGATTGTTGTACCTAAAAGAAAAATTTTTTATGTACTAATTACTTACTTAAAATAAAATAAACTAAAAATAAAATAAATATATTTATTTCTATTGTATTAATACGATTGAAATTGTTCGAATTAAATCTCACCACTTTTGATTGTGTTACCTTCAGTTTGAATTCTCAATGCCATACTGAATGTTGCGATAAGTGCAGGTCCAATTGTGAACACGTGCTTTTGTTAACCAGAGTGGTACACTTGGAAAAATCACAAGAAAAATTTTTATTATATAATATTTTTATACCCAGCATGAATATTTTATATTTACTTTGTCTTTTGCAGATTTAAAAAAAAGTCTTAAGTAGGTACCCCAAATTTTTTTAAATTTAAATTTCAAAATCCTTAAAGCACTTCGATTTTTATTCGATTTTGTATCGAATTTTTTTATATTGGTTGTCACTAGCAAAAATAAAATTTCGGTTCTTTTGGCCAAATCTATTTATACTGGCATACTTTTTTACACCGAATCCGAATTCAGAATCAGTGTTGCTCTACTGCTTATGGTTTTTGAGATATCGTGACCTAAGAAGAAAAAAAAAACACCAAAAAACACCGTTTTTGCTATTTTTGAAGTTATATAGACAAAGTAAATTCTAACCGTAAAACCTGATATGACTCCTAAAAAAATATCCATCTTCTTTAAATTCTACACTGAATTATGTCTGCAGCTTTTTACTTCTCTGAAATATCATAATCTCAGAATTACACAGTTTTTGATTATTTTTGAGGTTATGTACAACAGAATGAACAAAATTTATCTGGTCTTTTTATAAATTGAATTATTTAGTACAATTTCTCCTATCTACAATATTAGTTATAGAATGATAATGTAAGATTTTTCCTTACAAAGTTATGACAATTTTAAGATGACATAATAAAATTAAAACGCGAAATAAGGAACACGATAAACAAAAAAAAGTAGTGAGGGTATTCCGTAAAACGTGTAAACGCCTCGGAAACTTCGTAAGCTTGTAATAGTTGTCAAAATCAATACAAATTTTGACAGCTTTACTTCTTTTACGAGGTCTTCGAGGCTTTTACACTATTTAAGGAATAACCTAAGTGTGTTTGAATTTCAACACGTTTTCTGAAAATAATCATAACTTTGTAAGAAAAAATCGTAGATGAATTCAGCAAACTATCCAAATTAAATAAACCATTTGAATTATTCGAATGATTTGAATTCTTCAATTATTTAAGCCGTCCGATTAAATCGTATCATTTGAATTACGCGAATCATTCCAAAAAACATACAAGTGGAACCATGTATTTTATGAAATTGTTCTCCTTCATACAAATTTTCATTTGATTCAATGTTTGATTGATTGATTAGCATGACAAGTAATATGGAAACACTTTAGGAATAAATTATATCAAAAATGTTGATTCAAATGCAATCAAAAGCAGTTAAAACAATAAGAATGATTGGCGCATATAAGAGGCAGCTGTTGAAAGTGTAGTATGGTTTTAATGTCTCCAAACAAAATGGCTGCGACTTAATGAAAATAATGGGAT
Source organism: Calliopum simillimum (assembly GCA_951812925.1). NCBI lineage: Eukaryota > Metazoa > Arthropoda > Insecta > Diptera > Lauxaniidae > Calliopum > Calliopum simillimum. The sequence continues at coordinate 90,033,058 of OX638372.1, forward strand.
TCTTCTGATATACTTGAATATCCAGCTTGTAAGGTTATAAAATATGACAGACACCCACCAAAGAAAATTATTGGTGAGACACCAATTCCTACAGAGGGAGGGGACACCTTACATGCAGATATATTCCATATAGATGGGAAAAAATTTCTTACCGTAATAGATCCACATTCTAAATTTTTAATAACTAACTTACTAAATGAACTGTCCGAAATACGACAAAGGCTGTATGAGATAACAAACCTTTTCCCACAAGTAAATACAATTATTACAGACAACGAAAAATCTTTAGATACTCCTTTATTTCAAATTCCATTACGAAGCTTAGGAATACAACACAAAATGGTCCCAGCAGGTCATTCAAATTCAAACGGACCGGTAGAGCGTGTTAATTCGACACTTTTAGAACTTATAAGATTGATTAGACAAGAATCCCCGGATGAGCCAATCTCTATGGTGGTGGTCAAAGCTACGCACAGTGGTCCGAAAGGTCAATCTAGATGGAATAAAGTCAATTTTCTAGTTTTTCAAAAGCATGAAATTTTTTTATTAGTTGATTGAGAATTGACCACGGTTCATAACGGTATATTGTTTGTTTACATTTACGCATTATTTTTTTTGCTATGTTGATCGAAACATGAGCAATTGCATTGATGCAGTTATTATAAGACTACAGTCTATTTTTAGCAGTATCTTTGAATAGTTAGTGTGAGTGAACTAGAAAACTTTTTTAAATAATTGTTTTTTTCCTGAACTACGCCAGGTATGAATTAATTTTACTGTAAATATCTGTTCAATTAAAATATTTTTTGTGGGGAAAAAATTAATGTAAAAAGTGTAATGTTTTTGTACTACTTTTTCGTGTAGCCCAAAGTTTAGTTAAACTTTTAACTACCCATATGGATCGATATTGCAAAACTGTTTATATTTCTTTTATCTATGAATTGTCATGTAAATAATGAAGAAAAAATTAGCTGCCCATAAGTGCCCCTTAAATTTTTATTTCATTTTTAGGTTACACACCTTTTACACGGAAAAAGCTTTATAATGCGTAAATTAACAAGAAACTAGAATAGAAGATGTTTGAAAGTTATTCAGATAGGTTGTAATTGTTTCCGTTAACCATCTGATGCATTGTTATACTGATGATTAAGTAAATGAAAAATAATTTTTGAATTTTTGAATTTTTTTTTGCACTAAAGTTCAAATCTGTGAAAAAACAAAGAACGCATGTGCCACGCCCACTTGACGCACACCGTTCATTTTGGTGTAAAGTACTGTTTCCATAATAAAGTAAGACCCTTAAAACTCGGGTCTCTACCTACTACCATATAGAATTTGCGCCACGCCCACTTGACGTATACCGCCCATTTTTATTGTAAAGTACCCTTTCTATAATATATTTCAGCGCTGAAAATTTCAGGCTTCTAGCTGCTTCCAAACAGGAGTTATGACTTTATTCCATCTAGATTAGCCTATCGGACCACTGTGCTACGAGAAAATACAATGAAAGTTATCATTCAGTGATAAATCAAAAACCCATAGAAGTCTTCCATAATCTTAATGAACATAGGCTTGACGTTGTTAAAAATTTAAAAACAGCCCAGGAAAAAATGCTAAGTCAGAATAAGGATAGGATGCACGTGGAATACAAGGAAGGTGAGGTAATCTATACAAAGGAAAATAGACGCAACAAGTTAACGCCGCGTTATAAAAAACGTACAGTTATAAAAAATAATAAACACAGTGTAGAAACAAAGGACGGGCATATTAAAAAAATTACATAAAGACCAAATTATTGTAGAAATTAACTTTTGTTTCTCTCATTGCAGAGATGTTATTCCTATTTTTCATAATTCCCTTCACACTGGCAGACATTTATGATTACTCAAGGGAACCGTATGTTCTGGCAGAAAACGGGGAGGTTGTAATTTATGACGATTTCGGAGATATTTTTCATATTATCAATCTTACCTACTATGGAATCTTAGTGCAAGAGACTAGGAGTTTTATATTAAATAATAAAGTAACAGATATAGATTTAGAATTGGCTACAACGAACGCACTTTTAAAACAATTACGGGACATAAATCGACAAAAAAGAGCAATAGACGAACTAGGGTCAGCTTGGAAGTGGCTTTCCGGCAGCCCTGACCACAATGATTTGATTGCGATTGAAAGCAAAATGAATGAAATTATTGTAAATGAAAATCAACAACATATGACAAATTCAGAAATTTTTAAGTCTATTGAATCACTAACTCTAATGATAAACAATATCTCTGACAATTTGAAAGCAAAGAAATTTTTCTTGCGAAGGAATAAATTGATGATAGCAGAATTACAAAATACAGTTCAGACAATTATGTTCGGAAAATTAGGTATTTTAAATTCATTAATATTAAATTCTGAAGAGATACAGGATATCATAGCTCATGAAAATAAAAATGTACTTTTATCGGATATAATAGAGACATCAACTTTTAAAATAATTAAGAATAATGATGTAATTGTCATCTACATTAAGTACCCGATTGTCAAAACCAAATTTAAATTATTTCAGTGTAGAGCAATAAGTCATTTCGATGGAAAACTTGTAATTGATAACAAAATTTCTAGATGTAATGGAAAATATGTTAATTTGAAAAATTGCCAAAATGAACTTAGTAACACCTTCTGTGAACTTAACAAAACTGAGACATGTTTGTCCAGATTACTAAATAAGGAAAACAGTAGTTGTAGCAAAATCGGGGAACGAAATTTAGAATTCGAACGTCTTAACGATGGAATTATATTGCTATCTGGACACCATACAGTTAACAACACATCCATAAATGGCACATATCTGGTCACTTTCGAACATCAAATTACTATAGATAACATAACTTACAGTAATCCGACAAAAAAAGTATTGGAATACCTGAAACATACCTACGTAAATACATATAGTATCGAGAAGTATGAGGAATCACCAGACCTACAACTGAAATTCCATAACACCAAAGTCATATCACTATTTCAAGTAGAAGTAGAATCGCATCCAATGTTATGGAACTGTTTTGTACTTGTCGTAATAGAGTTCATAAGCTTTTTAATTTGGAAAGGGTTCATGATGTGGCAGCAATGTAGAACAGAAGCCCATAAGGCAACACAAGAGGAACTTTTTAAAGCAGCTCTAACTCGGCTAAGCCTGTAACTTCGAGACGAAGAATTTAAGGGAGAGAGGAGTTAACGCAACCATACATTCGTTATCGCTGGTTTATATTTAAGCTACAATTTAACTCTTTATTTTTTATATTTTTTATATTCCTTTATTCGTATGAAGTAAACTATATATTTTATGTATCGTAAGCATTAACGTTTATGTTCAGTTGGCTTTGGAATTGCGATAAAATGCAACTAAGCATATTTCGTATTTGCAATCCCAACTTACTGAATAAAATTTGGTGGAGGAAGTTTCAAAGAAATAAAATTAAATTTTTATAAAATTAACATGTGAGTTTGAGATTCTTTTAACTCGGGCGTGTCCCAGCAATTTTGAGTCAAAATGAATTTTATAGTTTCGGTAAAAATTTTTATAAACACAAAAAAGTATTTGAGGAGTAGTTGAACAAAAGGTAACATTTCCAGCTTTTGTCTTTTTGCTTTTTTTCGAAGAATCGTATGTAAATCCATGAACTACACATTCCGGTTGAATTTGGTGGTTCAAAGAATAACAGTTCCCAAAAAAAAAACGCGTTTTTCGTCGATTTCCGAACAAAAAGTAACATTTCCACTCCACAATTTTTTTGTAAGTTCTGACGAATAATACTAATCACTAATCACAGTCTTCGTCGAACATTTTCAGTTGCTTTTATTGCTCCCACAAGGCATCATTTTAGTTTAATGATTATCAAAAAGTAAAATTTCCAACATTTCTTGACAAAAGGTAACATTTCCAAATTTCAAACTCAGATATCTCCATTAATATGAAAGTTTTAGATGTGTAAAAACGCGATTGTAAGGCAGTTTTTTTATGCTACCTTTTTTAATCACATTTTATTGATTTCTGAAAAAAAAAGGAAACTGGAAATGTTATTTTTTGTTCGATTACTCCTCATTTATAAAATAAAACACTCAATTTAATTACCATAACGTTAACATTTGATATTCAGTTTATTTTGATAACTTGATTTTTTCCTGAAGGCTTACGAACTTAAAATTTTCGAATGCTAATTTATTTGTCTTTCCAAAATGTTGTTCATGTGAGGAATAAGAAAAGACGTTCTATTATTGAAATTACAATACGATTTATTACAATTATTGAAAACAATTAAATAAATTAGTTGAACATATCGTTGTTATGAATGACCTTTTCTATTTCATTTAATATAAGTTTATTGGCTCGCAAAGTTTTAAAAAAGGTTAAAGATGATATTTTTACGGATTTACACTCTTCACACTCATTTCGAATTGAATTAGAACAATCAGATAAGTTGCAGTTGCAGCAACGATCTGAAATTATTAAAAACATTCATTAAATATATTAAGTTCAGAACGTAGTTTTTCAAATATCTCAAAAAGTGGAAATCAGTCAAGCTATTCGAACCATTCGAATTACACGAACCATTCGGTACATTGGAATTGGTCGAACCCAATGAAATATTGATATATTTCGAATTATTCGAACCATTCTAATTATTCAAACTATTCAAACTTAAAAACACCCCTTAAATTTTTTTTAGAAGCACTTTAAATTAAAGTATAATTTATAAGCTTTAAAATAATGTATGACTTAAGATGGGATTCGGTCGCTAGACGAGAGTTTTTAGCTTTTGAACGCCTGCGGCAGGCAAAACTCTTTGTTTACTCAAGAGGAAGGCATCTTACGAAAAAAGTGTAATAGGCATAAAATGCTTAGAATCGTTCAAGAAATACGTGTGAAATTCTTGAGAATTTTTCGGAATGTTTTTTTTTTTAAATAATTTTTTAAAACATTTTTTCGTAAACAAAATTTTGGAAAAATTATACAGGTTTACGAAAAAAAAAAATGTCATGGAGGTTTGACCAGACTATGTTTTTCCTAGAGATTTTGACGTCCTGAATCCGAATCCCTGAACCGTTTTTTTCCAGAACGTCTGAGAAAAAATATTTCAAGGTCATATGGAGGTCATGTGTCGTTTAGTGATAAATTCGCTAAATTCTGAAACTAATTTTTATCATTGAGTTCTTAAATCTTTAAAAGAATATGTGATCAAAAAGGGTATCTCGGACCTACTTTCGGAGATATAGTCATCGGAAGATCCGGATATATCTTCTATGAAAACCGCTATAAGTTGAGGACCCCTGGATGGATTTGTAAAATATTGGTATCATATGAAAGGTATCGCAACTCCCTGTAAAGAACTATAGCATATTGAATTTATATAACTATATACCTTGACTTCAATGGATGCTATCTCAGAAAGATGTAATCCAATTGAAAAAATTAAAGTAATGAATTAAAGCATAAGATCAGGGCTATTTAGTGCCGCTGAAAAGAGTGACCTACACTTCTCCCTCGATTTACGCCATATGTCTCAGCAAAGCGTTTTCTGCACTATAAATCAAGCATGGGAAAAAACGTTTGCCTTCATTAGTTAAAAAAATAAAAATTTTCGAGATCAAATTCATTTTTGTATTGCAAACAGTGGCGGATTTACCTTATAGGCAACATAGGCAGCTGCCTAGGGCGGCAAATTTTTAGGGGCGGCAAATTTCGACCGTTTACACTAGACAAAATGCCACTTTTGAGTGCGAGACTTTAAAACTTTTTACCCAAAAGTTTTCAAGTCCAACATATTGTTGAATATTCTTCTTTTCTTTCCGTATGATAAAATATAGCGTATTTATAAGTATTTTTACGAAAATAAATACTGTGAAGTTTAATTTACCGGAACCATATCTTTGACATTTTGCGCAAACAACCATTCTGAGCGCTGATTTTTTCCAATTTCGTAGACATTTTGCACAAAAAAAAAAAACATGTGGCAACGCTTTTTTCCATAAATCGTTGACATTTTTTTCCATTTTCCACTGGATATTGACAGCTGACTTACAAAAAAAAGATAAACAAGAAACAGCAATTGCAAAAGAAGAAAAAGAAGCAATTGCAGCAGTGAAATTTAAATTAATGCTTTGCTTTTTAAAGTAAAAAATGTCTTTTTAATCATTTTTGTGGATTTCAAAAATCAAAAGATTGCACCAAAAAATTGCCAAAAAAAAAATTTTTGTGAAGATTTGGAGACTTCATTGGATGATGAATTGATTCATTTCAAAGCATATCTTGCATGTGATCTGGATTCGAAAACAGTCACACTTATTGAAACTTTCAAAGTAAAGATCTTGACGCAGTTTTTTTTCAAATATCGACATTACTTTCAGAATTTTTCTGTCCTTAGCTGTCACAAACTGCAGCGGTGAGAGATCGTTTTCTTGTTTGAAACGAGTTAAAAATTATTTTAGATCAACTATTGGACAAAATCGCTTGAATTCTTTGGCCTTGTTGACTATAGAAGCAGAAGTTTTGCGTCACATAGAGTGCGATGAAATAATAAATGACTTCGCGCTTCGTAAAGCGCGACGTAAGAACATGTGACGCGAGCTACAAAAACATGTATAAGCAACTGCAAATAAACATTGAAAACATTTAAATAAATTTCTTCTAATTAATCACTTTCACCTTTTTGAATTGTACATATTTTCCAAATGTACAAGTTCATGCATTTTCAAGGTCAATTCATTAATCAATAACAGAAATAAGGCTGCTGTCTGAGGCGGCAAAATCGCAACTGCCTAGGGCGGCAGATGACCTTAATCCGCCCCTGATTGCAAAGTGTAATTTATTAAAAACTTAGGGTATGCAGCAGCGTGCAATCAAGATTGAAAAACCCTGCTGCAGTAAAGGTGATTTTCTGATGAAGCATTTGCAGAGAAAATTGTTTGATTGAACTGTTTGCCAACGTATTGTAGCTTTGATTCATGCTATCAATTTGAATTTTATGTAAACTCGTAGCCAAGTTAGTGGTCTGCAAAAAAGGAAGAATTTTTAGAAAAATATCACAGGCTCGCTAATAAATAACTTATTTCCCTTCCGCAGGTCATTAAAACCAGCGTTTCTCTAACTGTGTGCCGCGAGAGACTATAAACTGTGACCTAAGTATTTTTGAACATTTACTACAGTAGCATTGGAGTTGTATCTAGTGATGAGCAAACCAAGATCTTGATTCTTGATCTTGGACATTGAGTCGCGGTCTTGGTTTTGATATTGAGACTTGGTCTTGGTCTTGATCTTGATCTATATATATAAATTTGGTCTTGCTTGAAATTATATCAGCGTATTGGTTTTAGCCTTGGTCTCGAAAAATTAGCAAGACCAAGACGAAGATTCAAGACCAAGACTAATTTTGCTCGCCACTAATTACATCCTTGAAAAATAATAAAAAATTTATTTATTTTGTATCATACAACTTCGACATTTTTTATAAAAAGGTGTGCCGCATACCTATTATCTAAAATATTTTTAGTGTGCCGTTAACCAAAAAAAGTTTAAGAAACACTGATATAGAGGATTAAGAGGTCCTATTTACGATTACGAACGTAATTTTTTTCTATCATACGTATATCAAGGCACTAGGCCCCCATAATCGTCTTCAGAAACCGAGAAAGGAAAAACGATTGTAGGCTTATGTAAGGAGCACTTAAAACGTAGCACTTACACTTTGTACCGTAAGATCACATATTATCGCCAACATTAATATACTGCACAGATGGGGCATTGACCCGAAAGCGGAGCTAGCGATATTCATAAAATTTAAATATGTTGATGAGTTTTTTTTAATATTAATAAACATCCAATAAAAATTCGTCGTTATTAATAAGAAATCATTGGCCAGAATGATGAGCACTGAAATGCCAACACAACGATTCAGTATGGCTGTTAATTCCCACAAACGATTATAGAGGTCACGTATTATGAGAAACTTCTGGAATTCTGACTCACAGCGACGATTCATCCGTTCGGTAAAGGCATTCAATAACTCAAAACGTTGTTTTATGTTTTTTGAAAAGAACGCAAGCTACAGATGAAAAAAGGCACCAGAGTCATAATCCAAAATATGAAATATTCTAGCGATCCAGTGAGTAACATAGTAGCAAGCCAAAATAGCTCAGTTAATACAAAAATTGTGATTATTATGACGCCATGTTTCAGCATTTTGCAACGAAAAGATCTATGCAGCTAAAACGTTTTTAAAAAAATTGTATTTCATACTAGTATGTATCCGTATTTGATCTAACCTATTATCCACAGACACATTGAGTAAACGCTCGAATATTCGATCAATATCTCGTACTTTCTCGTAAAACTTTTGTTGCTCGTTCCTTCGTAGGATTGTCTCCAGTACAGTAAAGATATGTGCCAGACGCAAACCAGTCAATTGGATAAAAGCAACTTTCGAACTAACACCACTTCTCATAGAATTTTCTTCTACATAGAGACTGTAAAAAAGTAGGCAGGTTGTCATTAAAAGCACGCAAACGCTGTAAAATTCTAGTGAGCGACTTCGTTTTAGAGACCATGTCTTCCGATCCACTTGTAATTGCGTCAAATTCATCACTTGATAGAGGCGATGGGGAATATAAATTGAATTCAGTATGTCCATATTGATGAGAATGAGGGAATCTTAGAAAAATAGAAAGGCAAAATCATATGTATTTTTGTTGGAATTTGAATAATTACACTATAAAATTTGGTCTGACGGGAAATAGGTCATTCTTACCTAATTTGGGCATGGGGAATTTAGTGGTTTTACCCGTTTTGCTGGATTGGTTTATCGCCCCATACAAAAAGTTCAAATCAAAATTTTGTCTAGAAAGTGGTGCTTGTCATAAATAATCTCTTATGAAATTGTGATAAATCAATGAATTTACATCAAAAGTATGTTTTCCTGTTCAGGATGTATTAATTGGCAATGGAGTTGCTAATTTTTTTATCAATTTATCGGATGCTTTTTGACTTAATCTCTAATTTTTATCAAATTTTCTTATAGAGTGCGCGCTAGACTGACTTGAGTATGCAAAATATGAGTACAAACTAGTAAGGGTGTAAAATTTGGCCTGGCCAAACATTAAATACCCTACCCTGCAGTACTTTTAAAATTTTGCTCATATGGGAGGTGCTACGCTCTCTTGTCCGAGTTCACCCAGATTTTGTCCAGAGCTTGGATTTATAGTTTTTAGTGCCTGAGTGATAAACGTTTTCAGTACAGTGTTTTGAAGCTTTTGCTTATATCGGAGGTGCCACGCCCTCTTGTCCGAGGTCGTCTAGTTGTAGCTTAGAGCGTGCATTTATAGTATTTAGTATTTGAGTGAAGTTTGGTTGGATTATCTCAAAAAACTCTTTCAGTATAGCATTTTGAAACTTCTGCTTATATGGGAGGTGCCACGACCCCTTGTCCGATTGCATCCAATTTTCGTCAAGAGCTTTCATTTACGATACTTAGTTTCTGAGTCGAATTTGGTTCGAATATCTCAAAAAACGCTTTCAGTATAGCGTTTTGAAGCTTCTGCTTATATGGGAGGTGCCACGCTCTCTTCTCCGAATTCGTTAAATTTTTTCTCAGAGCTTGCGCTTATAATTCTTAGTATTTATGCGTATTTTGGTTGCATTGTCGTGAAAAATACTTCTAAAATTGCATTTTGAATGTATTTTTTGTATGGGCGGTAGGCGTGTCCGTTGACCGCTTTTGCTCATTTTCAATCCCCCGAGCTATCTTTGACGGCAGAAGCAGTATACCAAAGTTCATTGAATTATCTTACTCAGTTTTCCCAAAAAGTGTATTTCAACACACAGCCAGCCAGACAGACGGACATGGCTATATCGACGCAGGAGGTGACGCTGATCAAGAATATATGTACTTTTCTATATCTGCCACGCCTCCTTCTCTGCGTTACAAACGATACTGAGATTTTCATAAGTCTGACTACAAGTATCAAGAAAGTGGATGCTGTCTGAATCTGCGGAGGTCCATGTTTTTAAGCCCCTACCCCGGTCCAGCCTAAACATGGATTTTCATTTTCAGTTTTTATTGCAATTTTTGATAGATCGGGACCTTCTTATTACGAATATGATCTTGGTTTTTTTCTATCACGTCAGTATCCTGAATTATCCTTGCACAAAAGCGAAAAAATCACTGTTTTGAGGTCTAGGTACTAAAAACTATATAACAAAAACTGCAAATAGTAAGATTAATTTTCGTTAATGACTACGGATAGCAAAAATTATCCTTAACAAGCCGTACTTTAACTATTTTTCAATTGGACCAATTCATCCCAAGTTATAAGCCGTTAGAAAAGGATATCTCGCAATAACATGCAAATACTATTTCCGGACCGAAAAACTATAAACTTAAAACTTTACTAGGCATTCTTACCAACAACATTATTTTATTGTAACAATTTCAAGCCTTTACAGAACAAGATCATTTGACAAATGACAGTTCTAATCTAGATTTAGTGAATAAACCCTCAAACAACTGAGCGAAAATTAAAATTTTAAGAAAATTCGGAAGAAATTAACGTTAAGTTAAAAAATATCCAATAAATTGGTTAAGAAGTTAGCAATTTGAATGCCCATTAATTCATCATGAACTAGAAAATATACTTTCGATGAAAATTATTGGTTTATCAGAAATTCTTTGTGAGAAACACCTCTTTCTAGACGAAATTTTGAAGTACCTACCAAATTTCATCAATATAGTTTATATAATTAAAAAATAGACGTGACACTCATTTGATTACGCCTATTTTTCGAACAGTACATGTTATTCACTTTCGGCACCTACCTACTAAGTTTCATTAAAATAGCTTTCATAGCTAGCGAGATACAATATATTGGCTCTCCCTGCCCGCTTTGCTAGTCATGTGCTTTTTCTTTTGCTACAACTTTTCCGAAGAAAAATTATTTGTTAAACATCTCAATTGAGGGTTATTGATGCTCCGCCATATACGTTTTCCCTATATTATATCCTGATATTCTTCGTATTGATGACCTTCGGATTTCTCAGGAAATGACTCAGAATTGCTCATACACCCTCAAAAACTCGAGATATCCTTGCTTGAAGTTGTAGAAAACGCTGTTTTCGGGCTAATGGCGCAGTTCCAGGAAAGGGTATACTTAGTTTCATTTTTTCAATGGCATCGAATAGCCATAATTTTCGTTCCAACATTTCCGATTGGACTCTTACTTTCCGAGTTATCAACTTTTGAAGTAAAGAGATAGTGTTTTTGTGTTAAATGGTATAGGGGTTGAGATGTGAGGAATAAGTTTGATAAGGAAGATTATGGATATTCGATGACATTGAAAAATGGAAGTACACCTTTTCTTGGAACTACGCCATAAGCCTGAAAACAGCGTTTTCTACAACTTCAAGCAAGGATATCTCAAGATTTTGGTAGTATATGAGCAATTCTGGCCTCAGATTTGGATTCAGCGTAACAAAATACATATGTGTAGATACTTAGATGTGTCTGGTCAAATGTACAGACCACTTTTTTATTTTTGTTTGTCGGTGTAATTAAACTTCGCTTCCAAAATTTTTTTTCACATTGCACTCCTTTTCAAATATATCTGCATGTCTTGTTTTATAAAAAGTAAAGTAAAAAAATCTCACCACTTTTGGTTGTGTTACCTTCAGGATCAGGTTCGCACTGCCATATTGAATGAAGTGCAGGATCAACTGTAAAAAGTGCTTGCGTCAATTAAAGTGGTGCACTGAAAAAAGTATAGAAATATACATATAGTACATCAGTTTTAAATTTGAACCTTGAATAAGTTTTCGCTTTTTATTTAAAGTATCAAAATATTGCCCATCACGAAACATCTTTCTGGTAACATATGAATTCTACGGCGGAAAAACGATACGTCTAGAATCCTAGAATCGAGCCATTTTTTGGTATCTACATAAGAATGGCGGCAATAGAGAGACAGAGATATGATTTTTTACATTTTCATGGTCTGAGAAAAACTATTTTTTTTTAAGGAATTTTTCTTAGAAATTATTTATTATATGGAAAAAACATTAACGATGCAAGATTCAGTTAGGTAATTGAGTTTTTTAAATTGAAACAATATTTTTTCAAGTTTAAATTAAAATCAATTAAATGTTCAAAAAGAAAAAAAAAAATTATTTATACAATTGTTTACATTTAAAATGCTGTAAATAAAAAAAATTCAATTAAGATTATCGACCGAGAGGAAATCGGTCTCCAGATACTTATAATAAAAAGAAAGATAAAAACTACAACAGCAATTACTTTTTATGAATAGCGATGATTTTAATAAAATGATTGATATAAAGAAGATAAAACGTGGCAGTACCAAAGTACCACTATGTGCCATTTTGTTAATATTGGGTTCTTATTAAAACAATAATTCCATGGAATTTTGTATGCTACCTTCGTTGTAAAAGATAATGGGAAAAAGCGGTTGACGGACACCCCTACCGCCCATACAAAAAATCATTTGAATCGCTTGATTTTTTTTTTTTTTTTTCTAAAGTCAATGGAAACAATAATCCTAACTGACTATAATAACATACTTAAAATAGTTTGTATAACATTAAAAAAAAAAATAAAATAAAAAACAAAGATAAACATAAAAATTACGTTAAAAATAACAAACAAATCTTACTCAATAAACAACTTATAAATAACTTCTAACAATTTCTTCATATGAAATAATGTGATAGAGAAATCAATGGAATGAGTAACAGCTAATCTATTAAACTTTCTCTGATACCGCACTATTGGAGAATTTGATGAGAAATCCGTCCTATATACACCCTCATGGAACACCGGAATAATTCTGAGATTCCTGAAAGGAATATAAAAATTTATTCTACCTAGAAGATAAGGGCAATCGATGCTACACTGAACAATTTTAAAAACAAAAAGTAAGGACAAAATTCTGCGTCTATTCTCTAAAGACTTAAGATTGCGGGGTAAGCAACGCGAGTGATAAGACAGAATTGGCTCAGAAAATCACAAAGAATTTAAGATAAATCTTAAAAATTTTCTCTGAACTCTTTCAAGTCTATTAGTATGAGAGGCATAGTATGGGTTCCAAATGAAGCAAGCATATTCTACTTAGTTGTGATCTTACCAAGCTAGTGTATAACAATTTAAGTGTGTAGGGATCCGTTGATTCTCTGGTATTGCGACGGATAAAAGCTAACAAAGAATATGCTTTGGGTATGATGTAATCCAAACATTGGGTAAAGCTGAATTTTGAATCAAATATAACCCCACGATCTTTATTTTTAAGTAACAAGAACAAGCAGAAATCCATCAATACTGAAAGAAAACTGCTGAGAGTTTCTCAATTTCGAATAAGAGACATGAAAACATTTCTTTAAATTCAATAATAGACAATTATTCAAGCACCATCTTTGAAGATTTTCTAAATCAGACTGTAAAGCAATGAAGTCAGATATGTCAGTGATTCGAGAAAAAATTTTTAAATCATCAGCATACATTAAATAATTAGTTTTAGTAAAACATTTCCCAATATCATTAATAAGCAAAATAAAAAGGATTGGCCCTAATATACTCCCTTGGGGAACACCTGACGTGGCAATAAATGAATAGCAAGATATTCCTTCTGAAGAAAAAAACAAAATCTATCATGTAGATAAGATTCAATCCAGCCCTAAATTTTTTAATCTCGCGATTAATAATTTATGTGGAACTCTATCGAATGCCTTTGAAAAATCCGTGTATATAGTTTCAACTTGAAAGCCATCATTTAACGCATTAACACAATCATCTGAAAACACAACAAGATCAGTAGTTGTCGATCGACAAGCTAGTTTAGAGCATTATTTACAAAATGCAACGAAAATACACACTTATGCTAGAAAAAGTAAGGGCATACTTTGAACAAAAACTTGGCGAACCCGGACAAAAGGGAGCGGTACCTCCTATACAAGCAAATTTCTCAAACAGCTGTATTGCGTGCGTTATTTAATCAAATGCAACCAAACTTCGTACAGGTACTAGAAATAGTCATAGCTACCTCGGAGCTCGGAGAAATAATGTTAATTTGGACAAAAGGTCGTGGCACCTTCCATACAACCAAATTTTTCACAATGCCGTAGTTTACGCGGTGTTAAACATAAATTTCGTACAGGCAATAGGAAGAGTCGAAGCAAGTTCACAGAAAGAACAAGGTAAATACGAACATTAGAGAGTGGCACATCCCTTACAAGCAAAGTTTTTAAACTGTTCACTCGCGAACATGTTTATTCGTTTCGTGGCACCATAAAAAGCAATAGCTTAGGATATGGGGAGTACGAATATGAAGCACTTGTACTTAAGGTAACTCCAGAATTGCAGAATTTTATGCCAAAATAGGTGTTAAGCGAAATCTCACCTGTACCAATGACTTCGAAAAACTCTAAGCCTAAGAACACAAAAAACTAGCGGAATAAACGGAACTAACGTCTTCTGATAAAATGATCCAGCAGAAAAAGAAACGTAACCAATGGAATATATGGTGGTTCCAAATGAGTGGGTTTATAAACGTAAGGTGGTTATTAATTATGCTTTTTCCATTGAATGTGTCGAAAATAATTTATTCCAGATAAATCTGACATGTGCGAAAAAAAAAAAAAAAATAGAAAAACTTAAAAGCCACTTAAGGTGCCAAATCACCCATGCTATGGTGCCACATCTTAGGTGATGTTGTGCTTCGTAGCATTTGTATACCCTAAACCGAGGGTATATTCACTTTGTCCTTCCGTTTATAACGCAGAGAAGGAAGAATGGCAGATATAGAAAAGTATATATATCCTTGATCAGCGTCACCTCCTGAGTCGATATAGCCATGTCCGTCTGTCTGGCTGGCTGGCTGGTTGTCTGGCTGGCAGGTTGGCTGGCTGGCTGTGTGTGGAAATACATTTTATGGGAAAACTAAGCAAGATAATTCAATGAAATTTGGTGCACAGCCTTCGTCGTTAAAGTTAACTTGGGGGATTGAAAATGAGCGAAATCGGTTAATGGACACGCCTACCGCCCATACAAAAAACATATTCAAAATGCAACTTTTTGAGTATTTTTCACGATAATGCAACTAAAATACACATAAATACTGCGAATTGTAAGCGCAAGCTCTGAGAAAAAACTGAACGAATTCGGACAAGAGGGCGTGGCACCACTCATGTAAGCAAAAGCTTCAAAACGCTATACTGAAAGCGTTTTTTGAGATAATCGAACTAAATTTTACTCAGAAACTAAGAATTATAAATACAAGCCTTAAGCAAAAACTGTGTGAATTCGGACAAGAGGGCGTGGCACCTCCTATATAGGCAAAATTTTCGAAATACTGCTGTGTAGGGTATTTAACGTTTGGCCAGGCCAAGGATAACACCCTTACTAGTTTTAATTGAAAAGACAACATATTTGTAATAATTTTTATTTAAGTTGAAGTTCTATTATTTGTCTAAAATTAAATAAAGAATAAATTTGCTTTTAGTTTCTTTAAAAACCTTTTTTAATACCGGTTTTTTAACAGTTCAACAAAAAAGGTGCCATATCTCCCGGACTTACCCTAAACAATTAATAAAACAATATATGTAAAAGTCTCTTAAAGACAAAAACTTGATATTTATATTTTGTGCAATATTAATTGAACCATATTGTGTTAAAAAATTTTGAGTTATATTGTGTTTAAAAATGTTGAATTTGACGTCCTTATAGATTTGTATCCTTGCTCTCACACGAAATTGTATGAATTTAACCATAAACCTTGAAGTTGTAGTTACGCTCTGCAAGTGCTTCATTAAAAATATTTAAGTTAGAGCTCTAGAGTTCCGAATTCCTCAAAAAGTTCGAACCGATAAAATTTTTCGAACCATTTCAATAAATCCAACCACGCCATACTTTAACCCTTTCAACACGGACAGTTTTTTTAGATATGCAAATTATTTTTTGATGTGAATTGGTTGTTTATGGCTCAAATAATGAGGTCGATAAAGTGAGCTATGCGGGTGTGACGAATTTCTATATATTTCGGTTGGGAATTTCGAGCTGTTTTTGAGCTTTTCAACAGTAATTTCGAGCTGTCTGGGAAATTTTCCATTTTCCGGAAAAGCGGAAAAATTGTTCTGCATAGCTTAGTTTATTTTTTCAGCCAGACGAATCCGCGGGAAGAGTAAACGATGAAATCTTTTAACGCAGGAATTTCGAGCTACTTTCGAGCTAATTTTGAGCTAAAAGCATTTTCCGGAAAACTCCCAATTTTCCCGGAAAATCCCACAAAAACTTTTTTATGGCTAACTTTATTTTTTTTAGCCAGACGAATCCGCGGGAATAGTAAGCGATGAAATCATTTAACGCAGGAATTTCGAGCTACTTTCGAGCTGACCTTGAATGAAGTGTTTTCTTAAATTTCCCCGGAAAATCCGAAAAAATTTTTTAAGAGCCTTCTTTATTTTGTCAACCAGACGAACCCATGAGAATATTTGGCGGTCATATCATTTGACACACGAATTTGGAGCTAGTTTCGAGCTCATTAAAAACGAAAAGTGTTTTCCGGAAAACCCCAAACTTTCCCGGAAAATCCCAAAAAACCTTTTTTTATGGCGGTGCCATGAAATAATCCCCACGGACATAATCCCCATTTCGAAAATGGGTGTTATGTCCGTAAATTATTGGATATATTACCGACTGATTCGCGGCCGAAGGCCGCTGCGAAGCCGGTGTTGGATTTTTGGGAGTTTTAAATCCTGAGCTGCGGCCGCAGGCCGCCCACTTACCCCTACTCTTATGTAAAATTACTGTGGCTAGCAAACTAGGTGTTGGATATATTATAAGCAGATTGCATAAAAACTTTCAGTCATAATCCCCATTTACGAAATGGGGATTAAGTCCGAATAATTTGCGGACATAACATAGGGGAAAAAAATTTTTTTTTTTAATTTTTGAAATTTTCCGGGGAAATTTAAGGAAAACGCTTCATTCTAGGTCAGCTCGAAAGTTGCTCGAAATTCCTGTGTCAAAAGATTTCATCGCTTACTATTCCCGTGGATTCGTCTGGCTGAAAAAATAAAGTTAGCCATAAAAAAAGTTTTTGTGGGATTTTCCGGGAAAATTGGGAGTTTTCCGGAAAATGCTTTTAGCTCAAAATTAGCTCGAAAGTAGCTCGAGTAGCTTCTCGCGGATTCGTCTGGCTGAAAAAATAAACTAAGCTATGCAGAACAATTTTTCCGCTTTTCCGGAAAATGGAAAATTTCCCAGACAGCTCGAAATTACTGTTAAAAAGCTCGAAAATAGCTCGAAATTCCCAACAAAAAACATCGAAATTCGTCACACCTGCATAGCTCACTTTATGCACCTCAAATAATGTACGATGTGGTGGCTTTCGGAAAAGGATCACCAGGATAAGAAATATGTCCTGGGACACAGATGTCCCATCAGTAACTGTTTGTGGACATATATGTCCCAATAGTATCATAATAATGATTTAATGGGACATATATATTTCAATAGTTATGGTACTAAGCGTACAGCTGTGGCAGATGTGCCCTAATAGTAACGCTAGGTATCTTAATATGGCGCGCTTTGTAATATGACTATTGGGACATCTAAGTGCCAGTAGTTCGTTGTTATGATCCATATAAGACCCATATAAGAAATAATGAATCCAAAACATGGGACATTAACTGCTAAAAACTGATAGGATGAAAATATGTAGCAATTGAAATGAATAATTTTGTTAAATAAAGGAAAACAATCACTGGGAAACATATGTCCCTTCAGTGTTGAAAGGGTTAATAGTTCGATATGTTCGAATAAGAAAAACCATTAGCAGTATTTGATTCAAACGAAGAAAATACTCGAATCATTCAAATTATTAGAACCATTTGCAGCAGTGTTCAAATTCGTTGAGCTATTCGAAAAACTTTGAAATATTCCATTTAGTCGAACCCTATCATTTGTTGAAATTGCAATCCATATCAATTATTGGAACCATTCGAATAACTTAGTTGACCATATAGCCGTCGTGGACGTCTGTGCAATTTCGTGCAATGTGTGTTGATTCACAATGTGTCAAAAAAATGTTAAAGTTGATATTTTTATGGATTTATATCATTTATATCACTCATGTGAAATTGTATTAGTATAACTAGATATGTTGTAGTTGCACCAACAATCTGCAATTGTTAAGAACATTCATATGATATATGTTAATTTTGTTAAGAACGTAGTTTTTTAGCCGAAACATTCAAACCATTGGGATTAGCCGAATTCTATCAATTAGTTCAATCATTCGAATTGTAAGAACCATTCTAATGATTGGAACCATTTGATTAAATCGATCCACTTGAGTTAGTTCAATTATTCGAATTATTCAAAAAAAGCAGAATTCTTCCCAATATCCTGTCGTATTGCAAATAATTTATTCAAAAACTTACTGTATACAGTAGCGAACAATCAACATTGAAAAATCCAGCTGCAGAAATGGTGATTTTTTGATGAAGTAGTTGTAGAGAAAACTGTTCAATCTGTAAGAAATATTTATTTATCATGTGTAAAAACTTGTGGTATATGGTATATGCTTACCACCATATTATGGATATCATTCTTTATATCGATTTCGATTCTGTGTAAAGCCAATGCCATGTTAGTGGTCTGCAAATGGTTTCGAAGAAACAAATATTTATGTACAACTTTTTTCTCTTCTCGGGTTATATAGCTGATTATGGGGAAAACCTTCTATTTACGATTTTTATCTTTGGTTTTTTTTCTGTCGTAATAAGGCCTAGGCCTTCCATAATCATCTATAAAAACTGAGACAGAAAACCATTATTTCTTCTGGGTGCTGATAGAGGAGGCCTGGACTCAAAAAAAACATTGCAAGTGAGGACTGCTCTACAGGGTGGCTGATTCGAACTGTTACCAACTTCAGATAGACTTATCTGACAGATGGAACATGACAGCTGTCTAAAAATTGGCATGATGTTAGTTCATTCTATTGTGAACAAGTAACCAAAAGCATTTGCGCGTCAATTTATTGAAAATAAAAAATTTTCGAAATGGAATTCAAACGTAATAGTGTGATTGCTCTTTATTTGGCTGGAAAATCGCAACCAGCAATTGTTCGTGAGCTGAAACATTTAAAAGTGAATAAAATGTTTGTGTATCGGACCATAACACGTTACAATGGTACCGGCAGCGTTGCCAAACGACATGGTGGTGGTCGGAAAATAACTGAAACATCACCAGAAATGGTTCGAAAGGTGAAGGCCAGAATTGAGCGAAATCCGAGACGCAGTGGCAGACAAATGGCTGCCGAGCTGAAAATATCGCGTGAACGAATGCAACACATATTGTCAAACAAGCTCGGGTTAAAGGCCCTCAAGTTCCAAAAGGCGCATGATCTCACTCCTGCTCAAAAAAAGTTAGGCTCGATAGAGCCAAGGAGTTGTTGCGCTTGCACGCCGCCGGAAAACTGTCACAAATTGTCTTCTCTGATGAGAAAAATTACTGTATCCAGCAATATGTAAACAAACAAAATGATCGGGTTTACTTGACAGAGAGGTCCTACGAAAATTTGAATGTTCGTTTGGCCACCAGGACGCAGGCACCACCGCATGTGATGGTTTGGGTTGCAGTGACTGCTGATGGGCGCTCACCACTCGTTTTTTTGGCCGCTGGCGTCAAAGTAAACGCCCAGATGTATCGTGAATCAGTGTTGGAGGGTGCTTTACTACCGTGGGCACGCAAACATTTCGGTCGCAAGCCATGGACATTCCAACAAGACTCGGCACCGTCTCACAAAGCTCGTGTGAATCAAGAATGGTTAGAAAAAAACGTTCCTAGCTTCATTTCTGCTCAACAATGGCTCTCAAATTCGCCTGATGCGAATCCGCTGGATTTCTCAATCTGGGGTATGTTGGACAAGAAGGTCTTGACTAAAAAATACCAGAGCGTTGATGCGCTAAAAGTGGCCCTTCAACGAGAATGACGCAAACTTCCACAAAATCAAATTCGTACAGCATGCGACTGGTTCTTCGACCGTCTACGGGCCATAGTTACAGCCAAAGGTAGCCATATCAAAAATCTCAAGTAGATTCTTAAAATTTGAACATTTCCCAACAATTATAGCGTTTGATCAATAAAATCTGTGCATGGAAACTTAAAATATAGTCTTTTGAATTGGTAACACTTCGAATCAGCCACCCTGTAAAATGTACCCCTGAGGAGTCAAGGGTTTTAACTGATTTTCTGAGTGGTGGTACACTTGTCATACCAACTTTTTAATTTCAGGTCGAAAAAAAAAATACTTTTCTTTGTAACGCTCTACGCGCTTCCCTTTATCCACTGAAGCCATCAAACGGATTGTTCTTGAAAATTTTTTTTTTCTGCCCTCAATTAAAAAAATTAATTAAATTAATAAACATTAAAGAAAAGTTAAAGAAGATTACAAAAAAGAATGATAACTAGTGAATACCCTACACTGCAGTATTTTAAAAATTTTGCTTATAGGGAAGATGCCACGCCCTCTTGTCTAAATTCACGCATTTTTTGCTCAGAGCTTGCATTTATCGTTCTAGTATCTGTGCGGAATTTAGTTGGATTGTCTCAAAAAACGTTTTGAGCATAGCGTTTTGCAAATTTGCTTATATCGGAGGTACCATGTCCTCTTGTCCGAATTCATCCAGTTTTTTCTCAGAGCTCGCGTTTATAGTCCTTAGTGTTTGAGTGAAATTTAGCTGGATTATCTCAAAAAAATCTTTCAGTATGGCATTTTGAAATTTTGCTTATATGAAAGGTGCCACGCTCTCTTGTCTGAATTCGCTTAGTTTTTGCCCAGAGCTTGCGCTAACCATTCCTAGTATTTATGTTTATTGTGGTTGCATTTTCGTGAAAAATACTCTGAAAGTTTCTTTTTGAATATATTTTTTGTATGGGCGGTAGGCGTGTCCGTTGACCGATTTTGCTCAGTTTCAATCTCTCGGCCTAACTTTTACGGCAAGTCCACTGTACTAAATTTCATCAAATTATTTTGCGTAGTTTTTATGTAAAAATATTTCAACAGACGGACAGCCAACCAGCCAAACAGACGGACATAGCTATATCGACTCAGGAGGTGACGCTGATCAAGAATATATGTACTTTTCCATACCTGCCACGCCTCCTTCTTTGCGTTACAAACGGAAGGACAAAGTGAATATGCCCTGGGTGTAGGGTATAATAAGGTATGTTAATAGGACCTTTTTCATAATAAAAGCCGCCAAAGTCAAAAAAAAAGAAAAGGAAAAAATTTTAAATATCAATTAAAAAGATACAGAACTTTACGAAATCCTTTAAAACCCTACAAACCAAATACACTTTTATAAAGCTCATATAATTACAATAGCTAAAAGTTTCTTCTAAAAAAGTTTTCTCTTAAACGCTAAGGTGACCCAAATTTTTTTTCTAGAACATCTCAGAAAATCAGTTTTAACACTATAACTTCTCAGGGGTACATTTAAGACCCCGCCCTCCCTTGGGTGCAATTTTAAGTTAGTCTGGGCCTGCTCTATTACCTCCCAGAAGCTTCGTAACCTTATGCAATACACTTTGTATAATAAGCACTTAACATGTACTACATAGTACTTACACTTTGCATCGTGTGATCACTTAACATCGCCAATACTAATACATTGCACAGATGCGGTATTGTCCAGATAGCGATAATAGCGATTTGTAGAAAATCAGTTGAAAAGTAGCCCTTAAAATTTAGAAATATCCCATAAAAATTCGATGTTATTGATATGAAATCATTGGCCACATTAATGAGCACTGAAATGCCAATACAACGATTCAATATCGATGTAAGTTCCCACAAACGATTATAGAGGTCACGTATTAAGAGCAACTTCCGCAATTCTGCATTTTCCATGTCAAACTGACGATTCATACGTTCGGTAGTCTCGAAAATTTGCAAACGCGACTGGGTCAACTTAGTAATGGCCGGTACGATTTTGCTGTTCTTATTATTCAGATTTACTTCTTCTAGCGTGTCAATTAATAACTTCAAACGTTGTTTTATAATCGCGATGGCAGTAAACATTTGAAAATAATGCAAACTACAGATGACCCAGGGCCCCATATACAAAATCAAATACATGGGAAACTGTTGCTCCGACGATCTATTGATTAGATCACTACCAAGTAAAAATATCTGAGATGACATATAAATTGTCATCATTACGACGGCATATTTCAGCATTTTACGACGAAAGGATCTAAGCAGAGATCGTTTTATTAAAGAATTTAATTTCTTATTCAAACAAACCTGTTATCCACAAGCAAATTGAGTGAGCACTTGAACATGCGATCAATCTCTTGAACTTTCTCGTAAAATTTCTGTTGCTCATTTCTTCGTCTCATTATCTCCAGTGCAGTGCAGATATGTGCCACGCGTATACCCACCAATTGCATGAAATCAACTGTCTGACTGATTTTACTTTCATATCCTTTCATATAGTCCTCTTCGACAAAGAGACTGCGAGAGAGTAGATAGATTGATACTAAGAGCACGCAAATGCTGTAGAATTCCAATAGGCGACATCGTACGAGAGACCATGATTTCCATTCCAGTTGTAATTGAGTCAAATTGAACAACTGATAGAGACGATGGGCTATATAAATTGATTCCAATATGTCCATATTGTTGAGAAAAAAGTATTCTTTGAAAAAATATAGAGGTGATGTTTTTTTGTATTAATCTTGGCATATAAATGTGTATTTATTTTTTAATGAAAAAATACAGGAATATTTAAAAAAGAAAATTTAGAAATTACCATTAAAATTGGAGCAGTGACTAAAAATCTCAACATGCTTCTATCAAAATACAAAAAGTTATTAAAAAACAAAAGTAGCAGTTTCCTTTTTTTGCTTTATGACCTCGAACAGTGGCCAATAAACCATTCTGGATCGGTTCATCACCCCACACAAAAAGTTTAAATCAAAATTTCGTCGTCTAATAAGAGATTCTTTATGACAAACACCACTTTCTAGACAATATTTTGATTTAAACTTTTTGTATGGGGCGATGAAGCAATCCAGCAAAACGGTTAGAACCACTGAATTCGCAATGCCCGAATTAGGTAAGAATGACGTATTTCCCGTCAGACCAAATTTTCAACTAGTACAGTGTAATTAAATCATTTAGTGCAACTCTTTTCCTTCAAACGAAGATCTATAACTTTCCTTTGCAGAGCTATAGCTTCTTAAGAATACGTGTTTCGAATGACTTTTTGTGTAAAATATTCAAACCTGAATATTACCAAAATCAGCTTACTCGAATTTCCAATTCGAGCACAGTGTTTTCGTCGAATTAAGCTAATGTTGGGACATTTGGATATGCTTAGTTCGTATAATTTTTATTATTTAGAGTATCTTTTAAGTTAGCTTTAAAAAAATGATAATTATTTATAATTAAATTATACTTCTAAATTTTTATTTTAGTTTTAACATATAAATATGTATATATCATAATATCTAGAGTTAAAGTGTTTAAACTTAATCTCAAATTTGGTTGTCTTACCTTCACGTTGAATTTGCACTGCCATACTGAATATTCCGATAAGTGCAGCAACAATCAAATGTGAACAAGTGCTTGGGTTAACCAAAGTGGTACACTTGAAAAAAATTATAAAATTATATTTATATTTTTATATTTATATTTTATATATATACCTATACCCAACGATCAGGACGTATTAATTTTTCTTCCTTTTTTAAGACATAGACAATATTACAGAAGCATTACGATTTTGTCAATCCGATTCAAAGTGCTGACTCTTAGTCCAAAACAATAAACTGACTTTTTCTTCATTTTTCGATATTTTTTGATGATTTTTTACGATTTCCAAAAGTTTTCGATATAAAAACTTCAATACTTTTAGATTATTTAATTTTTTTTTTGATGTTTTACAGCACTTGACGATTTTTGTTGCGTGTTAACAAAAAATTGACTTAAAATTTTCAGATCAGATTGTCGACCGAGTAGGAATCGGTCTCCAGATACTAATAATAAGAAAAACAATAAAAAACAATAACAATAACTTTTTCTCAACAGCGCAGTTTTTCATAAAAAATATGAAATAAGGAAGATACAACACGAATTAAATAATTTAGTCACTAAAGTACCACTAAGTACCATTGTCCTCATTTTGAGTCATTAATAAAATAATTACAAATATTGATGTTTTTTTATAAAATTTCTATTTATTATTTTGGAAGAAATAAAATTCCAGTAGAACATTTAAATATGCAGTAGGGTGCAGCACTTTATCGATATAATGGGAAAATCAAAGGTTGCATCAAAGATTACACAGGCACACAAAAAAAAAGGTCCTTCCCCAGAATGGAGACCCCTATACCCCCATGCATTTTGCGACTCGAAACCGATTATGACCATAAAAAATCAATCTGATAGGCCATTTTCCCCCTAGCCCCCCTACTGTCGCTCTTATATATTTATGTAGGTTTTTGCGTGCGCTGTAATCAAACATAGCTATAAAAAAATTATATCAGCCCTAAGGGGGTTGAAAGTTAATTTTTATGAAAATTTTAAATGTTAGTGCATTTTAAGGTTTTTCAGTGATTTCATGAAACTTTTTTTTTCCAAGGTCATCATGAAATCATGCAGCAAACAATTTTCTCAAATGTCTTAACCCATTATATCCTGTTTTTATGGGTATTTTTGACGCCTTCTTCCAAAAACTGGGTTATAATGGATTAATGTTTTCCACAAAAATATTCTACAAAAAATTTCATTAAGAGCCATCAAAGACGAGAAATGCTTAAAACTTAAGAATAATGCGTTTATTATATTTTATTTTAGATACCATTTGATACCTTTTTATATTTTCCTGTACTTTTTTCCACAGTTTCGATCCTTTTATGTAGATGAAAGTTTTCGACTCACATATTTCAATACTTTTCGATGTTTCTCAACACTTTACAATTTTCGCCACGTGTTGACATGTAAAATGTAAAAAATAATGCTGCAAATAAAAAAAATGTAACTAAAATGTTCAGATCAGATTGTCGACCAAGCGGGGATTGGTCTCCTGGTACTAGTAATAATAAGAACAACAAAGATAATAATAATAAAAACAACAATAACAACTAGCGATGACAATGAATATGAAATAAGGAAGACACAATGCCAATTAAAGAATGGAATCACCAAAGTACAACTAAGTGGCATTTTGTTATTATTGAGTTCTTAGTAAAATAATGCATATTGTTATTTTTTTTTTTTTAAATTTACATCAAAACAACATTATTTGAATTAGTTTTTTTGAATGTGGAATAAGTCCATAAAGGAACAAAAGTAATGTCATTCATATTGTGTGCCATTATAATCGGTTCTTTGGGAGATATAATTTTTTCAACTAAAAGCCACCAATAACACATCATTAGGTAGTTTTTAACAAAATGCCAGCCAATTCATATAATGACAATACTTTTGCCTTCCATCCCATCCAAGCCCAAAAATCTATTAATGAAATTTGAGAGCAAAATAAAAATATAAACCAAGCTTTATGCAGTTTTTATTTTATCAAGTTCTCAAAAATACTCGGAATGACACGTACGAAATCTCAAAAATTTCACCTTGAGTCAAGGTATAAAAAAAATAACATCTGAAACTTAATAATTAGATATACATTGTTTTTTAAACTAAAACACGTAAAAGAAACATATTTTCGAAATTTTACTCCACTGTAAAACACTTAAACCAATTTTTTGATAAACCTTACCTTCCCAAGGTCATAGCGAAATCACAGAAGGAAAATTCTTTAAAATGCATTAACCCTTTGTATATTGTTTCTTTGGGTCTGTTTGATCCCTTTTCAAAAAAATGGATTATAATGGGTTATAGAGGTCACCGAAAACACTTACCTATCGGAAATATTTCTGTGGTACATACTCATCCATTTTTCACCTTTTTTAGTGGTTATTTTTTTACTTTTTTGAGAAAATGTTCATTTGTGAGAGATGTAAGGGTTAAAGTTTTCTGCAAAAATATTCCCATTAATATCCTGCAGAAGTTTTGAGAACACGTGATATGCCTGAGATGTAAGAATCGTAAAATTTAGTATGTCGACCTAACACCTAAATAGAAAACTTCAAAGACCGATTAAAAAAATATTCGACCTGTTCCAGAAAATCGATAAGACATGTATTACTAATTTCAAGCCATATTTTCTGAATAAATTGGATTTTTTCAGTTGTACAAAATCGTGTCGAACGGTGACATAAGTAAAAGAAAAATTTGTCAAGCATATTATAGCCCAGGAAAATTAGACGAAAAAAGAGCTGCTGTGCGAAATAATTCCAAGTGAATTTTTTTCACCGGAATTATATTTATTTATGCATGGTTAATAAAGTGTAAAAAGTCCGTTGAATTCCAATGTGCGCATAAAAAGTTATTCAGGCTCAAAGGTCGCTAAAATTAGTTTTTTTGCAAATATCTCGCTAACGCAAACTTTTACAGAAAAATTTTTCTCCACAATTTTGTAACACAGGAAATTTCCTATAAAAAGATGCAAAAAATGTTTCCGAGTAGCTTATAGTTTAGGAGATAACCCAATTTAAAAAGTTGTGCACAGTTTTTATATGTAAATGCTACGCATAAGTTCATGTCAAAATATCTTACTTTTAAAATTGCGAATATTCTTTAACGAGGAGTCGTACAAAAAAAATTAAAAAACCTTTCCATAGATAATTCGATTCTGTATACACCGTATTAAATTTTCTAGGAGCCACTCATAGTCTAAAAGATATTCTTTAAAAAACCGTGAAGGTTTCGAAAATACTGGTTTTTGAAGGATATCTCTGAAACGGGAAGTCATACGATAAAAAGCAATAGCATCAATTTTATAGAAAATCTACAAAACATAAGCCATATGTGTACACATTGAAGTAACCATATGAAAGATATTCAAAAAAAAATCTTTAAATGGCAAAAAACCGGTTTTTATTGAATGACTTCCAAACGGTTACTTCAATGTGTACACATATGGCTTATGTTTTGTAGATTTTCTATAAAATTGATGCTATTGCTTTTTATCGTATGACTTCCCGTTTCAGAGATATCCTTCAAAAACCAGTATTTTCGAAACCTTCACGGTTTTTTAAAGAATATCTTTTAGACTATGAGTGGCTCCTAGAAAATTTAATACGGTGTATACAGAATCGAATTATCTATGGAAAGGTTTTTTAATTTTTTTTTTACGACTCCTCGTTAAAGAGTATTCGCAATTTTAAAAGTAAAATATTTTAATATGAACTTATACGTATAATTTACATATAAAAACTGTGCACAACTTTTTAAATTGGGTTATCTCCTAAACTGTAAGCTACACGAAAACATTTTGTGCATCTTTTTATAGAAAATTTCCTGTGTTACAAAATTGCGGAAAAAATTTTTCTGTAAAAGTTTGAGCCTGAATAACTTTTTATGCGCAAAATGGACTTCAATGGGCTTTTTACACATTATCAACCATGCATAAATGAATATAATTCCGGTGAAAAAAATTCACTTGGAATTTTTTCTCAGAAATATTCTAGTTTTCCTGGGCTATTATTCAAATTTGAATTTTTGTTGGCAAGATCAGAATGTCTCTGTTGTTTTACCATAGCGATAAGAAATATTTTCTGGAAGAAAAAATTGAAGACGCCCTAATTATTGTGTATTGAATTTTAAAAATATAGATATTAGTGCAATTTTTTCAAGTGTACGACTTTGGTTGACGCGAGCAGTTGTTCATAGTTGACTCTGCACTTATTGAAGTATTTAGTATGTCAGTGAGAACTCAACCTGAAGGTAGCACAACAAAAAGTGGTAAGATTGAATTGAAATACAATAAATAAACTTTTCGGTTAATATGCAGAAATATTTAAAAAAAAGTTGAAATGTTCAAAACAAAATTGAAATTCTCAAGTGAAGTTGAATTAGCTGCCTTAAAAGATTATTGACATCTTAATAAAAAAAAAAAAAAAAATTATAATGTACCAAACATATGTTAAATTTGATGAAAATTAATGTTTCAAAGTATGTGCCTAATATTGAACTGTAGGATGGAAAATTTTTTGAAGGAAACAAATATATGCACATGGGGAAATCTCAGCAAGTGTGATTTTCGGTGTGCACAGGTCTCGGTTCGCCGAGCGAGCACCCGTTGCATTTCCCATCCATTCCAACATGTCTGGGACATGGGACACTTATTGGATGATGCTAAATATGAAAACATGCATGTGTTACAGCCTGAAAGCTTTATTTTTAAATTTTTTTGTCGAAATTTGGACAAAATCCACAAATTTTGAGTGTGAATTGAAAAAAACAGCTTCCTTTATTGGGCTATAACTTTTGAGGCAGTTCATCGGATTGTTTGGGGTTTTCAGGATATTTAACCGCATCCTGTTGATGTACCTCCGGCAGATACGGGCCTCTCAAGTTGTGTGAATGGTTTTTACCGGAAATCTGGTAATTTTCGGCTTCTAGCATGCTGCTCTGGAAGCGATTGTTTTTTCGCAATATTCCCCATGAAATATTATTTCTTAATGTTATGACTAAAAGATCTGGCCAAGTAGAAGGGTGTGCCACCTCTGGTTCGATGGTAACACACTTGAGAACATGCTCAAATAACGATTTTTCGTGCGTAATTGCGTCTAAAAAAATGGTATTTTGAAGGGCACAACAACCCGGGGCCACAAATCAATTTCAAACCTTGCGTGATCATTGGATCTAGGACCAATAAATATGTAAAAGCTCGCCCCCTAGTACAAACGTGAACAATGGCGAAATTCGAGCAAAATATTGAGTTTTAATTGAAAAACTCGCTTCCTTTATTGACCTATAACTTTTAAGGTGGTTCAGCGAATTGTTTGGAGCTTTCAGGATCTTTAACATGGTTGTTAAGACGTAAGAAAAACCGCATCCTGTTGATGTGTCTTATCCGCTAAGTTCAGTGCATCACTCTCGAAAAATGATTTTTGAAAATGTTGGGGGAGGCGATCAAAAAAAGTCAGTTGAGCGGGCTGAAAAATACTTCTAATATACATATCTAAAATTGATAATTCGCGGTACAATATAGGGTGCCACATGTGTGAAAAATATCTTGTTTTTTTCAAAAAAGTCACACTTGCTGAGATTTCCCCACATACATATTAGTGCCATTTTCACTTTTTAAAACTAAAAATAAAAAAATAAAAACAATATTATTTTGAGATAATCAACTTTTAAGATTTTTCAAAAAATGGTCGTCATTCTGTAAATTTTAAAAATTTTCCGAAAACAAAAATAAAAAAAAATTTATTTTTGACAAAATGGCGGGACTTAGAAAAAAATTACATCGATTTTTCGCAAAAACACTACTGGCACACTCTGAAGTTCCATGCCCATAACTTGCAAAATTTTCGCAAAACTAATAATGTAAGGTCTCCATACTTAGCACTTAGATCAGCTCTGTGAATTTTTATAAAAATCTGAGAACCCAACTGCAAATTTCGAAAAATTTGAGATGATCACAGCCTTTAGCCGATATCGGTATCCTAATTTTCATATGCAAATGCATGCGAAATTAATATTTTTCATAATTTCTTACACCTTGTTTTAAAAAAAAAAAAAAATTTGTCGGCTAAAAAGCGAACTAAGTATGAAATGAAACTGAGTGAAATTTTTCACAAATTGTGTTTTAAACGGAAGTACACATATGTATATACTCCAAAATTGCTTTGGGACCCTTTTGAGCGATATCTTCAAGAGAGTCGAAGGAGTGACTTTCGAAAACCTTGTAGCGTCGGTTAGCCAGCGCTAGACATTCACAAAGAAAATTAAACATGGACGCTTCAATGGCAGTATCTTTAAAAGTCTGACAAAGACGTCCTACGTCAGTGAACTCCAACCTTGAGACGTTTCTGCCAGAAACGACATTTAGAGTCAATATTACTAACTACATATTGTGCACGTAATTTGTGGAGTCCTCTTACGGCTTGGTGTATTTTGGTTCTGGTTCATTAAGAGTTCGGACATTCCAAGAGCCGATGAGTGTTCGAGTTTTCATCAAAGGAATTTTAAAATTTTGACGAACCATATCAGTTCCAGTTATAGGAGAATCATTCCTAACTATGCATGTTTCTTGCACCTCCAAATCCGATGTGCATGCTGCCGAGGCAAGTGGATTAACCACACTTTGGTGGGTATCATTTGTAGAGATGCTTCATTAGTATAATCTTCTCTGCAACGCACACGCAGTAAGTTATAAGCTTAAAGCTGGATCCGGCAAGTGCTGCAACTATAGTAGCCAAATTCACTTTCAATTTCAGCCGTCCAATCTGGAACAGACGTTGACCTGGGAGCCACCCACTTTGGGTCTGACGCTTCAGGATTTCGATAAGACGCTTATTTTAAGGCGGCATCGACTCGCCTTATCAGTTTCAGTTACGGGCCTTGTGGGTTTTTCTATCGAGGCGCAACGCTGTCCAACGCTACACCCTTCCACACCCTGGCTGGTCAACCGCTTTTACGACAGGCATGCTTACCTCGAGCATATTCTGACCCCTTACCCGTAGGGTAACTGAACAAAATATGGTCTTCATCCGTTATATCCACTAAAACGAGAGTGCGTATTTTTGATTCGAATGTGAAATCGGTTTTGTTATGTGGGTGCGAAACATGGCTTGTTACTGAACAACTTACGAACAAGCTGCAAGTATTCGTCAACAAATGCTGAAGGCGTATACTAAAGATTTGGTGGCCTCGCACTATATCAAATGCCAAGCTACATCAAAAATGCAATCAGAGGGCTATAGCAAACGAGGTCAAGCTGCGCAAATGGGGATGGATTGGTCACAATCTCCGGAAACCACACAGCGAAGTTTGTCGCCAGGCTCTTGAGTGGAATCCACAAGGCAGTAGAGGACGTGGTAGACCCAAAACCAACTGGAAGAAGTCGCTAGAAAAGGAAATCCAAGAATCGGGAAAGTCGTGGCAAGAGATCAAAGTCATCGCAAGGGATCGCGACGAATGCAGATGTTTCATACTGGCCCTATGCTCCTCCTAGGAGTTAAAAGAGAATACATACATACATACATACATAAATACATTACTACCCAATATAAAATTTCGATGCGCATCCCCAAGATGCAATAGCGATGCGCGTCCTTCTCGCATCTAAAGAGCTGATTTGTGTGCGCATATTTTCTGCGCTATAGGTAGCGAGAGCGAAGCGCATCCATAGAGCGTTTCTGAATGCGAGAGCGATGTGCATCCAAAGAGCATTTCTGGTAGTGAGAACGAAGCGCTTTCGGTCACGTATTTACGCACAAAACAAAATAAGTCAATAAGTCAGCTTCGTAAGAGCGCGAGGGTGGAGCAGTGGTCTAGCGACTGGCACTGCGATTGAGAGTCGTAGCAACCGTAAGGTCCTCGGTTCAACTACGGCCCAGACCTAGCACAAAAGTTTTTCAACATGCAATTTTTCAATTATAATTAATTTAGTAAAATAAAAATAATTGGGGGTTATCGTGAATCAAGATTCCCGGGGAATTTTCTTAAGCTGCAATAGAGAATGTACGGCAGTTTGCGAAAATTCCCCGGGAATCTTGATTCACGATAACCCCCATTATAATTACATCAAAAAAAAAAAATAATTGTCTGATGAGTCTTTGTGGCGAAAGACGTAAAATTTCAATCAAAAATTAAATATTTTTATTGTCATCCAAAAAGCATCCAAAGAGCATTTCTGAATGCGAGAGCGATGCGCTTCAAAAGAGCATTTTTGGATGCGAGAGCGATGCGCATCCAAAGAGCATTTCTGGTAGCGACAACGAAGGGCTTCGTTCCAATGACATGCCAATGTTAATTTCAGCGCTTTTGGAAACGAGAGAGATGCGCTTCACTGCTGTTTTAGAGCGCTTCAGAAGCGCTATTGATGCGCTCTATTCTCCATTGGGTAACTACTTCTTTCGATCAAGTTTTGTTCTCCGGTTTTTTTTTATAATTTTGTTTTAATTTTTTTCATATGAAAGAATTATTTATTTCTATTTTTTAAGATTCGTTCTTTATTAACAATATGGACATACTGGAATCAATTTATATAGCACATCGCCTCTACCAAGTGTGCAATTTGTCGCAATTACAACTGGAACGAAAATCTTGGTCTCTAATACGATGTCGCTCGTTAGAAGTCTACAGCATTTGCGTGCTCCTGATATCAATCTGTCTATTTTTTCACAGTTTTCTTGTCCAAGAGGATTATATGAAAATATATGATCTTAGTAAAATGAGTCAGAAATTTGATTTTATACAATTGGTAGGTATACGTGTGGCACATATCTTCACTGTACTGGAGACAATGGCACGACAGAATGAGCAACAGAAGTTTTACAAGAAAGTGCAAGAGATTGATCGTATATTCCAGTGCTCGCTCAATGTGTCTGTGGATAATAGGTTAGAATGAATATGAATTTGAATTCATTAATAAAACTGTCCCTTTTTAGATATTTACGTCGAAAAATCCTGAAATTTGCCGCAGTAATCTTTACAATTATTATGTCATCTGAGCTATTTTTACTTAGTATTATACTACTCATTGGATCAGTGAAAGATGTCATATGTTGGAGTTTCTATCTGGTGCCTTATGTCATCTGCAGTTTGCGTTATTTTCAAATTTTTACTGCCATCTTGATTATTAAACAACGTTTCGAGACATTAATTGCCGCGCTGGAAGAAATAAATTTGAATATGAAAAGTCAAAAGATATCGCCCACTTTTAAGTTGATTCAACCAAGTGTGGCAATTTTCGAGACTACCGAACGTATGCATCGTCATCTTAATATGGAAAATTCAGAATTGCGCAAGTTGATCATCATACGTGATCTTTATAGTCGTTTGTGGGAACTAACTGGCATACTGAATTGTTGTGTTGGCATTTCAGTGCTCATTATTGTGGCCAATGATTTTTTATCAATAACCTCAAATTGTTACTGGCTATTTCTGGAATTTAAAAAAACTAATTTTGATTTTCTAGAGACGTCCCTCGGCGTTATTTGGTCATTATCACATCTGTGCAATATCTTAGTGTTGGCGATATTATGTGATCGCACGGCGCAAAGTGTAAGTAGTTCGTATAATGGTATTCTTTCTCGGTTATACAATTGTGGTAATTTTCAAATTGCGATATCTTATGAACGGTGAGTCGTACGATAAAAAGTCCAAGGGCCTTTTTCAGGGAGAACCACATGCTCTATAAATATTTTAATCTTTTGTTTAAAAAAAGGAGGTGCATAAAGTGAGCTATGCAGGTGTGACGAATTTCGATGTTTTTTGGTTGGGAATTTCGAGCTTTTCAACAATAATTTCGAGCTGTCTGGGAAATTTTCCATTTTCCGGAAAAGCGGAAAAATTGTTCTGCATAGCTTAGTTTATTTTTTCAGCCAGACGAATCTGTGTGAGGAGTTAGCGATGAAATCTTTTAACGTAGGAATTTCGAGCTACTTTCGAGCTAATTTTGAGCTAAAAGAATTTTCCGGAAAACTCCCAATTTTCCCGGAAAATCCCAAAAAACTTTTTTTATGGCTAACTTTATTTTTTTCAGCCAGACGAATCCGCGGGAATAGTAAGCGATGAAATCTTTTACCACAGGAATTTCGAGCTACTTTCGAGCTGACCCTGAATGAAGTGTTTTCCTTAAATTTCCCAGGAAAATCTCAAAAAATTAAAAAAAATTATTTTTTTTCCCTATGTTATGTCCGCAAATTATCCGGAATTAATTCCCATTTACGAAATAGCGATTATGTCCGAAAGTTTTTCGCGGATCAGCCTATAATATATCCATCACCTAGTTTGGTAGCCATAGTAATTTTACATAATAGTAGGGGTAAGTAGGCGGCCTGTGGCCGCAGCTCAGGATTTAAAACTCCCAAAAATCCAACACTGGCTTCGCGGCGGCCTTCGGCCGCGGATCAGTCGGTAATATATCCAATAATTTGCGGACATAACACCCATTTACGAAATCCGTGGGGATTATGTCATGGCACTGCCATAAAAAAATATTTTTTGGGATTTTCCGGGAAAGTTTGGGGTTTTCCGGAAAACACTTTTCGTTTTTGATGAAATTCGTGTGTCAAATGATATGATCGCCAAATATTCTCATGGGTTCGTCTGGCTGAAAAAATAAAGCAAGCACTTAAAAAATTTTTTGGGATTTTCCGGGGAAATTAAAGGAAAACACTTCATTCAAGGTCAGCTCGAAAGTAGCTCGAAATTCCTGCGGTAAAAGAATTCATCGCTACCTCTTCTCGCAGATTCGTCTGGCTGTAAAAATAAAGTTAGCCATAAAAAAAGTTTTTTGGGATTTTCCGGGAAAATTGGGAGTTTTCCGATAAATGCTTTTAGCTCAAAATTAGCTCGAAATTCTTACGTTAAAAGATTTCATCGCTAACTCTTCTCGCAGATTTGTCTGGCTGAAAAAATAAACTAAGCTATGCAGAACAATTTTTCCGCTTTTCCGGTAAATGGAAAATTTCCCAGACAGCTCGAAATTACTGTTGAAAAGCTCGAAAATAGCTCGAAATTTCCAACCAAAAAACATCGAAATTCGTCACACCTGCATAGCTTACTATATGGACCTAAAAAAAAGTGACTTAAAACTATGATGATGAATAAGAAAAATTTTTTAAAATATAAAATTAAGGTTTTTTGAGTAGAACGTGATTCTCCATAAAAACGTTCCTTAGAATTTTTATTGTGCGACTAACTGTTCATGAGTTATCGCAATTTTAAAATATCCACAGTAGTATTTACGCGTCAAAAGAAACACGGCTAATATAACTAAGGGAGTTTTGGGGACTCCTTTTTGCGGAACTGAATTCTTTTTAATATTTCATCAGGATTCTTAAATATCTTTGCTCGAAACCATGTTAAAATTAAGCGCGCTCGAGCTTCCATAATTAGCTTTACGAAGCGCAAAAATTTGAACATTGAAAGGTCTGTAATACATATTAATCTAAAAATCGTCTATTTACAGACCACTAAAGTGGCATCGCTCTTACACAGAATCAAAATTGATATCCAGAATGATAATCATAATACGGTGGTAAGCATATGCCATAAACCATATGTTTTTGCAGTTAATGCAGAAGTATTTTACAGATTGAACGATTTTTTCTACAAATACTTCATGAGAAAATCACCTTTACTGCGGCTGGATTTTTCAATATTGATTACACGCTACTATATACAGTAAGTTTTCAATAAATTACACTGTGGAACAAAATTTGGTCGCCAAAAGTTTACTCGGATCTGACGCTTCGGGGTGAAAATATAGCCCAAAATAAAAGACCATCTGGCTCAGTTTGTTCTTCGCACCTTGAATTATGTGGTTTTTTCGATATATCTCGTAAATAAACTGAGTTTTATTGCATTTGGTTGTAGGGTTTTGTTCCAATCTGATGATTACTATTGAGCCGAATGTTACGAAAGGCGAAAAATATCACATTTTTGGGAATTTTGTGCTCTAACTTGCCCAAAATGCATCCGAAAGGACTGGTTTGGTATTGAAAGTGTAGATATGAACAAGACGAACAAAACCACCACCAAATGTAATATAACTCGGTTTTCTTACGAGATATATCGAAAAAAAAAAAAAACATAATTAAAGGTGCGAAATTCAAACGGCCTTCTTGAAAACTAGAGCTAACTTGAACAAACTGAGCTCAATAGTCTTTTGTTTTGGCCTATATTTTCACCCCGTAGCGCCAGATTCAAGTATATTTGGTGACCCAATTTTTGTTCCATAGTATTATATGCGAAACAACAGTCTGAAGAGGATATAGGGAAGAATTCTACATCAAAATTAGCGATGAGAAAAATTAGTCTTGGTCTTGAGTATTGTTCTTGGTTTTGGTATTGGATATATCTGTAAGACCAAGACCAAGACGAAGACTGCTATGGTATTGGTCTTGCTCACGATAATCGTCAAGACCAAGACTGCTTTTCAGTCTTGGTAATTTATAGTTAAAAGTTGTTTCACGCCCGTTTCGAAGATAAAATCATCTCTGAATTTGAATTTTTGCATCTTAAAATCCCAACAGCTTTGGAAAAATATGGTTTTAAAATTTTGAATACTCAATATCTCTGAACATTTTTTCAAGACCAAGACCAAGACCGAGACCAAGACTCAATATCAAAACCAAGATCAAGACCAAGACTCAATGTGCAAGAACAAGGCCAAGACCAAGACTGCGATGGTCTTGGTCTTGGTTTGCTCATCACTAATCAAAATTACTAAAGTACACTCAGAGATAAAATTCCATATAATTGTAATTAAAAGTTAATATTTTTAATAATTCAAATGTTTTGAATAGTTTTTATAATTGTATTGAACTATATATTTGAGATATTGGAAAAACAACGTTCTAAACTAAATATGTGTAATGAGTATTTTTAATACTTTCAGATTTTTGCTGCAACGACAACATATCTGTTTATAATAATACAGTTCGATATGAGTGAGAAGGATACAAATCCATAACGATATCAACTTTTCAACATTTTCGAAAACTTTGTTAATCAATATTTAATGCACGAAGTAGAAAAGGATGCCTACCACGATGAACTTAGTTATTCAAATGCTTTCAATAATCAGAATGGATCGTAGTTCCAACAACTTATAGGATCCGACCATTTCGAATGATTTGAATAAGTAACTCAAATGGTTCTAATAATTTGAATGATATGAGCGATTGATAGGGTTTAACAAATTCTATTGGCTCGAATGTATTGAATGATTCAAATAATTTGATTGGCGCAAACTATTTCCGAAATTCGTTGCACTGAAGTGATAAACTTTTCCTATTAAATGAATGTTTTTAATACTTGCAAATCATTTGTGCAACTACAACATTTCTCATTTTGATATAATTTCACATGGGTGATAAGGACACAAATCCTTAAGGATTTCAACTTTAACATTTTCTAACACTTTATGAATATGTATGCATAAAAAATAAATATCTACTTTTTGCCTTAAAGAGGCATTTATAATTAGTTTTATTAATTGTCTCATATAAATCTTAAAACTACACGAAATATTATTTATAAAAGTTTTGTGACACATATGTCATAGCATCTGGCAAAAAATGCAGTTTTGCGCTATATTTAAAACAATATAGCAAAACAAGGTAAGTTTCTATCATAAAACGAGGTATGGTTATTGAAAGTTTCAGTTTTTCTGTTCAAAACTCATTTTTTATAATACCGATATTTCCGATAGTATTATTTAGGAGGGGGAAAAAGATATTGGCATAACTAAAATTGAGTTTTATAAAGAAGGATATCTCAAAAACCATACGCTAGACCTGATTTAGAATAAGCATTGGCAAATAAACAACTAATTTTGTTTCTGCTTGATTTATTTATTTTTTGGAAGATATAGTAAAACTAGCTATTATGTAAACTATTTTGTCAAAAGAAAGAAAACATGAAGTTTTATGGTTTCGATTTTTCGAAGCACATCATTTTACTCAGTAGACTTAGGCCTTTATAAATCAATTTCATTACCATCGAAATCGTGACATGTTTGATACCATTTCCGTATGAGATGCCTGTTAGTTTGTTTTAAGAAGCAATACCTTTAGTTGCTTTTATCCATTATCCATTTCAAAGCTAAACTATTTTAAGTTTTGCTTGTACGGAAGACTCCACGACCAGTTCTCCGAATTCTCATAAGTTTTGTTCAGATCTTGCACTTACTGTTTTTAGTGTCTGAGTGAAATTTGGTTCCATTATCTCAAAAAACGCTTTCATTATATCACTTTTAAACTTTTTCTTATATCGGAGTTGCCACGCCCTCTTGTCTGAGCTTATATAGTTTTTCTCAGAGCTTACACTTACTGTTGTTATTGTCTGAGTGAAATTTGGTTCCATTATCTCAAAAAACGCTTTCAGTATAACATTTTGAAACTTTTTCTTATATGGGAGGTGCCACGCCCTCTTGTCTGAGTTCGCGCAGCTTATGATCAGAATTTGCAGTTACTGTTCTTAGTGTCTGAGTGAAATTTTGTTGGATTATTTTGAAAAATGCTTTCAGTATAACATTTTGAAACTTTTGCTTATATGGGTGGTGCCACGCCCTTTTGTCCGAGTTCACCTAGTTTTTGCTCAGAGCTTGAATTTACCATCCTTAGTAATTATGAGTATTTTGGTTGCATTGTCGTGAAAAATACTCATAAAGTTACATTTTGAACATATTTTTTGTATGGGCGGTAGGCGTGTCAGTTAACCGATTTCTTTCATTTTCAATTCCACGTGCTAGTTTTTACGACGAAGCAATTGTGCTTAATTTCATCGAATTATCTTGGTTAGTTTTTGCGTGAAAAATACTTCCACGCACAGCCAGCCAGCCAGCCAGCCAGATGGACATAGCTAAGTACCATATATCGACTCAGGAGGTGACGCTGATCCAGTAAGTCAAAGTACAGGAAATAAAATTGAAAATATCAACTTCAAAGGTAAAAACTTTGGAAATTTTTTTAAATCCTATAAATAAAATATACTTCTAGAATGCTCATACGATTTCCTTAAAGTGTTGGGCACGCCTGTGTCCTGTGGCGAATTTGGAGTGAATTCTTTAAGTTTTGAAAAAAAAAACTTCTTTGAAAGAAGTATGAAGAATTTTGGTAGAGTTTTTATGAATTTTTTATTAGTTGTGAAGACGTGAATATTCGCAATATTTACGTTTTAGCCAATTTTTTTTTTTTTTTTTTTCAAGTAAAAAAATTTAACAATAATTGTTTCGTATATTTGAAGATCATAAAAATTTTAATAAAATAGATCCCGATCCTTTTTATCGAGTGAAAACAGCTCCAGAGATTTCCTTAGAAAACTAGTTTTTTAAAATTTGAACAGTTTGTGAAAAATATCTCCTAAGCCATAGGTCATACGAAGAAAAGCACTGAGAATGGTTTGTAGGAAATATAATTTTCTACGAACAAGTATATAGTAACTTTTTTTTTGCGATTAGTCGTTCGAGAGTTATCTCAATTTAAAAAGAACAACATATAAATATCGCGAATTGCAGCCTTTGACCTTGAATAACTTTTTTTGGGCATACGATTTTGTTATGTGCTTTTCACACGTTTTTTTTATGCATTAGTGAATACAATTCCAGAAAAAAAAAATTCATTTGGAACTATTTTTCAGAATTATCCTTATTTGCTTCGGCTAAAGACATATGGAAATCGTTCGTTAGTCGATCATTTCCGAAGTGCTCTAAGGATTTTGAAATTTTTTATTGAAAACATGTTGATATACGATGTTTAACAGACTTTTGTAAAAAAAATGGGGTACTCGAAAATTTTATTCAAATCACCCACAGGACAGGCGTGTTGGGGTGATCCAAGAAAATTTTTTTTTGTGAAATAAGTCCGAAAATCAGTTTTGACCCCTATAACTCCACAGGGGTACATTTTAGACCCCCTCAGGTGCAATTTGTTAGTCTAAGCCTTCTCTATCACCTACCAGAAGCTTCATAACCTTATTGGTTACACCCCATATAAGTACTTAGTCAAAAAACTTGTGCAGCAAGTCTCACCACTATTTTGCTCGACAGCTAAAAAACAAACGAATTAGCATCTTCTTGATAAAAATTATTATGAACTTTTTTATGAAAAATTTTATGGTGTAAGTCCTATTTGTCTAAGTTTTCTCTTTCACGAGTTATACACAAAATTGTTTAGAAAAGTACTCTTGTTAACATGTATGGTAGCAAGTTATGTTTTAAACAAAGAAGAATGTGCCACCAGTAAATATTAATATCATGCTATCCTTACACCAGAATTATTATTTTCTATTCTTGAAAGCAAAAAGAAATCAAAACAATAAAAATGAAGCAGTCTATTGCACATGTAAAGTGAAAATAACGCAGGCCTGCAGTGGTTTTTCTTTCTCGTTTTCTGAACGAGGCGGTTTCAAGACCCGAAAATCTCCGAGAATGCAAAAAATTTTGTACGTTTGCGGGGCAATGATATTTTTCAAGAAATCATTCTTTTTTCCCGATTATTTTTAGGCAACTACCATCGCACGGGTCTTACACAGAATTGAAATTGATGGCAAGAATGATATTCATAATAAGGTGGTAAGCAGTAACCATTAAGTATAAGCTTTTATAGTCAACCAAGAAATATTTTACAGATCAAACAATTTTCTGTACAACTTCTACTTCAGAAAACAAAATTTACTGCTGCTGGATTTTTCCATGTTGATTGCACTCTAGTGTATAAAGTAAGTTCTTAATAAACCATTTGTATAACGACAATCAGGGGAGGACGTAGTGAAGAATTCTGGTTTTTAATTTTTTACATCGAAATTAGAGTTTCAAACGTTCATTCATTTAAAAAGTTAAGCATATTTTGTTTAAATTTTATGCCAAAATCATGGTTTGGGAGCAAACTACACTCAAGACTGGTTTCGAGAAATTTTGTCTGATTTAATTTATGTCAAAGGAATGCCAGCACTCTAATGAGATCTAGATTCTTTGGATTTCTGAGTATGAGGCTATATGCTATTTTAAATTGGGTCACAATCAGGAATTGATGGGTTCAGATGGGTTAGACCAGAATATGGTGAGAGCCTCCTCCAAATCGTTTCTCAAACGTTTACGGCCTACAAGGGTAGAAATGGGTGAAAGATTTAAACTTTGTTATTAATTTAATATATTTTGGATTATTAATAAGAGTTGTTTAGCTACACCCTTCCCAGTGTGCCCAACGGTTCATATCTCCGCTTTTTTACGGATCAGTAACTAATCATATCTCCGCTTTTTTATTCGTTACGGATCTGTTACTGATCCGTGACGGATAAAAAAGGGGAGATCAGTAACGGATCAGTAATGGATCCGTAACGGTTAAAAAAAGCGGAGATATGAACCGTTTGGCACACTGGGAAGGGTGTAACTTTTGGCCTGGCCAAAAAATAAATACCCTACACAGCAATATTTTTAAAATTTTGCTTATATGGGAGATGCAACGCCCTCTTGTTCCAGTTCAACCAGTTTGTGCACAGAGCTTGCATTTAAAGCTCTTAGTGTCTGAGAGAAATTTGGTTGGATTATCTCAAGAAACGTTTTCAGTATAGCGTTTTGAATATATTTTTTGTATGGGCGGTAGACGTGGCCGTTGATCGATTTTACTCATTTTCTATCTCCCGAGCTAACTTTGACGGCGCACACTGGTTCAAAATCCTTAAAAGCTGGCCAAAAGTGGAAAAAAAAGTTTTTTTAAATTAACTTTTTATGGACCGTTTTGTCTAACAGATATTCATAGACCTCAAAAAATTTGTAAGAAGGATCCAGGTATTTCAACAATGCTCTTGGGATCTCTCCAAAAGTACGCTTCTCAGACGCAAAATTCTGTGAGTTAAAAGTAAAAATTGAGTGTTCACTGTAAAAATCGTGTTGTTACTTTAAAACTGAATCGATTTCATTGTTTGAATATGAAATCTTTTTGTAAAAGAAATTACTATCGAACCTCTATATTCAAAACTTGCAATAATTTAAACTTTTACGGTAATTTTGATTAACTTAAAATCAAATTATTTCACAAAATCAGTTTGCAATGGTTATGAAAAAAACCCAGAACTAATTTATACCACGTCATACCACGAAGATTTTTTGGATTTAAGAAGACTGAAATCTTTTCTAACACATATAAAAAAATTGAGGTGCCATTTTTTGCCCTTTTTGTTTGACGCGATTTTTTCAGAAGTACCCATAGGAAAATTTAACTCGTATTGCTTGCCAAGTGTCAATATGTGATGGTCGCCCGAAATGATAAAATTTTTATATTATTGTACAGCTTGTACTCCATGGTAAAGGAATCTAAAACCCATTTTTATTGTATGTAGATCAATTTACCGTTGCACACAACTCTAACAGAGTTAAAGTTATGAAATAAATTTTTAAATTAGACATAAAAATTGTGCAAATATTGTTTTTGCCATTTCGAATCCGCCATTTCGTTTTTTAAAAATCTAACATCAGATTCGTAATCAGTGACTCCAAAAACTCCCGAGTAAATTTTTTTGTAGGATTTGGTTGAATATTTATTCAAATCGTCCGCCATTTTGAATCCGCCATTTTCTTTTTTAAAAATCTTACGTCAAATTCGTAATCAGCGACCTTAAAAACTCCCAGGAAAAAAATTTTGTCTCTAATAACTTCAATAATTTCGACTTTTGGCCAGCATTTAGGGATTTTGAACCAGTGTACGGCGTAGGCAGTGTACTAATTTTCATTGAATTACCTTGCTCAGTTTTCCCAAAAAATGTATCTCCACACACAGCCAGCCAACCTACCAGCTAGACAGACAGACAGACATGGCTATATCGACTCAGGAGGTGACGCTGATCAAGAGTATATACACTTTTCTATATCTGTCACGCCTTCTTCTCTGCGTTACAAACGGAAGGACAAAGTGAATATACCCTGGATGTAGGGCATAAAATTAAAATGCAATATATCTTTTTCTTTATTATGAGAAAATTGTTGCCATATTTATTCAAATATCATATTTATATATGTAGACTTGTTAATATTTTTAACATTATTATTGTAATACTTTTTTTTTTTATTTTTATATATTTCAAAATGTGTGTCATTATATCCAAACCAATGCTTAAATCAGTACCTAAAGAATGCAGCAAGAATTTTTTTCTCACTTAATTCACGAGTGTCAAGCTCGTTAATAATAGTATTCAGGGTCTGCGAACGGAGCACCTCTAATGATATTATTATATCGATTATTGTTATTATAAGATCGTTTCAGTCCTTTATTTGTTTGTTGGCACAATTTCATATGACACTTCCCATTTATGCAGTTCATGCACTCGCCGCATTTACAGGACAATCTAGGAGCGCATGTTCTCTCTGGTCTCGCATCACATGGTTCGGCAAGTCCTACATAGCAGAATTCTCGAGTAGGACAACCAGTATTGGTATCATTAACCACGTGGCTGCCATGTACACAATCGTGTGGTGTTGTCTCATAACTATAACCGCAATTTTCGCCCAATACGGAAAATGGCCTGGATGGAAATATATCCATTAGAACATGTTGCTGAGGTTTTTAAATAAAAAAAAAAAATATGAATACTTACATGCTCTGTGTTTGCTGCAGCCAAATTGTTAAAACAAATACGAGCACAAAAACAAGCTGCATCAAATTTGAATTATTCGCCATTTTGAGTGTGTCGGAACAATATATTTGAAAAATATTTCCGGTTACTGTTCTCCACTGTTTTTTGGTAACTACTACTACTTCAGCTGAGCTACCAAGGCGATTAATTGCTTTTCTCAAGTTGTGTTTGGCTTTTATACCATAATTTTTCTAGTAAATTGCAAATTGATTTTTAATTTTTTGCCGCATAATTATTGGAATAAAGAATATCTTATTGTCTGATTAGGGGTGAATTCATCTGTTCATCAAAAGTTTTCCACATTTTCTTATTAAGTGAACCGCTTGCTGCTCGGTCAAGTGTAAATCTATTTTCAATCTGCATATCGTAAGGGAGTTAAATGTTGATCGGGTTTTTAATTCTTATTTTATAACAATGTCGTGGAAAAAAATGATACAGCATTTTTTTGTATTAAGTGTTAACCCAATGTGCACAAAAACGGATGAGGATCCGTTTCGAATCCATTACGAGTTCATAAAGGTATAAAAAACGTAATCCGCGGTAACGGATCCATTTCGAACCCGTAACGTACATCAAA
This sequence comes from Calliopum simillimum, assembly GCA_951812925.1. Taxonomy (NCBI): domain Eukaryota; kingdom Metazoa; phylum Arthropoda; class Insecta; order Diptera; family Lauxaniidae; genus Calliopum; species Calliopum simillimum. Next base: position 90,076,908 of record OX638372.1, read on the forward strand.
AACGAATTCAAAACGCTTTGTTTAGATAAAAAAGAAAACATTTTGAAGCGCTTATTAGCGAATAAAAAAAAATTAAATTCCGCAGTGCGGGCCCGTTTCGAATCCGAAACTTATGTAAAAACGAATTCAAAACGGATTTGCTTTTAAATATGTTAATGCTGTATATTTACAGAAAAAAACCATTTTGATGCGCCTATTAGCAATTAAAAAATAATAAAAAGAAAAAAAAGGAAGAAAAATAAAGGGTAAAAATCCACCTCTGGTAGGATTCGAACCTGGGCAAATCCGTTTCGATTCCGTAAATACTTCAAATACGAACTCAAAACGGATTTGCTTTATTTAATTTTTATGATAAAAAAAATATTTTTGATTTGTTTTTTTTTTTCTTTTTATTTTATTGCGTATGATTTTTTGTAAACTTTTCAAACTCTGTTTGAAAAAATGTTTTTGATTCCAAATTTGAGTATATAACATTTTTTATCAAAAGAAGGGAAGAAAAACAACACAGAATACTTATAAAAAAACAACAGAAATTTGTTTAATATACAAACTTTAAATCTCAACATCAAATAAGTCTTCATCAGTTAAGTAAACATCATATCGGTCAATAGCCTAGTTGTCTAACGTCTCGTGTATGAAAGAGTAATGCCCCGGGAGCCTGAGTTCGACTCCCGGCCGGGCTAGTAATTTTTTTTTTTTTGTTATTTTGTTTTTTTTTAATAAAAATAAGCGCTTCACCCTGTTTTCTTTTTTTTTATAAGCAGCATTAACATTATTAAAAGCGAATCCGTTTTGAATTCGTTTTTGATGTACGTTACAGGTTCGAAACGGATCCATAAAAGAAGAAAAAACGATTCGTTTTTTTTTTTAGGAATCCTTCCCGCAAACGGATCAGTAACGGATACGTAACGGATAAAAAGAACGAAAATATGAACCCGTTACGGATCCGAAACGAGTCCGTTTGGCACACTGGGAAGCTTATACTATTCCCACCAACAAAACTATTGGGTGAGTCCAAGAATTTTTCCAATGTTTCAAATTTAAATCGTGCAGTGAACTTCCCTATTATGAAGAAAACGTACCATAACAGTTAATGCTGTGTCCCAACTTACAGAGCTGTCCCCTATTAATTGTGTAGGTCAAGTTGTTCTGTCCTTAGCGATTTAAGCGAAAAATCAATGTTACTTATTTTTATAGATAAATTGTGTGGGTTGGTAATATAAATTTATTATTTGTGCATTAGAAATTCAGTCTGTGGATTACTAATTAATCAGTTAAGGTCACAGTGTTTTAAAGTTTTGTACTTTTCGTTTCGATTTTTTAAAAGATTAACGTAGCGGAATGTTGCGAAGTTTTCAGTAGTTGAATCGCTTTTCAAATATTTTTTCGTTTTGTACAGCTTACTGTCTTTTGTACGAAATACTTAAAAAGGTAAAGTTCATATATACCAGTTTATTAATAAACTCCGTTCAATTCCAAATAAAACTAACCATCGTTAATTGAAATTGGTTGGAAATTGTGGAATTTTTTATACATCTTACTTTTTTCGAGATTAAAATTTGTAACTGAGGACTGTCCCAGAAAAATTCGATACATACTTTATTTTTCGTCAGTAAAAAAATGCTCAATTAATTTTTTTTTTTTATATTTTTTTCTTTTTTTAATTAATGAGTTAGTTGTACGAATATAAATGACCTTAAAACTATTAACAAATATTTATTTTCTATAAAAATATTTTACTTTTTTTCTTAAGACCCTTTATAGTTTCAGCAAATTTTCTACAGGTGTTTCACTTTTTTCACCAACTGTGGATCTATAACCGCTTTTCGAAACCTTTCTCGTACAATAAGTTGAAACTTTCTATAATTCAAAAAAATCCTTTGGATAGTGAGTTTTGATAAACCTGTTTTTTTTTTTTTTTTTCAACACTAGCTAAATATTTTAATTCTGTTTTTTTTTTTTTCAGGTAAGTGGACAAAATGACTTCGCGTCTTTATTTCTTGACTGCTATACATCTTTAACGTTTAAAGTGTGATCACCAAGTGATATGTTTTTTTATCATCTATACTATTTATATAAAATTGCTTATATGAAAACCCTATGTAACGATTTGGTGCAAAATATACCGAACCGATTTTAATAATTTTTTTTTTTAAAACGTTCTACGGGTAAAAAGGAACGGGAATGTATACTTATTTTTTTGGTTTTTATAATATAAACCTTTTGTTTTTTAGTATGAAGTTGTTGAAAAAAAAAATTCAATGCTGGCATAAAAATGATCGTTTGCATTTCAGTCGCTATATCTTGCTGCGCCATGAGTTATGTGTTGTTGTTGATTTTTCCGTCTCTTTCATTTATTGTTTTTTTTTTATTCTTGATGTTGCGTTGTTGATGAGAGCAAAAATGAGAGTGATTTCGTCAGTGATGCCAACTCAATATTTTCAATATTTTTGGACTTTTAACGATGTTTTACATGTTTTTCAATATTTTTCAATTCTTTTTGACTTTTTTCGATATTTTGGATGTTTTACGAAACACTTGGACTTTGACTGAGTTCTTCGATGTACCTATTTTACTATTTTTCGAAACTTTTGCTTTTGTTTCGATATATTGGATGTTTTGTTTTAGACTTTTACCGATTTCTTCAATGTGTTTCAATATTTTTCAAAACTTTTGGGCTTTTACCGATATATAGGATGTTTTTCGATTTATTTTTGTAATTTTACCGATATTTTGGATGTTTTTCGATAAACTAAGACTTTTGCCGATTTCTTCAATGTGTTCCAATATTTTTCAAAACTTTCAGACTTTTACTGAAATATAGGATGTTTTTCGACATTTTTGGACTTTTACCGATATTTTGTACGTTTTCGAAATTTTTTTTTTTATTTCAGTATTTTTCGAAACTTTTGAACTTCTTTCGATATATGTATTGGATGTTTTTCGATATATGTATGTATTTGAACTGTTACCGATACATAGGATGTTTTTTGATAACCTTGGACTTTTTCCGTTTTCTTCGATGTGTTTTAATGTTTTTCGAAACTTTTGTACCTTTATCGATATATTGGATCTTTTTCGCTTTATTTGATCTTCTACTGATTTTTTTATGTATAGTATTTATTGGCTTGAATCGTTCGCATAGAAGAACTTAGTCTTTAACATTCCACTTATTCATAATCAAGTATTATTATTATTAATTCTTCGATATTTTCCAATACTTTTGGACTTTTACCGATTTTTGTATGTTTTTCGACATTTTTGGACCTTTACCGACATTTTAGATGTTTTTCAATATTTTTCGAAATTTTTGGACTTGTACCGATATTTTGGATGTTTATCGTTATATTTGGACTTTACCTATACTTTAGATGTTCTTCTATACTTTTAGACTTTTGCCGATATTTTAGATGTTTTTCGATACATTTGGGCTTTTACCGATTTCTTCGGTGTATTTCGATACTTTTGGACATTTACTGATATTTTGGACGTTTTTCCATAAACTTGGACTCTTACCGATTTCTTCAATGTATATTTTAATATTTTGCGATACTTTTGGAGTTTTACCGATAAAATAAATATATCGGAGCATCTGTTTGTGGCACATTGTTTTAATAAATAAAAAAAAGTTTCCGTTATTAGCTTTTTAGTGCATTTTGGCTTTTTATTAAGACCCGTGCAACGCCGGGTAAACCAGCTAGTCATGTTATATAAAAAAAATTGCACACAGGTAAATCATAATCTTAAGAAACAAAAGTATCACATTTTTATGGAACAGTCCATACATATAAAAAATGCTTGCCTCATCTCTTCGGTAGAAAGATAGAGACTGATTCAAAAAAACGATTTTTGGTAACCATACAATAACTTTAACCCATTAAAATCAATTCTTTAAAGAAAAGGTGTGGAAAAACCCATCAAAACAGGAACTAATGGATTCGTTTACATTGAACTGGTCATACTACTTATCTTTTAAACGGAAGGGATTGGGCATGAATTAACAATTTCCAACCAATTTCAATACATGAAAACTACTATTTCTGTTTTGAGTTATTTTTACTTTTTGTTTTTAAAAAACCGCCTTTCGACTTTTTTAAAAAAATTCATAAATCTGAAGTATTGGTTTTTTTCAAAATTCAATTACGAACAAAATGAGCCATTTCGGATTAAAATCGATGCTTGTTCAGCAAAACTAGAGGCTAAAGTTTTTTCCAACTAGTTTTTCTAACAGCCATACCTAAATTGGAGCGTTAGACTAGCGTCAGGCGTACTTTACCATCCCTGTCCGTTTCATGCCCATACAATTTATATGGAGCATACAAAAACAGAGACGGTTAAATTACGCTGACACTCGTTTAACGCTCCAATTTAAGTATGGCTGTAAGGCTGCCGTACATTCTCCATATTTACTCCGGGAATATTTATTCGCAATAGTAATAATAATCCCCAGAGTGTTTTATTGAAATAATTTAAAATTTATTTTTATGTGTATACGCAGGGCATACGCTGAGTTGTTTAGAAGTAAAACAGGAAAAATATTTTGTAAACCCTGCAACCAGGGTATATTCACTTTGTCTTTCCGTTTGTAACGTAGGGAAGGAGGCGTGGCAGATATATAAAAGTATATATTCTTGATCAGTTTCACCTCCATGTCCGTCTGTCTTGCTGGCTGGCTGGGTGTCTGTCTGTGGAAATATTTTTTATGGGAAAACTTACGAAGATAATTCAATGAAATCTGGTACAGTAGCTTTGCCGTAAAAAGTAGCTGGAGAGATTGAAAATGAGCGAAATCGGTCAACGGACACGCCTACCGCCCATACAAAAAATATATTCAAAATGCAACTTTAGGAATATTTGTCGCGACAATGCAACCAAAATATACACAAATACTAGGAATTGTAAGCGCAAGCTCTCGAGCAAAAACTGGGTGAACTCGGACAAGAAGGCGTGGCACCTCCCACACAAGCAAATGTTCAAAATGCTATACTGAAAGCTTTTTTTGAGATATTTTAACCAAATTTGACTCAAATACTAAAGACTATAAATGCACGCTCTAAGCTAAAACTAGATGAACTCGAACAAGAGGGCGTGGCACCTCCCATCTAAACAAAAACTTCACTAAGAACTGACACTAAGAACTATAAATGCAAGCTCTAAGCAAAAACTGGGTGAACTCAGACAGGAGGGCGTGGCACCTCCGATATAAGCAGAATTTTCAAAATACTGCTGTGTAGGGTATTTAATGTTTGGCCAGGCCAAAAGTTATACTATTGGGTGTACAACTTTAAAACCGGAATTTTTCAGCGAAATTTGATGCTTTATTGTGGAAAAATGTTACAATATATTTTATTCAAAGTATTGTCCATTGGAAGCTACAACATTTCCCCATCTTTCAGGCAATTTATGAATTCCATCGCAAAAATATTGCGCCGGCTTGGCGGCCAAAAATGAATCTATCCAATTTCGGATGCCTTGCTCTGATGTGAAGCGTATTCCGGTGAGGGCGTTTTGCATCGAGCGAAATAAATGAAAGTCAGACGGAGCAAGTTCCGGACTAATAGCACTATGCAACAGCCAAATCTCGAAGTGAATGCCACTTTCCATTTCATATGTAAAATGGGCTGCTAATTCCGAAAATCGCATTATTATTTTTTTTTTTCGTGTCGTTTTCGAGATATTGGTCATTTTCGGTTTTCGGACCAAAAAAAAAGATAGTTCCATTTAAATATAAATATCTCAAAAGCTAATGTTTGTATTCAAATATATTATATGTCATATTAAAGGTAATTAAATTACCTACAAATGATATTCACATCACTTTTTGGTTGGTTTGTTAGTTTCGGCGAAATAAATTGATTTCTAAAAAAAACATTTTTTTTTTTCGAAAAAATTAACAAAAAATCAAAATCAACTGCAGATTTATACAAGAAGAAATAACATTTTTATAATTTTTTTCCTTTTGTATCATAGGCTATACATTTATAAAGAAAATAAGATACCATTTAAAAAAATCGATGGAAAAATGCAAAAGTTGTATACAATTCATTGAAAGTACCCAAAATCCGTTTTTCCCTATTTTTTTTGTTTTTTTGTAATATACTGTTCGATAATTAAAACTTTTTGTAAAACACATGAGAAAATCCAAAAAATTTTTAAAGTAGGCGTCAAAACAAATACCCGTGTCTCGTCGTTTTTCTCCAGCACGTCAGATTTTTTTTTAATCGATTTTTGAAGTTTTTTAATCCACTGTACATGAAAAAACAAAAATAACGCATTCTTGTGTTAAATCGATGCAAATAACTATATGATCCTTACATTTGAGGTGTATCATGTGTTCAGTAAACTTATGGAAGATATTACAAGGAATATTTTTGTAGACAATTTAAATCCACTCTGTACATTGTACTTTCTGTAGAGCTAAAAATTTTAAGTGCGCATCATTACCCAAACACGGTTTAAATTTAATCCCTTATTTGACCAATATAATTTTTTTTAAATGACATCAGTTTTATCACGTTGATTTTCTATGAAAACAGAGCCCAATTTTATTCATTTCTAACAAAATATCAGCCCATTTGTATTATGATACTAGAAACTTCGCAACATGCCACTGGTTTAATCCTTTAAAAAATCGAAACGAAAATCACAAGCACAAATCATTAAAAATCTGTGAACTTAACTGATTAATTAGTAATCCACAGACTGAATTTTTTAATGCACAAATAATAAATTCCTATTAACAACCCACACGATTTATCTCTAAAAATAAGTAACATTGAATTTTCGCTTGAAACGCTAAGGACAACTTGACCTTCAGAATTAATAGGGGAGAGCTCTGTAAGTTGGGACACAGCATCAACTGTTATGGTACGTTATGGGAAGTTCACTTCACAATTTAAATTTAGGAAAGTGGAAAAATTCTTAGACTCAACTAATAATTTTATTGGTTTGAATAGTATCATTGTATTACAAGAAACTATGTAATAGTAACTTTGTATTATTTTTTTCCACGATATTGTTATAAAAAAAATGTTTAATTCGAAAACCAAACGACCCCCAATCAACGATATGCAGATTGAAAATAGATTTACACTTGACCGAGCAGCAAGTAGTTCACTTAATAAGAAAATGTGGAAAACTTTTGATGAACAGATGAATTCAACCCTAATCAGACAATAAGATATTCTTTATTCCAATAATTATGAGGCAAAAAATTAAAAATCAATTTGCAATTTGCTGGTCAAATTATGGTATAAAAGCCAAACACAACTTGAGAAAAGCAATTAATCGCCTTGGTAGCTCAACTCAAGCAGTAGTAGTTACCAAAAAGCAGTAACTGGAAATATTTTTCTAATATATTGTTCCGACACACACAAAATGGCGAATAATTCAAATTTGATGCAGCTTATCTTTGTGCTTGTATTTGTTTTAACAATTTGGCTGCAGCAAACACAGAGCATGTAAGTATTCATAATTTTTTTTTATTTAAAAACCTCAGCAACATGGTCTAATGATTTATCTCATTCCAGGCCATTTTCCGTATTGGGCGAAAATTGCGGTTATAGTTATGAGACAACACCACACGATTGTGTACATGGCAGCCACGTGGTTAATGATACTAATACCGGTTGTCCTACTCGAGAATTCTGCTATGTAGGACTTGCCGAACCATGTGATGCGAGACCAGAGAGAACATGCGCTCCTAGATTGTCCTGTAAATGCGGCGAGTGCATGAACTGCATAAATGGGAAGTGTCATATGAAATTGTGCCAACAAACAAATAAAGGACTGAAACGATCTTATAATAACAATAATCGATATAATAATATCATTAGAGGTGTTCCGTTCGCAGACCCTGAATACTATTATTAACGAGCAGGCAAACGAGAATAAAGCAAAACAAATTCTTGCTACAACCTTTGGGTACTGATTTAAGCATTGGTTTGGACATAATGATACTTACACATTTTGAAAAATATATTAAAATAAAAGAAATAGTATTACAATAATAATGTTAAAAATATTAACAAGTCTACATACATAAATATGATATTTGAATAAATATGGCAACAATTTTCTCACAATAAAGAAAGATCAATTGTGTTTTAATTCAAGCTTTTATTTTTATTTTTTGTTTAGTTTGCAAATGCAAGTATTGAATCTGTCATTTTTAAATGGGAATATGTAACAAAATTTAAATTTGAGCAAAACTCTCATAAGTTTGGTAAATCTTATTTGAATGTAATTTTCGGTCGAGCGACACATACCCCCTTTTAAAAATGACAAATTCATCAATTGGCTTACTTTTTTTTATAATAAAAATATTGGGCATTATAATTATGATGTGTGGGTTTTTGGAGCTACTAATTACGAATACGAAGTCAGATTTGAAATTAAATATGACAGATCCAAAATGTAAAGCAAATTTTTAAATACATACCGCCATCTTCAATCTATCATTTGGAGTTCCGAAAATCTGAGCACAACTTCGTAATCAGCTACCTCTAAAACCTCTGAATAATAAATTTTCGGTAAATCGGTTCAATTTTGAAAATGTTGTCTTTCATCTTGAATCTGAAATCTTGACTTTCGTAAATCCGACCGCAGATTCGTAATCAGCGACCCAAAAAACCCCCATGTACCAAATTTGGTACAAATTAGTTGATTTTAAAAAAAGTCCACTATTTTGAATTTGTGGCCGCCATATTGGAGCAGCTCTCAGGTTTGAATTGAGCCAAAAAACGATAGATTGCGTTTTTTTTTAAGCCTTTTATGCCTCACAATTGATTTTTTACCACCACCGTATTTTAAAGCTTTTTTCCAGACAAACATTTTGATATCTCAAACGTTAAGATCCATCAACCCAAATTTTGAGTATATAGATGATCCGGTTAAAGTGAAACGTCCCGCATAAAAGGTTTATGTATTGAATAAAACAGTAACACAGTTTTGAAGGTATGTGTCTTGAATACAAATTTCAAAACGCAATGTGATGAATAATTTTTCACGCACCCGATCAAAAAAAGTATATCAAAAATATATCAAAATGATATCAAAAATTTGTCAGTGACATACAAAATTTTGATAAAAAAAGGATATCACAGTGATATACGGAATGTAACGCTTTTTGTATATCACCATGATATCAAAAAAAGATATCAAAATGATATCAAAAAAAGATATCAAAATGATATCAAAAAATGATATCAAAATGATATACAAAAAATGATATCAAAATGATATACAAAAATTGTATATCAATGATATATAAAATTTGTATATCATTTTGATATCCATTTCTGATACAAAATTGACATAACCAAATTTTGCAATAATGTATTTGATCGTCGGCAACAAGTTTTTCGAAATTGCCCGCATGCAGCAAATGAATGAAGTGTCGGGTTTTTTTAACTCAATTATATTTTTGTGCTTTTTCACGAGTTTTATTAGAAAATTCACTTCTTAATAAAATTGGCTGCTCGTCCGTTTTCCATACTTTTGGTTTTCCCAACCACAGGCTGCATGCAGCAACTGAATGGAGCGTCGGGTTTTTTGCACTCAATTATATTTGTATTATATATTATAATTATATTTTCACTTTTTCTTCACTAAAATTGGCTGCGCGTTCGTCTTCCATAAAATTCACAAACTAAAGCGTTAAATTTGACATATCAGCAGCTGATAAATTTTTGATATCATATTGATATACATTTCTGATGCAATACAAAATTGACATGTTTTTCAATGATATCAAAAATATATCAAAATGATATACAAAAAAAGGATATCAGCGGCTGATACATTTTTGACAAGTTTTTTTGATCGGGCAGAGTGGATGAGAGAGAATTAAAAAGAGGAAAAGCTACGCGGGGGTGGCAAGCGAAGCGAGCACTGGGCAGATCGCCCTAGTATGAAAAAAAAAAAAAATAAAAATTCTGCCATATTATAGTTTGTACGGGCCAACTTTGTTAGGTTGCGTAGAAAAATTATTGTGTCAAAGTTGGGCCTCGATCGGAAGGGGGTAACACTTGCCGCATCGGGCCTTCGTCTAAGGTTTCACGAAAATAATAGCTCCCCCGGCTTGACCCCAAGATGGGTGAAATGTATTACCAGTAGACCTATCGTTAAAATTAAAAATGAAAAAAAACGTTGCTCCCAGGGGCTGAAAAGTTTTCTATTGCTGTAAGTATCAAGCATAAAAATTTTGGTCCCGATCAGAAAATATTTGACCATGCCGCAAGGCCGATGAAGGTCGGAAAAACGCTATGGGCAGCGCCACGCCCCTCTTCCAGAAATTTCTCGTATCTCTGAAAATATTTGTCTCAGGTAAATGAGATTTGGTACATATCTAATCGGCATTGGGAAAAAAAATTTTCAATAAAAATGAACGGGGCCACGCCCCCTCATTTTAAAAATAAAAAATTTGTCATATCTCTGAAACTATTTGGCACAGGTGTTCGCATCACTTTATCTGAAATCTAATCGCATTCACATGTGCCAAATAGTTTCAGAGATATGACAAATTTGATTTTTTTAGAAGGAGGATGTAAGTGCCAATTAGATTTGTACCAAATCTCACTCCCCTGAGTCCAAGAATTTCGGGTTGAGGGGGCGTGGCATCGCCCATTTTTTTATTGGATGCAATTTACTCAAACATTGTTCATATAGACACCAAATCTCATTCACTTATTTCAAATAGTTTTAAAGAGAAGACTGATTCTTGCGGTTAAAGCCCCATTTTTCCATATAAATAGCGTTTTTCCGACCTTCAACGGCCTTGCGGCACGGTCAAATATTTTCCGATCGGGACCAATATTTTTATGCTTGATTCTTACAGCAATAGAAAACTTTTTAGCCACTGGGAGCAAGGATTTTTTCATTTTTAATTTTTCCCACATAACATATGATAGGTCTAATGGACAGCGGAAAAAAACGTATTTATACAATATTTCGAAAAAAAATTCTAGGTAAAGGAAGTTTAAGGACTGATTTTCATACTAGCAATCGCCGGATATAATTTTTCCGTTCATATTTTTAGGAGTACATATATGGCCTTTTATTTAATAAATTAACAAAAGAAGAAGAAGCAACTTTGAAATTTTTCTCTTGGTTGACCTTTTTACGCATTCAGTTTTTCGCTAGTGGTCGCCGTATTCAAAAAAAAAAAACAAACTATTTTTCGTGGAGTGATTTAACCTCAATTGGTCTATAAAGAGAATGTCTTATCCGATTCCTTAATGCACAACCAAATTTCAATTCTCACGCAAATTTTGATAACTTTCAGAATGTTGGTTCAACCTCGCTAACATTTGCTGAACCATAAAAATTAAAAAGGTTCAAGTTTTCTTATTTCTATTAATTAACACATTTTATTAAAAAAAATTCCCAGGCCCATGTGGACCAAGATCGGATGATATAAATTTTTTGAAGTTGACATTCTTAGGCATTTTTTTTCTTCTCATTCAAGTGAAATTGTATTAATATAACCAGATTTGTTAGAATTGCACCAACGATCTGCAATTATAAAAAACATTCATTAAATACTTATATTAAGTTTGAAACGTTGTTTTACGAATGCCTCAAATAGTTCGAACCAATCAAATTATTCGAACCATTCGAACTTGTCGTATTACAAACGATTTATTAAACATTTACTGTATACAGTAGCGCACAATCAATATTGAATAATCCAGCCGCACTAAAGGTGATTTTCTGATGAAGCAGTTGAAGAGAAAATTGTTTGATCTGTAAAATATTCCTTATTAACTAAAACAGATTATAATCCAAAAATTTCTCACGTGGACAACCTAACGTTAAGAAGGCTTTAAAAAAAATCATTTTTGCAATAAGGATTTTGTAAAAAAACACTTTTCTAAGATAAATTAAAAATTATGGTCCAAAAAAAGGTAACATTTTATTCCCTGGCTTATGCTAAATAATTAACAAAAAAAAACATTTTTTTTTTTTCATTGTAAAGGGTGTTTCTTTTAGAGGTTTGTTTTTCGAATAGAGACAAAACTGGCATTTTATGGTCAAATCTGGCAACTCTAATGTCATTTATGTTCAGTTTGGTTTGCCATTTCATCATGAACAAGTTGACAAAAGAACAACGCTTGCAAATCGTGCAAATTTATTTCGAAAATAATGGTTCAGTTCGCGAAGTTTACCGCAAGCTCCGTCCATTTTATGGTCGACATAATCGTCCATCAGAGCAATTAATTCGGTTAACCATGGATCGTTTTCGCACTACGTTTACTCTATGTGATAATACGCATCCGCAGGGACGTCGAACAGTGCGCACCGAAGAAACAATTGCCGCTGTAGAGCAAAATGTTGAAGAGGACCCGAATGAATCGATTCACCACCGTGCACAGCAATTGGAGCTTTGTCCATCAACTTTATGGAAGATTTTGCGCAAAGATCTTGGCTTGCGACCTTACAAGATCCAGCTTGTGCAAGAATTAAAGCCGCGAGACCATGCGATGCGTCGTGATTTTGGTGTATGGGCCGAAAATGAGATTGATCTCGATGCTGATTTTCATCGCAAAATTTTGTTCAGTGATGAGGCTCATTTTTGGTTGAATGGCTACGTCAAGAAGCAAAATTGCCGCATTTGGAGTGAAGAGAATCCACATGAGACCCTTGAGACGCCATTACATCCACAAAAACTGACTGTTTGGTGTGCTCTATGGGCTGGTGGAGTCATTGGGCCATACTTCTTCCGAAATAATGCTGGAGAGTCAGTTACCGTTAATGGAGACCGGTATAGAGCCATGATAACCGACTATTTTGTTCCCAAATTGGATGGCATGAATGTGGATGAGTTGTGGTTCCAACAAGACGGCGCTACATGCCACACAGCGCACGTCACAATCGATTTATTGAAGGAAACATTCGATGAGCGCATAATATCGCGGAATGGACCTGTCAATTGGCCACCAAGATCGTGTGATTTGACACCATTGGATTATTTTCTTTGGGGATATGTGAAGTCGCTCGTCTACGCCAACAAACCAGAAACGTTAGGGGACTTGGAAGCCAACATTCGTGGCGTTATTGCCGACATACGGCCCCATATGCTCGAAAAAGTGGTTGAAAATTGGACCTGTAGAATTGGCTTTATTTGAGCCAGCCGCGGCGGCCACATGCCCGAAATCATATTTAAACATTAATGGCATAAAATTATCCTTCCAATAAAGCTAAATTGATGGACATTAAAACGATTTTTTTGTGTTTTATTTCAATTCGAAGTTCTATACCTCTAAAAAAAACACCCTTTACTACTGAAGTTGCTACAAAACGTAATTTTTCTGAAAGCGTTTTTCGCGTATAATTTATTAGGTGGCTCACTTGAGGAATTTTTGGCCTATATGTAATGGCTTACCACCGCGCCATGGTCATCATGCTTGGGGTCAATTTCAATTCTATGTAAGCCCGATGCAATATTAGTGTTCTGCAAAAAGTCATAAACAGAAAACGGTTGCAATAAATGTACATCTTGTTTCCCTTTCTCGGTTTCTAGTGACGTTTAAGAGGCTTGAGGCCTCCTAGCTATGAATTTTTACTTGGTTTTTTTTTCTATCATCTCAAGACTTGGGACCCCAAATTCATCTGTAGAAACCGAAAAAGAACAGCCATTCTAGAACTGTGTAATGTGCACTTTACATAAACTACATACATTTTGCACCGTGCGGTCACATAATATCGCCAACACTATCATTTTGCACGTAACTGGTATTGCCCAGATAGTAAAACTAATGGTTAATAAAAAATTGGAATTTGGTCCCGAAAATTGTACAAACATCCAATAAAAATTCGTGGTTGTTAATGCGAAATCAATAGTCACATTAATGAGCACTGAAATTCCAAAACAAGAATTCAGCAAGGCGTTTAGTTCCCACAAACGATTATAAAGATCACGTATAATTAGCAACTTCTGCAAATCTGAATTTTCCAACTCAAAACGATTCATACGTTCGGTGGCCTCAAAAATTGTCACTCGGGGTTGTATCAACTTAATGGTAGGCGGTGATATGCTCGATATCGTTTGACTGTTCTTATTCAAATTTACACCTTCCAACGTGGCAATTAATAAATCAAAGCGTTGTTTTACTATCCAGATGGCATTAAAAATTTGAAAATAACGCAAACTACAGATGTCAAACGGCACCAGATGCAAAACCCAATGTACGTATATTTGCGGCGTAGTTCCAAGCATAAATAGCTGGCTTGACACAAAAACTGTGAGCATCATGACGGCATGTTTCAGTATTTTGCGGCGAAAGGATCTAAGCAGGCAAAGTTTTATTAAAGAATTTACTTTGATATTCGAACAAACCTATTATCCACAGACACATTGAGTGAACACTCGAATAAACGATCAATCTCTTGCACTTTCTCGTAAAATTTTTGTTGCTCATTTCTTCGTGCCATTGACTCCAGTACTGAAAAGATATGTGCTACTCGTAAGCCAGACAATTGCATTACAGTAACTATCGCAGCGAGTCCAGTTCTCATAAAATTTTCCTCGGTGAAAAGGCCATGAAAAAGTAGACAGACTGATACTAAGAGCACGCAAACGCTGTAACATTCTAATGGGCGACATCGTACTAGAGACCATATCTTCCGATCCAGTTGTAATGGCGTCAAATTGAACACTTGATATATACGATGGGGTACATAAATTGATTCCAGTATATCCATTTTGTTGAGAAATAAATAATCTTTAAACGAATAGATAGGCATAATTCTTTGTGTTGTCGTTGGAATTTAAATATTTATTTTTTTAATGAAAAATTAAAAGAATTGTAAAAACTAAACGGAGGACGAGATTTGTTTAAATAAAAATTATTGGTTGGCTTCTTTTTGAACTTTTATTAGTCGGTTTTTTTTCATTAAGAGTTTTTTCTTTGATATGATTTACGGAATGTAAGAAAATACTCGATGGAGTTTAAAATGGAACTAAGATTCAAATGAAAAATTTTATTTCCGTCCTACTAAATAGTCAAAATGAAAAATCAATAACGAAAGTCTTGAGTAGAGTAAGCCAGTCAAAAAACATAGAAGTTCGAAAACATTGTGCTTACTTGCTTGGGTATTGTTAAAGTGAATTTTCTTAAGTAACTAGAAAGCCACTAAGCACAATAAAGGTATTTTTTTGGAGGTTCTATGCCTTTTACAAAGATAAAGGACACAAGTAACATTTTTTTTTTGCATTTTTACTGAATAGCAAACAAGTTGGGATTCCGAAGGCAAAAAAGAAAAAAAAAAACAATTTATTTTAGTTTCAACACTCTATTTTTTTTATATTTTTCTGCAAACAGATTTATGGGTATTGTATTATGAAAAGTTAAATTGTTTTAACTACCGCCTTTGGGTTACGTTACCTACAGGTTGAATTTTCGCTGCTAAACTGAATGTGGCGATTAGTGCAGGCTTAACTGTGAACAAGTGCTTGCTTCAACCAAAATGGTATGTACACTTAAAGAAATTACACAATCATGTATATCAAGTGTATTTTTATACACAACTAACATGGGGTGTTCGCTTTGTTCTTTCTTAGAAGTGAATATAATAGGTATAAAAAATCATTTCCTGACTCAATCACAACATGTTTGTCATCGGAAATTATGAAAATTAAAACCAATAAAATTTGATATTGTACAATTCGGTAGACAAATAGTTGTAATTTTGGTTGAAATTCCAGAAAATGTATCTTAACGATTGGCAAAGCCACAGAGGCATTTCGATTTTGTCAACCAAACCCAAAGTGCTAACAAAAATTCTTCTCACCAGAGTCAGAGGATCATATTCAGAAACAATAGGCTGGCTAACGCCCCAACAAATCGTTCCATGAGCAACAAGCTTTGCTTCATCATTTGACTTTCATCGACTATAGTACCGTTTTTGATAACATCGATCGATATTGCCCACTCCAATATTTGGTGGACTTTTTAGTTACACTTGTAGCTTTTCTTACAGGAAAAATAAAAAAAATTGAAGTTGACGGATCTTGGACAACTCAATTTTAAAAATTGTTTTAAATGTAAACTATATATTATTTTAAAGCCTTTTTCAGAC
Organism: Calliopum simillimum; assembly: GCA_951812925.1. NCBI lineage: Eukaryota > Metazoa > Arthropoda > Insecta > Diptera > Lauxaniidae > Calliopum > Calliopum simillimum. Next base: position 90,092,988 of record OX638372.1, read on the forward strand.
AAATCATTTGACAACTTTAAATTGAGAATTGGATAAATTTAACTAAAGTTATAGCTTCTCAAAAAAAAACTAACCTAAAAATATAAAAGACCCATATCAACGCCACATTTTAAAACTTTCAAAAAATATTTGCCAGTAATTTTCTCCATTATACCACTATAGCTTATGTAAATTTATAGCCAAATCATGTTCCATAATCTTGATCGTTTTGATATGGATTACACAATCTTCCTTATTTCATATTTTTTATGAAAAACGTCGCTAGTCAGAAAAAATTATTGTTGCTATTTTTTTTTATTAATGTTGTTATTATTATTAGTATCTGGAGACCGATCCCGGTTGACAAACTAATCTGAACATACTTATTAAGTGAATTTTTTTTATTTATATCATTATTGTCTGTTGCAATTCATGTCAATACAAACCAAAAATCGAAGTGCTGAAAAGCATTGCAAAAAGTTACAGAGTGTTTCTTTACTGGGGTAAAATGATTTTTTGAAATTCCGAAAATTTTCAAGATGGCGGCCATAGGAAGTTCGATCCAGCTTTTGGATACTCCCATATTTGAAAACTTATAGCTCCCCGGCTTTTTAACCGATTTCAATCAAATTTTCAGGATTTCTGTAAAAAAGTATGAGCTTTTGAAAAAAAAAAAAAAATAATTACATTGGAAAAAAATTTATTTTTGGTCGAAAAAAATCTTTTTTTCTTTTTCAAAGCCAATTTGGGGCTTGGAGCACCCTTTTTATTTTTTTTTAAATATTTTTATTTAAAAGTAAATTTTATTATAATTATTTTTCAGCCCACAAAATTGTAGTATGTTTTACGGTTATCAAGTTATGAGTTTTTGAAGTTGTATACACGGTGGTTTTTAAAAAATTTTAGCTTTTTGAAATACCACCCGCGATTTTTTTCAAGGATAATGTTGGGGGACCCTTCCAGTATCAAAGTCCGTAAACCGCGAAATCGAACGTCCAGCCGTTTTTTTTTTGGACATTTTAGTTTTTTTAACGATTTTTGAGTATGTCTCGGTGTTTATATACATACCTATTATGTACACATATATATGTATATACGTACATATATATACTTGTATATGTATGTATGTGTAATATATATATGTATATATATATACATACACACATAAATATATATGTAAAAGGTATCGTTTCCGCACCATCCATTTTTAAAAAAATCGGTTTTTTCGTATTTAAGAAAAACACAAACAAAAACCGGAAACATTGAGATATCTTTACATAAATGTTTAAAGGACACAATTTTTTTTCCTATTTTTGAAGTTATATAACAATAACGTTATATTATGCCGTAAAATCTGGAATGACAGTTAATAGCCCTAGTTTTTTCTTGAAAACTCAATCAAACGGATACCGTAAGCAGACTTTGACATCCGGGGGCCACTTTAACCGGCAAGAAAAAAAAGATTAAAATTGTAATATTATCACCCCAAAGACTAGTTATCGATTTGTGTTGGGTCAGTCAGTATCCTTGAGGTATTGGCTTTTAGCGTCTGTTTTCAATATTTGATTTGAGCGCGAACTTTCGGATATATTGTTGCATTTTCTAAGAGTTGTCTTATGCCGGATTTTTTAACACTCAGAAAATTACTACTTATTGACGAGAAGGAAAATTGCTGGCGTTAGATGAGTGATATAACTAGAACTATTATTTAATTTACTTCCCTAATCCATCGACTTTGGTGGATATATTTGCCTCTAAGTATTTTTAATGCATTTTAATATGAGAGTTTGTTAGAAAACAATGTTTTTGGGGTGACTTTGGACCGGTCGAAAGTCAACCCCAAAAAACTTTGTATTGTAAGGCTGGCTTAAAAGAAACCCAAACTCGGGCCAAATTAACGCCCAAAACACCAGGTATGGTGAACTTTAGTGAAAACAAAGTCTAGTCTTTTGCCAAAGTGAAGTAATATTTTTCTTTTTATCTTTGTAAAACAATTGGCTGGCCAGAAAGGATATTTGCTATTATTTATTTAGCGAAATTTTGCAAAAAATTAAGCCACCACCATTGAGGCATTTTTAAAGTTACCTACAATTTCTTTCGTTTTTTAAATTTTTCAATCAAGTATTTTTTGTTTTCTAATTTTCAATCGATTTTAAGCTTGTTTTTGTGGATTTTTTAAGTTCTGCTTCGCTTTTAATATTAGTATTGTTACTTGATGTAACTTATGTATCAATAAGTAAAGCACACCAAAGGTTAAAACCGCATTTATCCAAAATTTTAGTTTTTTTTAATCTCGTCCTTGAAAACATTCCATTGCCTAGGCCGATTGCCTATATAAATATGCCAAAATGTAAAGTAAACTTATGTTTCCAAAACCTGATACCCTGATTTTGGATCGTTAAAGGTATAGCATGTAAAATCAATGAATGAAATTTTTCGGTTAAAGTCGCCCCACCCTTGAGGTGACTTTAACCCACAAAAATATTATTTTAAAATATTTGTAATTACTTCGTATAAACTATATTACATGACATTAAAGCTGAAACCCCCACAAAAAATGAAGAGTAATAAAACCATTAATTTTATTAAAATTGTTGAAATTATAGGCTCATAAACTTGGAAATTCTGTTTTTTGTATCAAAGTCACCCCTGCTTACGGTAACAATATCCTTTTTTTTGTCAGAGATATCTTTACCTAAAAAGTTAGAAAAGTGCAAAAACACGATTTTTGGCTATATTGGATGTTATCTGCAGGACACACAAATTTTTTCTGTGAAATTCTATTAGCTGAAGCATTTCGGTCTTTCTTTTGGCTTTCAATAGAACTATCAAATGTTCATCTGCAATATTTCTCTACAAAGTTATGACCATTTAAAAATTACATTATGAAGTGCAAACTCACAGGGGTGTCTAGTGTACGAGTATTTCTTACATACGTATTGCTGCAACATGTCGTCTTAAAATAGTCATAACTTTTTAGAAAACAATTGCAAGAGACCACTTGTTAGCTCATTTTGAAGATAAAGAATGGTTTTAAATGTGTCGGTTAGTAAAAAAGAACAGACGAATTACGTCCGTACGGTATATAACCTCAAATATAGCCAAAAATCGTGTTTTTGCACTTTTTTAACTTTTTAGGTAAAGATATCTCCGACAAAAAAAAAAGATATCGTTATCGGTTTGATTGAATTTTCAAGAAAAAACTAGGGCTATTAACTGTCATACCAGATTTTACGGCATAATATTACCTTATCTTGTCATATAGCTTCAAAAATAGGAAAAAAATGGTGTCCTTTAAACATATATGTAAGGATATCTCAAAGTCCAGACGTAACAGAGTAATTCTATGACCAGGTTCGAATTAAGCATCAAAAATTACATCTGGAATGACTATTGCTGTTTCCGGTTTTTGTTTGTGTTTTTCTTAAATATGTAAAAACCGATTTTTTTAAAAATGGATGGTGCGGAAACGATACCTTTTATATATATGTTTATGTGTGTATTAGGGTGGGCCAAATTGTATGGAGGAAATTTTATCGACCTCGGCTACCCCCCTATGTAAAAGTTCATTCAATTCTATGAATATTTGCCCAAAGAACTATACCTCTGCGTTCAACTTTAGTTCGGCGCATTTTTGAACGAAAATTGTACCTTTCATCAATATTTTTTTTTGTTTTCATACTAAATTTCAAAAATTTTTATAAAGACAAAAGTAATGTCATTATATGATTTGGCTGGTATTCTGTCAGTAAACAATTAAATTGGGTTCTGTTTACACAAAAAGTTCACTTGATAGAGTGGAATTGATGCTATATATTGAAAAAAATGATATGGGTCAAATAGCCGATTATTATGACCGACTTTCAAAATAAACGATTCATATTTTTGGATGAATTTTTTCAAATACCAACCTAGGCTAAAAGTTCATTCAATTCTATGAATATTTGCCATAGAAACCATACCTCTACGTTCAACTTTAGTTCGGCGCATTTTCGATTGAAAATTTTACCTTGCGTTCAATATTTATTTTTATGCTTAGTTTTCAAAATTCCTATAGAGACAAAAGTAATATCATAATATGTTTTGGCTGGTAGTCTGTCAGTAATTAATAAAATTGGGTTCTGTTTTTACGAACAGTTTACTTGATAGCGTGGAATTGATTATATTTATTCCAATAAATTATATCGGTCAAATTATGTAAATTTATTATAAACATTCATATTTTTACATAGATTTTTGGTAAATTGTTCTGTAAAATTAAAAAAAGCTGCTAATTTATTTCCTAAAACTGCCACTAGATGTTGCCCTGGAAAAAAATGAGTGGAAGATTCGGCATCCTAGCATCCAAAAATACTTGGGTTGGTGTTTCGATTGAAAAAATCCATGTAAAAATATGACTCGTTTATTTTGAAATCGGTTATTTGACCGATATAATTCTTTAGAATAAATGTAATCAATTCCACGCTATCAAGTAAACTGTTCGTAAAAATAGAACCCAATTTTATTAATTACTGACAGACTACCAGCCAAAACATATTATGATATTACTTTTGTCTCTATAGGAATTTTGAAAACTAAGCATAAAAATAAATATTGAACGCAAGGTAAAATTTTCAGTTGAAAATGCGCCGAACTAAAGTTGAACGTAGAGGTATGGTTTCTTTGGCAAATATTCATAGAATTGTATGAACTTTCAGCCTAGGTTGGTGTTTTGTTTGAAAAAATTCTTCCAAAAATATGAATCGTTTACTTTTAAAGTCGGTCATAATAATCGGCTATTTGACCCATATCATTTTTTTAAATATATAACATCAATTCCAAACCATCAGGTAAGCTTTTTATGCAAACAGAACCCAATTTAATTGATTACTGACAGAATACCAGCCAAATCATATAACGACATTACTTTTGTATTTATAAAAATTTTTAAAATTTAGTATGGAAATAAAAAAAAATATTGATGAAAGGTACAATTTTCGATCAAAAATGCGCCGAACTAAAGTTGAACGCAGGGGTAGCCGAGATCAGTGTTCAAATCGGCCCACCCTAGTGTGTATGTATATATATATACTAGAGCGCCCATAAGATATATGAAATGTACAAAGTTGTGAATTTGTTTGCTCCCCGCCCATTTCCTGAAATTAGAGGTCAAAAAATAAGATCTCAAAAAAAAATTTGGAATCGGTAGTGGAAAAAACCCAGCCGGTTTTCGATCAAAGGTCGAAAAATTGACTAAAAAAAAGGAAGTCGCTTTGACTGCCCGTTACTTCAAAACTGTTAATTTTTTCATAATATTTTCAAGACAACTTTTGTAGAGCAGGACTAGGTCAACATTATCTTCTTAAAAAATGTTGTTCCAAAAATTAAATTTGTTGTTGTTTTGGTACAAAAACTTATATTTTTTAAGAAAATTTTCATGAATTTTTTTCTATAAATTGTTTTTTTGTAATTTTCGAAGGGCGGAATATTTGTTCTGGAAATCTTATATTGCATGGGATTAAATGTTAATTAATTCAACAAAAAAAAAAAATTATTTAAAAATATTAAGTTTTAGGGTATGGAGCCGGTCTCAATGTTGGAAAAAAATTAGTATTCTAATCTTTTTTCTTATAATCGCTACTTTTTTCTTGGATGCAACAAAATGCATTTTTAGTTGGTATTGAATGCATCATTTAGAACTGCTTTTGCCTTCAAAATGAGCTATGAAATGGGTTTGTGCGACTTTTTTTCAAAAAGTAATGATCATTTTAAAATGACATCATGAAAGTTAAAAATCATGTATGGATTTTGTATAGCAATTGCCGTATTACTATATCTTTTATAATGTTATTTTAACATGGTCATAACTTTTTAAAGAAAAATTATACAAGACTATTCTGTAACTCATTTTGAAGAAGAAAAACAGTACTAAATGACGCATTTAATAAAACAGACCAAAACGATTTTGTGCGTGTTCTACACAACCTTAAAAATCGTGTTTTTTTGAACGTTAGGGAAGAGATATCTCACAAACCATAAGTGATACAGCAATTTCGCGTCCAATTTCGAATTCAACATTAATAACTACATCTAAAATGACTATTTTGGTTTTGATTTGTAGTCGTTTTTTTTTATATACCGTTTTTCGACCTCATTTTAAAAACCATACCATGAACCGATTTTGAAAACTTTTTTTTCTTATTCAGTAAATGCTCAAGTGCAACTTCACAGCTTTGTGCAGTTCTCGACAACTTGATTGAAATTTTTTTCTGAACTGCTTGCACGAATTAAGAAATTTTCGATTATATCTGCTGGAAAAGCCCAAAAATGCACTAAAACGAAAATAAATGCTATTTTCGTGTTCAGCAATCCCAAATTAGTTTAAGAAATATGACTTCTAAAATGGTTTCTTACCAAATTAAAAATTAAGCAGTAAAAATAAAAAAGTAAATTTTTTTCTTAACTTTGAAACGCGCTCCATTTCTTAAAAACTAAAATTTTTTAGTAATTTTTCTTTTAAATTAATCAACATTTAATTCCCTACAATATAAAAATTCCAGAACAAATATTCCACCCTTTGAAAATTACAAAAAACCAATTTATAGAAAAAAAGTAATGAAAATTTTCTTAAAAAATTTAAGTTCTTGTACTTCCATTTTTTTAGTCAATTTTTCGGCCTTTGATCGAAAACCGGCTGGGTTTTTTCCACTACCGATTCCAAATTTTTTTTTGAGATCTTTTTTTTTTGACCTCTAATTTCAGGAAATGGACGGGGAGCAAGCAAAATCAGAATTTTTGCACATATGGGCGCTCTTATATATACATATATATATATTACACATATATACATATGCAAGTACATATATATATGTACGTATATAGTTAAACTTTGTGAGTTGATCTTTCAAACTGAAACTTTACTATTTTCAGACTTAAATCTAAGCTTAATAATTATTTGATTCTTGTGTGCAAATGCAACGTTAGCATTTTGTTGTGTTTGCATACACAAGAATCATATAACATAAAAATGTATACAAAGTACATACATACATTGTAGTATTTGTATACATTAAGATCTTATAACATAAAAGTCGCGCTACCCTTTTTAGGTTGGTCATAGCGGACCATACACTTAACATAAAGTATACTACTAAATATCGATACCTTAGAGCGCTGTAGTCCTATCTCCATTTTTTCAATTGTTGGGAAATGCAAAAAGAAGATTTCAAACAGTGGTTATTTAGGATTGGCTGCAATATTTTTACCAATAGTATATTTTAACATAATTTAATGTCTTTAACCAATTTTATTAATTTCTAACGAAATCCCAGCCAATTTATAGTATGCCATTACTTTTGGCCTTATATAGAATTCCACTACTATTGAAATTAACGACGTATTTAGTACATTTTTTGAATTTTTTCCACTAAAATGTCGTAAAATGTCATAAAACGCGTAGAAAACACGAAAAGCCGAATTTTTTTTTTTTTTTTTTTTTTTTTTTTTGAATTTTTTGTTTCGACAAACAAGAGTAGAGCCTTGAGTGTAACCAAATTTGTTCACTAAAATGTCGCAAAAAGTCATGAAACGCTAAGAAAACGCGAAAAAACGAAGAATTTTTTTGAAAAAAGTGACTTATTTGAATATTCAGTGGAGATAGGACAGTAGCGCTCTTGAAAAAATTACAGTTTGGAGATAGGATTTTTTTTAATTTTCGAATATTTTGGTGTTTTGGTGATATTTTGACATCACACAGTTTTCCACACGGTAAAGATGCCCACAATGTTGCCATAACTGCAAAAATCTCAAAATCGCAAAAAGTGGAGATAGGACTATAGCGCTCTAAGGTATCGATATGGGGAGCATGTAGAGGGCCACATATGACTATATACATATATATGTGTACATAATATGTATATAAACACCGAGACATACTCAAAAATCGTTAAAAAAACTAAAATGTCAAAAAAAAAAAAAAAAAAAAACGGCTGGACGTTCGATTTCGCGCTTTGCGGATTTTGATACTAGAAGGGTCCCCCAACATAATCCTTGAAAAAAATAGCGGGTGGTATTTCAAAAAGTTTAAATTTTTTAAAAACCACCGTGTATAATGTTGTGTTTATCATGAGTCGTTGGTGCGGGTGCACTACCATACAGGGCTGCCACCGTCCGGATGGTATTTTTTCTTGAGAGAACCCTAGTGAAATTTTCATAAAATTTTTTTGTGGAATATTTTAACCCATTATAACCAAGTCTTTGGATAAAGGGGTCAAAAAAACTCATGAAAACGGAATATAATGGGTTAAGATGTTCTAAAAACTGTTCCTTGCTTGTTTTCATGTTAACCTTTCAGAACATATTAACCCATTATATTCCGTTTTCTTGAGTTTTTTTGACCCCTTTATCCAAAAACTTGGTTATAATGGGTTAAAATATTCCAAAAAAAACTTTATGAAAAATTTTGCTAAGGTTCTTCACTGAAGAAAAAAAACCGTCCGGTCGGTGGCAGCCCTGTATGGTAGCGCACGCACATAAAAGGGTCAATAAATCACATAGAAACGCGATACAATGGGTTAATATGTTCTAAAAGGTTAACATGAAATCAAGCAAGGAACAATTTTTAGAACATCTTAACCCATTATATCCCGTGTTCATGGGTCTTATTGACCCCTTTATCCAAAAAATTGGTTATAATGGGTTAAAATATTCCACAAAAAAATTTTATGAAAAATTTCACTAGGGTTCTCTGAAGAAAAATTACCATCTGGACGGTGGCAGCCCTGTATGGTAGTGCACCCGCACCAACGACTCATGATAAACACAACATTATACAACTTCAAAAACTCATAACTTGATAACCGTAAAACATAGCACAAATTTGTGGGCTGAAAAATAATAATAATAAAATTTAATTTTAAATAAAAATATTAAAAAAAAAAAAATTAAAAAGGGTGCTCCAAGCCCCAAATTGGCTTTGAAAAAGAAAAAAAGATTTTGTTCGACCAAAAATATATTTTTTTTCAGTGTAATTATTTTTTTTCAGAAGCTCATACTTTTTTACAGAAATCCTGAAAATTTAATTGAAATCGGTAAAAAAGCCGAGGAGCTATAAATTTTCAAATATGGGAGTATCCAAAGGCTGGATCGAACTTCCTATGGCCGCCATCTTGAAAATTTTCGGAATTTTGGAAAATCATTTTCATAGAAATCGGAGATGTCAAGTCGAATCTTGGTCGATAATGCAAAGAAACACTCTATATATTGATAACAATAACAATCGAAAAATAACGATGTACGAGTACATATGTATAAATCGAAAACTTTCGAAAATTGTAGAAAATCATATTTAAATATGAAAATAGACGTATTGTATCGAAAAGCACTGAAAATATTTTGAATATCAGAAAACATAAGAAAATATCGGAAAGTATTAAATAACAATTAAATGGTGCCGGAACTCAAATCTAATCGAAAAAAAAAACCAAAATATTCGAAAATCAGCAAAAATGTCAATAGGGTATATTTGTTCCAAACATCCTTGTTGCAATCTCGATCGATGTCATCAGAAATGGTACTATAGTCGATGAAGTTCAAATGATGAAGCAAAGCCTATTGCTCATGCAATGATTTGTTGTGGCGTTAACCAGCCTTTTGTTTCTGAATAGGATCTCTGACTCTGGTGAGAAGAATTTTTGTTAACACTTTGGCTTAGGTTAACAAAATCGAAATCCCACTGTAGCTTTCACAAGCGGTTAAATACATTTTTTGGTACTTTAACCAATGTAACCACTATTCGTCTACCGAATTGTATCAAATTCTATTGTTTTCATTGTCATAATTTCAGAAGACAAACATGTCGTGAGTTACTCAAGAGATGACCATTTTATACCTATTATGTTCACTTCTAAAGTGAACACCCCTTGTTAGTTGTATACAAAAATACACTTAATAAACATGATTGTGTAATTTTGGTTAAAGCAAGCACTTGTTCACAGTTGAGCCTGCACCAAACGTAACATTCAGTATAGCAGTGAAAATTCAACCTGAAGGTAACACAACGCAAACCGGGTAAGAATAAGTTAAAACAATTAAACTTTTGATAATACAATATCCATAAATGTGGATTAGTAAGCAGATAAATATTAAAGAAATGTTGAGTGTTGTAACTAAAATAAAATTTTTCTTCGCTTTTGAAATTCCAAACTGTTTAAGGCATAGAGCATCCGTTGTGCTTAGTGGCTTGCTAGTTACTTAAGTAAATTCACTCCAACAATTTCCCGAAGCAAGTTAGCACAATGTTTTCGAACTTCTATGTTTCTTGACTGGTTGGTTTACTCTACTCAAGACTTTCGTTATTGATTTTTCATTTGAACGGAAAGAAAATATTTCATTTGAATTTTGGTTCGATTTTAAATTCCACTAAATATTTTCTTACTTTCCGAAAATCATATCAAAGAAAAAACCCTTAATGAGAAAATGAGAAAAATCCCACTAATAAAAGTTCAAAAAGAAGCGAATAATAATTTTTTTCTAAACAAATTTCGTCTTGCGTTTAGTTTTAACTATTCTTTGAATTTTTCATTAAAAAAATAAATATTTAAATTGCAACAAAACAATGAATTTTACCTATCTATTTGTTCAAAGATTCGTTATTTCTTAACAATATGGATATACTGGAATCAATTTATGTACCCCATCGTATATATCAAGTGTTCAATTTAACTCAATTACAACTGGATCGGAAGACATGGTCTCTAGTACGATGTCGCCCATTAGAATGCTATAGCGTTTGCGTTCTCTTAGTATCAGTCAGTGTACTCTTTCATAGCTTCTTCACCGAAGAAAGTTTTATGAGAGCTGAACTCTATGCGAAAGTTGCAATAATGCAATTGTCTGGCATACGTGTAGCACATATCTTCTGCATACTGGAGTCAATGGCACGAAGAAATGAGCAACAAAAATTTTACGAGGAAGTGCGAGAACTTGATCGTATATTCGAGTGTTCACTCAATGTGTCTGTGGATAATAGGTTTGTTTGAATATGAAATTAAATTCTTTAATAAAACTTGTCCTGCTTAGATCCTTTGGCCGCAAAATATTGAAATATATCATCATGATGCTCACAATTTATGTGTCAATTCAGCTATTTATGTTTGGAACTTTGCCGCAATTATACATGTATTGGATTTCGCATATGGTACCCTTTTTCGTCTGTAGTTTGCATTATTTTCAAATTTGTACTGCCATCTGGATAGTAAAACAACGCTTTGAGTTATTAATTGCCACGTTGGAAGGTGTAAATTCGAATAAAACCAGTCAAAAGATATCGAGCATACCACCGCCTACCATTAAGTTGGTACAACCCCGTGTGGCAATTTTTGAACTTAAAAATCGTCCTTTTAAATTGGAAAATACAGAATTGCAGAAGTTGCTCATATTACGTAATCTATATAATCGTTTGTGGGAACTAACCGCCTTGCTGAATTCTTGTTTTGGGATTTCAGTGCTCATTAATGTGACTTTTGATTTCACATTAGCAACCTCTACTTTTTATTATATTTTTCTAAAGCTATCGGACACGTATTTCGATTTTTTAGTCACTATTAGTATTGCTATCTGGGCAATACCAGTTGCGTGCAAAATCATAGTGTTGGCGGTATTATGTGATCGCACGGTTCAAAATGTATGTATTTCATATAAAGTGCATATTGCACAGTCCTACAAAGGCTTTCTTTCTCGAATTCTGAAGATGTATTTGGGGGTCATAAATCTTGAGATGATAGAAAACTAAGGGGCCGCAAGCGCCTTAAACGTCTATAGAAACCGAGAAAGGGAAACCAGTTGTGCATTTATTTAAGCCGTTCCTTGCTTATAACTTTTTGCAGAACACTAATATTGCATCGGGCTTACATAGAATTGAAATTGATCCTAAGCATGATGACCATGGCAAGGTGGTAAGCATTGACCATTAACTATATTATTTTCTTTTGCAGTCAGTAAGAAATAATTTACAGATCAAACAATTTTCTCTACAACTGCTTCATCAGAAAGTCAACTTTAGTGCAGCTGGATTTTTCAATATTGATTGCGCGCTACTGTATACAGTAAGTGTTTAAGAAATCATTTGCAATACGGCAAATTCAAATGGTTCGAATAATTGGTTCCAAACTTTATATATCTAATGAATGTTTTTAATACTTGCAGATCGTTGGTGCAATTGCAACATATCTGGTTATATTAATACAATTTCACTTGTATGAGATGAAAAAAAATACCTAAGAAGGTCAACTTCAGAACAATTTATATCACCTGATCTTGGTCGGAAAATCATATCACGATTTTTTTTTTAATAAAATGTGTTGTAAATATGCCAGTAATGAGAAAACTTGATTTTTTTTTAATTTTTTGGTCCAGAAAATCTGAACGAGTTTGATGAAACATTCTGAATATCATCAAAATTTGCATGAGATTTGAACTTTGGTAGGTACACTTTAGATTGGCTATTTTTTAGTCGATCTCAACAGTGGGCCATTATGGAACTTAAAAAAATTGTTTACCACAAGTGATATTGATAGAACTACTTTAGCACTTGCGGCAAATAATAATAATTTTAAAATCAAACAATTTATATGTTTGTGACATTAAAAAAAAAAATTACAATCGAACTGACTGTGATAAATGGAAACATTTTATTTTCACTTACAATTATCAATTCGCTAGACCTCTGCACTACCCGGTAGGCAGGAAGCAAAATCTAATTCTAATAAAATGGACCAAAAATCTGCATGATTTATTTGAAAATAAAAAAGCACCAAACTTTGAAATCCTACCTTCTCCCTTTATTCAAAAAGAGGTTGAAAAACGGACCACTCAAAAAAAAAAAAAAAAACACAACAAACCAAAACAAAAATAGTCATTTTCGATGTAGTTGTTGGTGCTGAATCTGAATCCAGTCCTAACCTAAAAGTTTAAAAACATGATTTTTAAGGATATTTAGATGACGCACTAAATTGTTTTGCTCTTTTCTACTTAACCCTTTCATGCCCATTGTTGCCTATTGGCAACATTGTATATTTGCGCTCAAAACTCGATTATTTAATATTTTTTTTCACCAATTATGAATTTGGTTTAATACTTTGATATATGTATGTTGCTTGCTTATTAATATATTTAGCTTCATAAGCATAAACAGTTATCATTTGAATTATGTTCTTTGCTACGTCCATACGTGCGAAAAAAATTATGCAAAAAGTGGATGTATATTTCATATTATTAAAAATCAATATATATATAAACTTATATCAAAAAGGACATAAAATATCTAAAAATATGTAAGAGAATCAGAAAAATAAAATAATTAAACAAAAAAGGTCTTAGTTGTTCCTCAGGAATTTTCTAAAGTCAATGTTGCCTTTGGGCAACAATGGGCACTAATGGACATTTTTTGAATAGTTTTATCTTTTGCATTAGGGATACTTTCCATGGCTAAAAATCATAAAAATATGCAAGTTTGATTGGGAAAACTCCTCTGATGGAGAGTGGACCAAAAAAAAAGCAAAGAATAGTAAATTTTCAGAATATTGAAGATAACCCCAACAACGCAATACAGAGGTGAAAATATTGAAGTGAGTTTTCTGGAGAGGATATTCACAAAGACAACTTTGGAAATTTTTATAATTAGTTAGTATTTCAGGAATTTTATATGAGTTTTGTCTGTAAGTTGGAGAGGAACCACATAAAATGTTTTGATAAGGAATATATTCAGGCATTGTCCAACATTCGATCTCCAACATATCCAAAACTTTCAATTTTAAAGTGTTTTTCGAAAATAGTTTTACTTCTAATGATCGAATTATAAGATAAACGTTTCTGAGGAGTACTACTGTGTACAGAATTTGCTCTTGCGGGGTGGGGTTTTCATATAACAAACGAAGGATAACTATGTATGAATTCTCCTTAAACTCCTAGGAGGAGCATAGAGCCAATATGAGACGTTTCCATTTGTTGCGATCCTTGCGATGACCGTTATATATGGGTAAAAATTTTTCCTGGGTTGAACCTCCAAAACCTCCGTGTGCACTGGCCTGCTTAAGGGTAGAAACAACTCGTAATAATCGTCTAGGAAACTGTTTTCTATGTCAAGAAAAATAGGTACGTAGCTTAAGAAGACGAGGATCCCACTATAAAGCTTTTGGGTAATCCTAGTTCAGCTATTGATCGCTTTAATGACCACATGGGAGGTGTTGATCTTTCCGATATGTTATTGGAACTATATCCGATTGACCATAATTTCAAGAAATGCTATCTGCGCACAGTATCTTGGTGCATAAATGTATTGTATGCATTTTATCTCTTACTCTTACTTGAGTATAAGGCTAATATGCAATGACTTTTATCCTTTCTAAGACACTTCCGTTGGAATTCCTTCTCCAAAGACCTTCTCCAGGTGACTTTTGATATACCACTACCTAAGCTGCCTTGTGAATGCCACTCAAATGCTGTAAATTTTGCTGTTTAGTCTTCGGATCTCTTTTAGGTGTAATTCATAGTTTGGGATGGTGAATAAATGAGACAGAAGAAGATAGCTATTCAATCACAGAGATATAAAGTATGATAAACAGGAACTTTCAGTTAGATATAGCTGATGAACTACTGCCACACTGCAAATAAAACAGCACCTACACACAAGAGAGCAAATTTGTCACCTGCTCCAGCTAAAACCACATCAACTTCTATTATAATTTTACACTATGAACCATGCAAAGCTATTGAGACTTCATCAGACTATATATTGAAAAAAATTCGTATCAAATTCTAAAAAAAAATTTAATTCAAATTCAATATAAAAACTGTATTGTTCATTAATTTTATTTTATAAAGTTCACCAGCAATGCCCTATGTTGTCTATAGGCAACATCTTCCAGAGAACAAACTAGGATAAGCAGGACCTTGAAATTAAAAATATTTGTTCTTTAGGTCTATATTGGCAACTGTATAGCCTCAAAAAAATTTTAAGTCCCCCCAAAATAATTCGGGCATGAAAGGGTTAATACATCGCTTAGTTCTATTCTGCGTCTTCAAAATAATTTTTTGTAATTTTAAATATTGTAATTTTGCATTAGCTACGATGCAAGAAGATCGTGAATAGGACTATTGTGTATTTAATTTCAATTCGATTAAACAAAACTAAAAAATTAGAAAAAGGAAAATAGAGAAGCGAAACCAAAAAAATTTATATATAAAAAATACAATAAAAAAAATAAAAATTAAAAAAAAAAAATCACTTACACTGGGAGTCAAACCCTGGCCCATGGTTGCCAAGTATTTTTCAAGTGATAATCATTTGTTTAAAGAATAAATTGATTATGATTTTTGGCGGGTACTTTTCACTGCAATAATTCATGAAATCGTCCAAAAATTGTTGTGTCGAACTAATAGAATTATTAGCGATGACTTATTTTTTATTTGTATTAAAATAAATAATTTTTCTGATGTTTGCTGCAAAAACTAACAGCTTGGGATAAAAGATAAAGCGAGGACATATCACTATCCCAACAGTCATAATCACAAAAAGAGTTTTTGGGAATATGTCTCCCTCTTGGACTTTCATAATAAAAAGTTATTCTATTGGGACTCCGACTGTTACAAAAGGGGGCACAAACCTAAAAAAAAGCAGACATAATCCCAATTTTCTTCTTTTATTTTTTTGGGACTATGACACATTTTGATGTGCTCATACATCTTAAAAGTCTTGAAAATCCGCGTCATATTCACAGCACTATGTCTATTTATGACGTCATTAATGGTTTCATTGATTGTCCTGACATCCTACAGCTTATAGCGTGAATGTTCACCTCTAGGGCTTTACGATCTTCAGATTATTTTTATATTAAATATCACAGGTTGAACTATGCCATAAGTGAGCCCATCAATAGAACTTTTTTATTGTTAAATAAATTATATAAAGATATTTCAATTGATTTTTGCTTGAATAAAGCTAAATTTAATTAAATCTATACTGCTAAGGCTCTTAGTTTAGTTAAATTTTCATTGTATTTAAGTTTATATTAATTACACCCACGGTCAAAAAAAAAGCCGATAAGGATTTTTTGCTAAAATAGTTGGTTCTTCACCCTTTTTTATGATTGTTAATATGTAGTATGACTAATAAGTAAAAATTGTTGTCAAATAATGCATTTACTTCATATCTGTTGGCATTAGAACAACGATATTTTAAAAAAAGTAACTTAGGGCAGTTAATTCAGGGTAAATATTGATTTACACAACAATTTTAAAATATCTTACAAAACTAAAATCGGCTTTTTTTTGACCGTGAGTGTATTTTCATATATATAATTTCAATTGTTCTAGTCTGTAAGGGTTGTTAATATCCAAAGACTCAAATAAATAAATAAATTTGGTATTATAACGGCTTAAGCCGAGTTAAGCAAAATAGTCTTGAGCTCAATTTTCAAGTAGGGTAAGCTGGGGTACATTTGACGCCGGGGCACATTTGACTTTGCCATTTTCGGTGTGAACACGCCTTTCGAACCAAAAACCTGAAATGCAGAATCATAACTAATTAGAGTGGAAGCAACGTAATGAACTTTGGTAGTTCTCTTTCAACTTCTCCCGCGCTAATACGCTTTTTTAACTTTTTGTGTATTTTTTTGTAATTTTCGACACCTTGTTCGTAAGGGTTTTGCAAATAAAGTTGTATTGTTTTTTGGAAGTAAGTATGAAAATTTGGTAGCACTAACCTTTACAATTAATAGAATAGAAGTGTTTTTTATCAAGGTCAAATAGTTTGAATTTTAAAATATTTTTAATTCTTCAAGAGATATTGGGGCACATTTGACTTTTGTCGAAGGGGCACATTTGACGTACGTCCAGACATATGTGTTTGTGTATTTTAGAAAATTTTCTAGGGTTATCTTTTAAAGATATGGTATACCATTATAAAATGAAGACGAACAGACGCGATGGCGATGAAAAAAAGTTAAATTTGCTATTTCTAATATCGGAAACCAGAGAGAAACTCCGACTTCCGACACAGAATCCATTTCATTTGATTTAATATAATTTGTTACCCTTGTTTTATCGACAATTCAAGATTTTTTAATAGGTGCTTTCCAGGACCTCTACCACTTATTTTAATTTGAAAATCTGGATGGATGAATTCCCGAAGTAATCATATTGACATCAAAGTTCATCATGTATGCGAAGTTTTTAATAATTATCAAATTGACTGGAAGCATTCCCCATCATCATGTGAAAGCGCTGCAGATATCTTGACGATGGTGTTACCCAAAATCCAGACCAAAGAAATTTCCATCAAACTGGCTCTTACCTAACATTTTATGTTGATGTTCTCATTAGGGGTGTTGTTGGAAATTGTACTTTATACTTATATATTGTCCTTGGGAAATTTGGCGAAAAATCCAAAAACCCAATTTTTATGTGGAAGATATTGTAGAAGTAATTAGCTATACTTGATACAAGATCAGTTATTTGAGAAGAGTTTCACCATTAAATTGGGTTTTTATAAAACCGGAAGTGGAAGATGTTTGCCTGACTTTAAAGAGTGTAAATGAGTTTAAATTACCAACTCCAACAAATCCAGCCTCAACTTCACGTTCACGCACTAAATACGTATTTGACATCGACTTCTCACACTAATATATAAAATAAGTCTTCGTTAGTACATACATAGGTACTTATAATTTGTATTTATGTGAAAAAAATTTATGTATGAATGTTTTGTTTAATGTTTCTGTGTTATTTTTGTGAGTGTCAAATGTGCCCCTTTTAATGTCAAATGTGCCCCGTACCTGGGGCACATTTGACAAAATGACTTTTTCTGAAAAAATTTAAAAAAGGACTCTTAATGCAGTTTTTTTGAAATTTTTTTTTTCTTGGTTTTCATCTTAAATAATCAATGTTTCAGAAACAGTAAAGAGTATTAAGATCGTGTAATAATTTTCAAAGATACAGGTCTTTGAAAATTTAGTGTCAAATGTGCCCCAGTCTCCCCTATAATATTACACATTGTTCATGCAAAATATCTTAATGGGGCGGCGTAGGGTACCCTTTTTTTGCTGAAAACAATAGTTCTAAACATCCTGTGTTCAATGATATGATGCTTATTCTGAATCCGGTCTCAAAATTGTTGTATATCATATTTGGTTTTCGAGACATCCTAACTAAAAAAACCAAAAGAAAAGTTTTTCGCTGTTATTGAAGCGCTATAACAAGACTAGGCTATTTTTAGCTATAAAACGTGATACGGTAGTTGAAAGCTCAGCCTTTGTCTTCAAAACGTAATTTGAACTATATCGATATCTTTTTTTTTCTCGGAGATATATCCTAAAAAGTTAAAAAAACACGTTTTTTTCAATATTTCAGTTTACGACATTTCAAAAGAAAATGGAGATATTGATATAATTAAAATTGAGTTTTGAAGAAAAAAATTGAGGCACTCAACCACCATACCAAAGCCGTGACTTTGGCACCTCTACTCATTAATTGGCTTTGTATCTTCCTTATTTCATATTTTTTTATGGAAAACATCGCTGGTCAGAAAAAGTTATTCTTGTTGTTGTTTCTATCGCTATTTTTATTATTATTGTTGTTATTATTAATAGTGCCCGGTGACCAATCCCGGCTCGGTCAACAAACTAATCTGAACGTAAGAACTAAGTACATTTTTTTTAATTACATCATTATTGTATGATGCAATTTATGTCAATACAAACCCAAAGTCGAAGTGCTGAAAACCATATCAATAAAATTCGAAAAATAGCGGGGCATTACATACGTAACCGGATAGCATTTGACTTTTGAAACTTTTTGTCTTACAGAACTAGTTGAAACTAGCATCCAAGATTTTTAAAAATTTATTCATCAAGCCGTTTAAGAAATATACATTTTTAAAAAACTGAAAAAGCTGCAAAGAGACATTAATTAGTTTTTTAAAATGCTCATAGCAGTTTTAAAAGTCGGCCAAATTATGTGGCTGTTTATTTTTTGTAAGTTTTATTTTTTTTTTAAATTTTTAAAAAAAATTTATAAAATTTTTTTAAATCATTTTTTTATAAAATTTTCAACTTTCAAAACTAAATTGCTATTTTGATCAATGATTAAACTCTTCGATTTCTTAAAAAAAAATTTTTTAAAAACCTTAATGTATTTCACAAATTTTAAGACTATTTTTATAAAGGGCAAACGATGGGATCTACTTTTTTTAAATTTTTTAATTCATAATAAAGTGAGTGAAAGAGCACTTAAATATTTCTCGTTACCGGGAGAGGGTAAAAACGTTCACCGACTCCCGTTTATTTTTCCTCCCCAACATTTCTCTTTCTTTCCACCCCATAAGGGAGCGCGCCTACAAAATTTTTATAAAAATATCAAAAAAATTCTTCATTGCCGGGAGTGGAAAAAAAAAATTCACAGACCCCCATTCATTTTTTTTCTCCAACATTTTTTCTCGAACATACTAGCACCTTATATCCATCCCTTTGTATGGGGATAGAAATAATCAATTTTGTATGGGAGGCCCCTTAAGGGGTGGAAAGAAGAGAATAGTACGTTCAAATGTCGTAGAGGAGAAATTAATGGGGGTCGGTGAACATTTTTTTCGCCTCCCGGCCATGAGGAATTTCTTTGATGTTTTTATCAAAATTTTGTATGGGAGCTAACTTAAGGAGTGGAAAAAATGGGGTAGTATGTTTGAAAGAAATGTTCTAGAGGAAAAGTTAATTTTTTGCGTCTCTCGGCAGACGGGAGTTTTTTTATGGGAGCCCCCTTAAGGGGTGTATTAAAGGGATTATTTTATTCACAAAAAAAATGTTGAAGATTATGGGGGTCTGCTAACATTTTTTTCCTCTCCCGGCAATGTGGAATTTTTTGATATTTTTATCAACATTTTGTATGGGAGTCCCCTTATGGGGTGGATAAAAAGGGATAGTTTGTATGAGTATAATATTGAAGAGGATAAGTTAGTGGGGGTCGTAGAGTATTCCGGCAACGAAGAATATTTTAGCGCTCGTTAACTCACTTTTTTGTTTATTAAAAAATTTAAAAAGAAAACATCCCATCGTTTGCCCATTCTTGAAATTTGTCAAATGCATTGAAGTTTTTCGAAATTTTTTTTTTTAAAATTCGAAGAGTACGATCATTGATAAAAGTAGCAATTTAGTTTTGAAAGTTGAAAATTTAATAAAAACTAGTAAGGGTGTTATCTTTGGCCTGGCCAAACATTAAATACCCTACACAGCTGTATTTTGAAAATTTTGCTTATATGGGAGGTGCCACGCCCTCTTGTCCGAATTCAACCAGATGTTTCTCAGAGTTTGAATTTATAGTTCTTAATATTTGAGTGAAATTTGGTTGGATTATCTCAAAAAATGTTTTCAGTACAGCGTTTTGAACCTTTTGCTTATATGAGAGGTGCTACGCCCTCTTGTGCCAATTCGCCCAGTTTTTGCTCAGAGCTTGAGCTTACAATTCATGGTATTTATGTGTATTTTGGTTGCATTATCGTGAAAAATACTCCAAAAGTTGAATTTTGAATATATTTTTTGTATGGGCGGTAGGCGTGTCCGTTGACCGATTTCACTCATTTTCAATCCCCCGAGCTAACTTTGATGGCAAAGGCTGTGCACCAAATTTCATTGAATTATATAGCTTAGTTTTCCCAAAAAATGTATTTCCACACACAGTCAGCCAGCCAGACAGACGGACATGGCTATATCGCTGATCAAGAATATATATACTTTTCTATATCTGCCACGCCTCCTTCTCAGCGTTACAAACGAAAGGACAAAGTGAATATACCCTGGGTGTAGGGTATAAAAATCATTTCAAAATATTTTTTTAATACTTTTTAAAAGCTTTCAAAAAAAAACTAAAACTTTTAAAAAAACAATCACATGATTTGGCCGACTGTTGCTATCCGGTTACGTTTGTAATGCCCAATATGTATAAAACGAAAGCTTTCGAAAATTGTAGCATATCATCTTAAAGTATCAAAATTATATTATATGTATGAAAAACACTGTAAATATTTTCAAAATCAGAAAACATTAGAAAATATCAGAAAGTATTAAAAAACATCTAAAAGATTAAAGTGGTTTCGAAAACTCAAAAATAATAGAAGAAAGTCAAAAACCAGCAAAAATGTCAAAAAATACATTTTTTCTAACCATCCTTGTTGCAATATTAATCGATGCTGCAAAGTTTGTTCCCCATGGAACGATTTGTTAGGGCTTTAGCCAGCTTATTGTTTCTGAATAGGGTCTCCGAATATGGCGCTGACTCTGGTGAGAAAAATTTTTGTTATCTACCGTATTATATTAAATTCCTTTGTTTTTATTTTCATAAAACAAAAATGTCGTGAGTGACTCAGGAGATGATCTTTTTATACCTATTATGTCCACTTCTAAGAAAGAACAAAGCGAAAATCCCTTGTTAGTTGTTTATAAACATACACTTGATATACATGATTGTGTAATTTCTTTAAGTGTACATACCATTTTGGTTGACGCAAAGCACTTGTTGACCCTGCACTAATCGCAACATTCAGTATAGCAGTGAAAATTCAACCTAAAGGTAGCGCAACCCAAAAGCGGTAAGACCGAGTTAAAACAAGTTCGATTTTAAATTCCACCGAGTATTTGCTTACTTTCCGAAAATCATATCAAAAAAAAAAATCTGTTGAGAATAGGAGGTAAGTATGTGGCGGAAAAATATAAGTCGCGAAAAAATAATGGGGGTCGGTCATACATTTAAACCTTCTATGGGTACCCGTGGGCCAGTTAGGGCAGTTGGGGCATTTTATATAAAAACAGTAACTTTGTATGGGAGCCCCCTTAAGGATTAGAAATAGGGGGTAGGTATGCTGAGAAAAAACTTTGGAGGGGGGCTAATGGCGGTCGGTCTTATATTTGACTCCTCTAGGAGTGCCTTCTGGGCAGTTATGGGCCTATTTGACGATTTCCTTTCCTTATTTTTTCATATCCAGGACATCTATTTTGTATGGGAGTCCCCTAAAAAGTCAGAGATAGAGGGTAAGAATGTTAGGAAAAAATGTTGGGAAAAAAAAATATTAGGGACCAGTCACACATTAGACCCTTCTAAGGGCACCCAGGGAGTGGTGGGGGTCGATTTCCTAAAAATTTTAATTTTGTATGGGAGCCTCTTTAGGAGTTAGAGATAGGGGGTAAGTATGCTTGGTAAAAATTTTGGTGAGGGAAAAATAATGTGGGTCGGTCATACATTTGACCCCTCTAGAGGTGGCCCCTAAACATTTGTAGGGCTGTATGTAAATTTTTTCTCTTTTTCTCTAACCCTTGACCTCGATGCGCCAACCTTTACCCTCACTCCACCCCCAAAATTTTTTTTGCAAGCTTATATTTTTTTCCAACATATCAAATTGATGTTACTTAGGATCTCCATACATTCTTAAAACACCTCTATTACACACCTTAGGTCGCATCTCGACTGTAAAAAGTTTTTATGGTCTGTTTCAAAGTGTTATATTTTTGATTTAATCAACTGAAAATGGGAAGTGGCATGCATACGGAATTAGTGTTTTACATCTACTTTGTGATACGATTTGGCTTTGTGCAAATATAAATGGTTAAAACATTATTTTTTGGCTTTTCTTAAAAAGTATCATGTATTCGGGTATGAGACACATCATGTATCCGGGTATGAGACACTTTTTTTTCGAACCCAAATCGTATGCAACTGTCAATTATTGACATGTATGTAATGCTACATGAATCAAGTTTTGTGTTTACGTACAGTTTTGGTGTTTTTATTTCGTATTTTCTAATTTTTACTGCATTTTTAAAGATGTCTCATACCCGGATACAAAATTTGTAACGATATGGACATTTTTTCTTTCGAACCAAAATCTAGTGTAACGAAAAATAATAAAAGTTTGTGCACCCACACAGTCATGTGGCTTTTATATCATATTTTCTGAATTTCATTGCATTTTTCTAGGTGTCTCATACCCGGATACAATTTTTTTAATTGCGAAAAACATGTACTTCGAAAATTGGCCATAACTTTTGCATGTGATGAAATAGCTTTCTATGTCTTTTAAAAGAAATTTGTGTGCATTTCTTTCCTTTCAAACGATATATAAAACACCCGAAACGGTTTGACCAGTAAAAAGTGATGGCTCGAAAACAAAACCCGTCTCATACCCGGATACACTCCCTTACTTATATCTGTGCCAAATATTTTTCTCTAAAAAGGTCACAGCAATTTTAATGAAACTTGGAATAGTGTTAGATATGTATTAGCATACAATAAAGAATGAGCTAGGTTTGAACTTTGTAAATTCTCACCAGGGGACGTGGCGCTGCCCTAAATTTTAAATTTGATTTAGTCATAACTCACAAACCATGCAAGGTATTTAAATGAAATTTGGTGCGCAGGTACGGCTTAATAATACCTTGTAACAGACAAAAAGTGGGCGGAATCGAATAAGTGCCACGCCCACTTTATAGCCGTGAAAATTTTGATTTAATATTACTCGAAAACGACTCCAACAATTTTAATGAAAGTTTAGAAGATGTTACCTCTGCAAACAGTTAATAATATGTGATACGCCGTTATATTGGGAAAACTCGTTGAAGGGCTTGCCACCGCCCACAAAAATATAATACGCTATAAAAAAATAACTACTAAAGCAATCTTTCTGAATTTAACTGTAGAGAATCAATTTGCTATTAGGCACCCACAAACTGAAAGTAGGGAAAATATCGCCTGTGAGCGTGGAACCTCCCATAGAAGTAAAACACATTTAATGCCATTTCTCGCAAGTCGTACAACATATTTCGATGAAATTTGGTATGCGGATCTGGATCAGGAGTATCTAAAGCATAACAAAAAGTGGGCTTTGTTCAAAAATTGCCTCGCCCACTTTTTACCAAAATGAAAAATTTGGTTAATAACTCAGGCACAAAAAATAAAATGGAATGAACTTTTTATTTCTTATATGCAGTCTTATCTAATTTTTGACGCTGAATCCGTCTTCATCAGCAGAACTGTCATTATACCTGCAGGGTTTTGAAATATCCTTGCTTGAAGTTGAAGAAAACGCTTTGTTCAGTCTTACAGCGTTGCTATAAGAAAAGGTGAAATTCTTTTTATA